>OX421453.1:6785115-6787615 GCA_949126865.1 Montipora capitata
CTGTTCCGGCTTAGCATTCAGAGTAACGTAAGCTGGCGACCAGACTTGGGTGGCGTAATACAGCCGTGACTTGACCAGGGACCAATAGAGGGAGAGCCTAACAGAGCCATCAATAAGCAGAGGACATGTCTGTTTAAGCAAATCAAGAAGTTTGTTTGCTTTCGCAGTGATAGTGTGGATGTGTGAGTCCCAAGAGAGCGTACCGGTTATGATGACGCCAAGACCTTTTTCTTGTGAGACTAGTGTCAAGGTTGCGCCATCAAAGGTGTAGTCGAAACCAATCGGGGTCTTTTTCCTAGTCAGAGTCAGTGCTTTACATTTGGACGTATTAAATCTAATATTATTGCGCTGCGACCAGTCATGCATATCATTGAGAGAGTGTCTTGTATGAGGTCACAGTGTTCTGGAGATGAGACGTTTCGATATAGCTTGGTGTTGTCCGGCAGATCATTTATAAACAAAATGAACAACAGGGGGCCTAAAATGCTCCCCTGCGGAACGCCAGAGGTTACGGGAGACCAATGTGATGCCACACCCTCAAGAACCACCCTTTGTGTACGCTCAGTTAGGTTGTCCTTAAGCCAGCAGAACAGTTGACCTTTTACACCGTATAGCCTCAGTTTTGCCAGAAGAACGCTGTGATTGACAGTATCAACGGCCGTAGCAAAGTCCAGAAAAATCATGCCTGTCTGAATGTTCTTATCTAAGGACTGACCGATTGTGTGTAAGACTGAGAAGAGCTGGGTTATCGATACTAACCATGTTGTATTTTATATATTTACCGATATTGCATAACCAGAATTTACCATTGAGTTAAATGTGGATATCTTATTACACCTTAACATTTTTAAAGTTTTCTTTGTTTGATTCTTGGTTTGTACCCGTTTGATACGGCGGCCGTGTTGGATGGCAATACAATACATTTTTTTTCGTAGAATTTGCATAACAATAAAGTTTAGTCCCCAACATGGCCGCCGTGACGTCAGGCGGCAAACCATCAATAGTGATCCTCTGCATGGAAATTCTTAACAGCTTCGATTATCCTGCACGTTGCGTGGCTTTGATGCTCAGTTTCATTGGATAGGCCGCCTTGTAGTTGAAAATGTTCAAGTTCTAAAAAGCGATTGTTTTATTATGGGCGGAACCTAGTTAATTTTTTACACCTTCGTGTGTTCGGGCCCGAACCCCATGCGGTAGTTCGTCACGACTCCCTGTGAGGCTGGACTTGTGGTGTAACGACCCTACCCAGCATGGTAAGGAAAATATCCCGCGGCGATATTCCGAAACAATGAGGGGAAAAATGCCGACAATACTCGTCCGAATGTTATGTCAATCACGAGCTCACTCATTCACTCACGAAATCACGAAATCTTTGGGAGAGTAGAAAAATTCTCATGATGGAAGTTAATATTGAAAGCATGTGCAGAAAATTGATTAGCTGTTTAATTGACTTGTTATTGGCAATTTAATTAGTCAGATTGCTTTCTTTGTATATTTTATTTTCTGATTCAAAAAGCTTACCTGTGGCTTCAGATGATCTCAACAATGCCTTCTATTAATTTTGCAACCCCCCAAAAATGAAGAAAAATATCTTTAAACGAATTGTTAATCTTTTTCAATTTTGTAAAATTAGACAAATTTTCTTTTGGCCGCGATTAAAAATTTATGAGGAGTGAATCAAGGCTAATAGGACGGGATCCTATGAATTGATGACAAGAACGTCGTTTGAATTAATATCCTGGCTATTAACTGAAACTGCACTCTTTCAATATGAAGAATAAACAATCTACCGACTTTGGAAATTCAGTGATAAAGCAAAGGTTCTTTTAGCGACTCCCTAACATTTTTGCTTCCATTTGCCCCGTGCAAGTTTCCAAAATTTCTATGCTTTTATAAACTTGTTGCAGCGTAATATTGAGAGTTTTTTAACCAGTCACATAAACGTAATGTGGTTAATTAACTCTACAGCAATGATAGCATACATCCAACGAGTAGTCTTTTTTTTTTTTTTTTTCTCAAGGGAATCTAAGGAAGAATATCAGCAGTGGAGACAACCGTGGGAGTACAAGAAATATTAAAAAAAAGAAGTGTATTAAGTAAAAAAAAAAAACAAAAAAAAGAGAGAAAACTTGAATCTCCCAATAGTTTTTCACAAGTGTTCGGGCATGTATCACAATTTACGGATCAATATCACATTCAGCATCCAATTCGTGATATTGTGATACCCCACAAGCATTTTACCGTCTCCATCCTGGCAATTGGGATTCTATAATGAAACTAATGGTATTTAAGGAAACATTTTTTTTACTATAAGAAACTTTGGACTAAATGAGTCTGATTTGATTAAGTAGATCTTAAGTCTACATTCAGTTAAAGACAATCAGACAATCCTAACAATGCATTTTCTAAACTTTTCGACATAGACAAGAAGATGATATACTCTGTTTCTTATGTAGAGAAAGGAAATTAGAATAAGTGTGCGAGAAATTAGGCACTTCTA
>OX421453.1:6797615-6802615 GCA_949126865.1 Montipora capitata
TCTGTATTCATGTTTTCAAACGAGTTATGGTGGCAGTAAACAATGTTGACGTCGGGGAATTCGGTGCTTGAAGCCTTCCCGGTATACCGGCAGGCCAACGCTC
Source organism: Montipora capitata (assembly GCA_949126865.1). Taxonomy (NCBI): domain Eukaryota; kingdom Metazoa; phylum Cnidaria; class Anthozoa; order Scleractinia; family Acroporidae; genus Montipora; species Montipora capitata. Next base: position 6,797,719 of record OX421453.1, read on the forward strand.
AAACGTTGAGGTAAAATAATTGCTGTTAGGTTCAAATTCATGATATCAGGATATCATGATAGCAGCTAGGAAATTGATAAGTCTGGGATTAATATTGAATGTGCCTCCCTTTGATATGCTGGGAAATCCTTTAGCCCGGAATGAAATTTTACACAGCTACAATTGAGCATTCTAAATTTCCCAGTTCCTCAGTTATCGAGTTCCATAAGTATAAAACTTAAAAATGGTTTGCTTTAAAATCAGAAAAGAACCAATTCACCGTTGCTGTTGAGAAAAGTGTATGCCAGGCAAAACAAGTTGCATCTCGGTAGCCTGAAAGTTAACTGACAAAATAATTTGCCTGTGTTTAAATTAACAAATACACCAATACAGCACTAACGTTTCATGCTTAACCGGAGAATTATGTTCCAAGGTGTAATAGCTGTTGAGTTTTATTCCTCAGTTATCAAGTTCCATAAGTATAAAACTTAAAAATGGATTGCTTTAAAATCAGAAAAGAACCAATTCACCGTTGCTGTTGAGAAAAGTGTATGCCAGGCAAAACAAGTCGGTAGCCTGAATGTTCACTAACAAAATAATTTGCCTGTGTTTAAATTAACAAATATACCAATGCATCACTAACGTTTCATGTTTAACCAGAGAATTAGGGAAGCAGTTGTTCGAAGGTGTAATAGCTGTTGAGTTTTATTCCTCAGTTATCGAGTTCCACAAGTATAAAACTTAAAAATGGATTGCTTTAAAATCAGGAAAGAACCAATTCACCGTTGCTGTTAAGAAAAGTGTATGCCAGGCAAAACAAGCTGCGCCTTGGTGGCCCGAAAGTTAACTGACAAAATAATGCCTGTGTTTAAATTAACAAATACACCAATACATCACTAACGTTTCATGCTTAACCGGAAAATTATGTTCCAAGGTGTAATAGCTGTTGAGTTTTATTCCTCAGTTATCGAGTTCCATAAGTATAAAACTTAAAAATGCTTTGCTTTAAAATCAGAAAAGAAGCAATTCACTGAATTCACCGTTGCTGTTGAGAAAAGTGTATGACAGGCAAAGCAAGTTGCATCTCGGTAGCCTGAAAGTTAAGAAATAATTTGCCTGTGTTTAAATTAACAAATATACCAATGCATCACTAACGTTTCATGTTTAACCGGAGAATTAGGGAAGCAGATGTTCGAAGGTGTAATAGCCGTTGAGTTTTATTCCTCAGTTATCGAGTTCCATAAGTATAAAACTTAAAAATGCTTTGCTTTAAAATCAGAAAAGAACCAGTTCACCGTTGCTGTTGAGGAAAGTGTATGCCAGGCAAAACAAGTTGCATCTCGGTAGCCTGAAAGTTAACTGACAAAATAATTTGCCTGTGTTTAAATTAACAAATACAACAATACATCGATCACTAACGTTTCCACTTTAACCGGAGAATTAGGGAAGCAGATGTTCAAAGGTGTAAAAGCCGTTGAGTTTTATTCGTCGGTTATGGAGTTCCATAAGTATAAAACTTAAAAATGGATTGCTTTAAAATCAGGAAAGAAGCAATTTACAGTTGCTGTTAAGAAAAGTCACGCCAGGCAAAACAAGTTGCGTCTTGGTGGCCTGAAAGTTAACTGACAAAATAATGCCTGTGTTTAAATTAACAAATACACCAATACATCACTAACGTTTTATGCTTAACCGGAAAATTATGTTCCAAGGTGTAATAGCTGTTGAGTTTTATTCCTCAGTTATCGAGTTCCATAAGTATAAAACTTAAAAATGGATTGCTTTAAAATCAGGAAAGAAGCAATTTACAGTTGCTGTTAAGAAAAGTGTATGCCAGGCAAAACAAGTTGCGTCTTGGTGGCCCGAAAGTTAACTGACAAAATAATGCCTGTGTTTAAATTAACAAATACACCAATACATCACTAACGTTTTATGCTTAACCGGAAAATTATGTTCCAAGGTGTAATAGCTGTTGAGTTTTATTCCTCAGTAATCGAGTTCCATATGTATAAAACTTAAAAATGCTTTGTTTAAAATCAGAAAAGAACCAAGTCACTGAATTCACCGTTGCTGTTGAGAAAAGTGTATGCCAGGCAAAACAAGTTGCATCTCGGTAGCCTGACAGTTAACAAATGATTTGCCTCTGTTTAAATTAACAAATACACCAATACATCGATCACTAACGTTTCCACTTTAACCGGAGAATTAGGGAAGCAGATGTTCAAAGGTGTAATAGCCGTTGAGTTTTATTCCTCGGTTATCGAGTTCCATAACTATAAAACTTAAAAATGGTTTGCTCTAAAATCAGAAAGGAACCAATTCACCGTTGCTGTTGAGAAAAGTGTATGCCAGGCAAAAAAAAATTTATCTCAGTAGCCTGAATGTTAACTGACAAAATAATTTGCCTCGGTTTAAATTAACAAATATACCAATGCATAACTAACGTTTCATGTTTAACCGGAGAATTAGGGAAGCAGATGTTCAAAGGTGTAATAGCTGTTGAGTTTTATTCCTCAGTTATCGAGTTCCATAAGTATAAAACTTAAAAATGGATTGCTTTAAAATCAGAAAAGAACCAATTCACCGTTGCTGTTGAGAAAAGTGTATGCCAGGCAAAACAAGTTGCATCTCGGTAGCCTGAAAGTTAACTGACAAAATAATTTGCCTGTGTTTAAATTAACAAATATACCAATACATCACTAACGATTCATGCTTAACCGGAGAATTATGTTCAAAGGTGTAATAGCTGTTGAGTTTTATTCCTCATTTATCGATTTCCATAAGTATAAAACTTAAAAATGGATTGCTTTAAAATCAGGAAAGAACCAATTTACCGTTGCTGTTAAGAAAAGTGTATGTCAGGCAAAACAAGTTGCGTCCCGGTGGCCTGAAAGTTAACTGACAAAATAATGCCTGTGATTAAATTAACAAATACACCAATACATCACTAACGTTTCATGCTTAACCGGAAAATTATGTTCCAAGGTGTAATAGCTGTTGAGTTTTATTTCTCAGTTATCGAGTTCCATAAGTATAAAACTTAAAAATGGTTTGCTTTAAAATCAGAAAAGAACCAATTCACTGAATTCACCGTTGCTGTTGACAAAAGTGTATGCCAGGCAAAACAAGTTTCGTCTCGGCACCCTGAAAGTTTAGAAATAATTTGCCTGTGTTTAAATTAACAGATACACCAATACATCGATCACTAACGTTTCCACTTTAACCGGAGAATTAGGGAAGCAGATGTTCAAAGGTGTAATAGCCGTTGAGTTTTATTCCTCGGTTATCGAGTTCCATAAGTATAAAACTTAAAAATGGATTGCTTTAAAATCAGGGAAGAACCACTTTACCGTTGCTGTTAAGAAAAGTGTATGTCAGGCAAAACAAGTTGCGTCTCGGCAGCCTGAAAGTTAAGAAATAATTTGCCTGTGTTTAAGTTAACAAATATACCAATACATCTTTAACGTTTCATGTTTAACAGGAGAATTAGGGAAGCAGATGTTCGAAGGTGTAATAGCTGTTGAGTTTTATTTCTCAGTTATCGAGTTCCATAAGTATAAAACTTAAAAATGGATTGCTTTAAAATCAGAAAAGAACCAATTCACCGTTGCTGTTGAGAAAAGTGTATGCCAGGCAAAATAAGTTGCATCTCGGTAGCCTGAAATTTAACTGACAAAATAATGCCTGTGTTTAAATTAACAAATACACCAATACATCACTAACCTTTCATGTTTAACCGGAGAATTATGTTCGAATGTGTAATAGCTGTTGAGTTTTATTCCTCAGTTATCGAGTTCCATGAGTATAAAACTTAAAAATGGTTTGCTTTAAAATCAGAAAAGAACCAATTCACCGTTGCTGTTGAGAAAAGTGTATGCCGGCCAAAACAAGTTGCATCTCGGTAGCCTGAAAGTTAAGATATATATAATTTGCCTGTGTTTAAATTAATTTGAAATAAAGAGAGTAAAGAAATTATTTTTCATTTTTTAATTGCATGATGCTGGCCGTTGTAAACCGTGTTTTAGAAAATATTTCAGATTGATTTACTGTGCCTCTGGACTATTTTGACACATCACTCAAAATTAATTTAAAGTAATTTGAGTTATTTGTCGTCATTAAAACTTAATGACGAAGTCGGCCCAACAAATGTGTCGAGATTAACACCTCTCTCTCCCTTTGTCTCTCGCTGTGCCTTTTTGGTGTGAGTCTTGTTACAACTCCCACTGAGATATTGGTAATTTTTTTTTTTACCTAAACAGCGGGGACCCACATTCCTGACCCAAATTAAGCTCCTCATGTCTGAAGAATGCATTCTATCAAGTTTTGAACGCCTACAAAAGTCAGAATCCTGCCTTTTAAATTAATAATCAATAAGCTCTATAAAGTTCCACGAGTTTTCCTAGCAGTGATTAAATATTTATCATGATTGAAACAAGGCTAAAAGTTATCATATATGCGTTGATGACGAGAATGTCGTTTATGAAAATGTCAGCGTTGAAAGCCCCGCTGGCAACTAACTTATTGAAACAACATTCTTTCATCTTGAAGAATAACTGAACAATTTATCGACATTGGAAATTGAGAAATACCGCATGAAGTCTTTTAACAGTCAAAACACCCTCATATTTTTGCTTCCATAAACAAATGTTTTGCCCCTTACCAGTTCCCATAATTTCTGTGCTTCTAAGCTCAGTTGCATTGCAATTAGTTGCATTCTAAAATTCAGAGTTAAAGGTGCCTTCCAGTTTATTACACAACGACGAACATAAACCTTTTTTTTGTCTTGTTGCTTCCTATTCGCTCTTCTTTTTACATCTGTTTTAATCCCTTCTTTATTCCTCTCAATTAGTTTATAGTCCATGGGTATGCTTGTTTTAAAAGGGACAAAACATTAAGATCTCCTATTTACACAATAACAACC
>OX421453.1:6808482-6833482 GCA_949126865.1 Montipora capitata
GATTTAAAGTAAGTTGGATCTCATTTAATACCTATTTCTCTACCATTTTGTTACCAGTTTCCTGTGGTCTTCTGACTCGCTTGCTACTATAAAAATGACCAAGATCCTGCACTTTTACAACACAGCAGTGATGTATCTGGTGTGTAGTGTGTGTCGCGCAGACGCTCAGCAGTGCCAAAGTGTACACTCCACATATGGTATGATGTTAAGAGGCCATGTGTTTCAGAAAAGCACTGCTGCAAACATGCTGACCTGCGGACAGTTATGTAACGCCGACATCGGATGTCAAAGCATCAATTACGTCATGAGTCTACATTTGTGCGAGTTAAACAATCGCACAAAGGAGGCGAGACCAAATGATTATGTTCAACACTCAGATCGGATATACGTGACAAGACCTAGTGAAAGAGGTATCGTTACCTTGGATCTTAACTAGTTGTCGTAAAATGAGCCAAGTGGGGTTGCCAATTCGGTCAATCATGCCCTCTGTAAGACAGAGGACATAACAAGGAACTACAGATCGTTTTCACTGTCACGCAACAAAAAAATAAAATCGAAACCGTTCAATGAAAAAAGCGAAAATTTTGTAATGTGGTAGGAGAGACAAATTCATAAATCACCTCTCCAATTCTCAGGTCTGTGCGATACATCGTTTTCGACTTATTTGTGGAAGAGTTTCAGGCAACTTTAAAAAGTTTTATATGGGGCCGCCTTGTTAATGCACCTCCGTTTTGCACCAATACGGCGGCGAGAAATCAACAAGGACAGCTGGAGTTCACTTTCCGATGAAAGCGCTTACTTTTCGTTCATGAGATAAGATACATGTGTATCAACACATCTCCTAATGTAGTTGAACCCCTCAAACTGCTGAGATTTAAAGGGATAGACATTTTTTCAACCAACTAGCTTTTGTATCATGCTGTCACGCAAGGTGACACTTCGGAAATTCAAAATGTTGTATTTTCGAAACGAAAGACGTCGTGATTTCAAGATCATCTTTAGCCTCCTGTAGATAAAAATTCAAAACAGCTTGCAATTTTTATTTTACAATTTGATGGCGTCACTTTGAAAACCATCGATATTCCGCACTCTTTGCGAATGCTGCGTGGGTTCTTTATCGCTCCACTTAAAGAGGTAATGAACGAAGGCTGTAAAACGGAGAATTATATCATACGAAGGCAGCATGGTGCGGTCTATAGAGCACTGGGTCTTGATGATGCCATTCTTAATTCTTTGACTATACCAGGATTGATCAGTATGCAGGAGTATGTAAATTCGCCTCTCAATTTCAATATACTGTCATGTAGACAAGTATTGAGAATAAAGATTATCGTCATCTTAATTTGAAGATATAATCCTAATATAACACCAAATTCTCATGACCAGTCAACGAAGAAATCTATTTGGAAGTAGTTAGGGAAGCGAACTTTTAGATCACGGGAGTCTAAGGGTATTTCGCTCTGGCCACTCGCTAGATTTGTGGTCGAAGTTCCTTCGCTTTGTAAACAGTCAACCGGATGCCCCCTCCATTTTTCAGCAATTTTCCAGGCCTTAAAGAGAACGCTGACTCTATCACTTACTTTTATTGTAACGTTGGAAATCGCTAGCAAGTACTGAAAGGGACACTTCGTGCTACATATTTCATTATGGCGTGTAGGTAAATACGTATATTTCTAGTTTTTCTTACAGGTTGTTAAAGTGGAGTACCTGAACTAGATTGATGATATCAAACTAAACTTCCACGATAAAAAGCAATTACACATTGTATATATTTAATTTGATGAAAGAGTTCCGACTGCAGCCCCAACTTATTTGAGGTTGCAACTTGCAACTTACTTGAATTCAACCATTGTTTGCAACTTACAGTACCCCTGGGCTCCATCCAAGAGATACCTGCCGAATATTGCTCCGAGATCAAAGCGAGTGAAGGAGACAGCGTGATCAGTGGCAGGTACTGGCTTGATTCAGTTAAACCAGGCCAAGTTGTGTTGGTTCCTTGCGACATGCTGACTGGAGGTGGGTTGCTTGAGACACCTAAGAGGCGCCTTGCACAAAGGCACTTTTTATTTCTATGCCGTTTTCAGGATATTTTAACGTAATGCAAGGAGCAGTGACACCAATGTGGCCAGAGTTCGATTCCCGGTTCTGGCGTCATATGTGGGTTGAGTTTGTTTTTGGTTCTCTCCTTGCCCTGAGATGTTTTCTCCAGAAAAACAAACACTGCCTAATTCCAGTTCGATCCGGAATGCACGGAGAACATGTTGAACGAGCCCCTGAGCTCTCTTAAGGTGTTCCTTGGGTAAACAAATTACAACAACAATTACAACAACAACAACAACAACAACTATTATTTCATTTAACTATCAATCATATAGGACCAAACGCAAGTGTTCTACTATTTGGAAAGACTACAAAAAAATGAAATCAAATTATAGAAAAATTAACATAACATGTCGGTGGTTTTGATACGAAGAAAAGAAAGACTGGAGTTCCCGGAGAAAAGCTTCCTAGAGCAGAGTAGAAACGCCGAGTCTGGCCATGGAGTGGAACGAACTCGGGACAGGGAGGCGAGTGTGCTCTCACGACTGAACTAAAAAATGCCTTCCTTAGTATTTTGGGATAATGAAAACAAAATCAGTCAATAAAAGATGAACGTGAGTTGTTGAAATGTCGAGGGGAAGAAAAATGCTGGGTAGAAAAACCTTGTGAAGGTGATGAGCATGATGACGACCTCAACGACGACGATAAAGATGGCGATGACAATGACGATGACGATGATGATAATAAGGGTGCTGAAAAGGTATTTCTCCTTCCTTCTTTTTGTTTTCATAAATGATCTCTTTCATTTCGTGGAAACAGATACAATACCGCTGTGTAGGAAGGAGGGAAGTGCGCTTAACTTTCTAATTCACACAACTTCTTGAATCGTATCTACATTCGTTGTTTTCGGAATTTTTTTCAGACGCAGACGAATGCAACGCTTCAGTCCCAGTCTGTGATGCTAATGCCATCTGCCAAAATACATTGGCATCTTTTCATTGCACCTGTAAAATTGGTTTTACTGGAAATGGTTTGAGCTGCCAAGGTAAAGGTCGTTTGTTGTAGTGCGTGATTGCTTCAGTTTTGCCTTTGTTTGGATCACCAATTTTAACAAATTAATCTGACCAAACACAACAAACGCGTACAGTGTGATAAACTAATCATAATAGCCTATTCTTTGTTTACAATTCGGGTCTCATAAACATATGCCTACTGGCTTCTTAATGACCAGCAAGGAAATACAATCTCGTTCCCAGAATCCGTGATCTTGTGGTAGGTGGCGGGAGATACAGAGCTCCGGGGGAATCAATTTGAGGGACGATTCTGGCTGTTCTTTCTGTCTCATTGAGCATCATACATAAAAAGAAACGGAAGTGAACAGAGATGGGGGGGGGGGGGGGAGGGGGGGGGGCTTAGTCTCCATGCAACTCACCCCGCAGCTGTTTACAAGTAAAAAGGTTACGAATCATTTATAACTGATATTATATGCTTTGCTTGTCACTAGTTAAAAAAAAAAAAGAAAAAACTGTAGTGCAACTTTTTTTTATGCAAATCACTAAGCGTCAAGATTGCGCAAGCGCGTAAAAATATTTCTTTATTCAACTGAAATCCCTCTGCCATTGGTGATTAGTTCATTTGGTTGTCTTCTCGTCTCCCGTAATTGCTTTGGTTTCTCGAAACTTGATTTAAAACCACCCCAGTATCGAAATAAATGATAAGAATACGAATTAATGATCTAGATCTGATCTAGATTCGAATTGCCATAATGTATTTTTAGGATTTGTGATCCTATATTTGGCTGAAAGCTCACCTAATTTCAAATGTTCTTCATCGCTGACTATTTTAAGTCAAGAGCACACATACTTTGCAGCTTTAATTTCTCGCTGTAAAACTCAACATAACCAGCAATCATTTGCTCCACGACCAGTTTGTGATGTCATCTTACGTTCAGACACTTGCTTTCTCACATTCGTGGCCATTGAATGAATGAATATCGATGTCCTCGTGTGGAGGCCGCTACTTAAAAACAAAACCTCCTGAAGGAAAAAGCGAACAGTATGTATTACGTGCGTCGAACGTATGAAGAAAGCCGACAGGGTCAAGCGCACAAATGATAGCATTTCATTCTGTCTGAAATATTTGGAACTGTTCTGCTTGTTGTTCAGTCACATTTTTTTCTAATTTCATCTCTTCTTATTCCCATAAGACTTCGACGAGTGTACCAGTGGTGCTCACAACTGTATTAACGGAAAAGCTCTCTGCTTAAATACTCTCGGGTCCTATAAGTGCACCTGCAAGCTGGGTTACCGAGGAGACGGTCAGAGCTACTGCATTCCAGACGGCAAGTATTCCAAATTAACAATTGATGTCATTATATCAGCTAATTTGAAAAAGTTGAACAAAGGAACCGATCAATAATCAAATTGAGGGTGGAAGAATTGGTATCCCATATCTCTTTTTTCTTTTATGTCCGTCATTAGGGTCTCATATCCCTTTCTGATTCTGTATTCCTTATTCGAAACCAATAAGAATAAAAATAGTTATGATAATGATAATGATAATGATAATGATTTATTAATAAAAGATATTCATTAAAACTACGTACAAGTTCCTTGCGACACGCGGAGAACTCAATGGTGTGACAGGAGTCCAATCCATGAGCAGTAAGCAGAACTGCAAGTTTTCCAGATGTAAACAGAGTCTGCTAAAATTGCCGCTGGAACTACAGTAGTCTTCCTCCTTGTGACGTGGGTCCGGATGGCCCAGGAATAGAAACACAACGCTAACGAAACAAAAAAAACTACACCCAAACCCCTTCCCACAATCGCACAACAAGCAACCATACATTTTAAGAAAACGCATACGACTTTTAATTTAAGATAAGTTAACTACAAGTATAACAGTTACTAAAGCTACTTACTCTAAATTAATATCTAATCTTACTTAAATCTACCTTATGCCTTAAATATATTTAAATTATAACACTAATAAACTAATTACTTTACTTTGTATATTTACAATACTAAACAGTTCAGTTCCTTTCGAGTTCTTTAAGTTCCTCTCCAAGTCAAGCCCACCAACAAACAAAACAGCAATCGGCTGTTCCTTGACAATTTCATCCACACGTTCGCATTAACTCTTCCCGTTGCTTTCGCTTTTTTCAGCTCTTCGAATTCCTTTCGGTCGACACTTCTGCCCAAATTCTCAGGTCCGTTGCTACTGCTGCTTCCCCTGTTGCTGCGGACAAATGGGTTTTGTCTTTGATTCACACAGCTCCCACTAATGACTCTCAGCGGTGTTCTCTTCTCACTCTTCCTTCTCTCTTTCTGTGCCTTTTCCGTCAACCAATTGTTCGCCACCACACCCTTACAACACGTTACTTACAAAGGTGTAATGCGCTCGTGCATAACAAAGATGGCATGTTAGGCGACAGGCGAATGGATCCCTAAAGGGAAATCAGAGTACAAGGAAGGAATTGAACGCAACGGTGAAACGGCAGGCGGCTGCTTGTTCACTTGTTTCTCTATTTTGAGAAAGTGCTCGTTATCTGCAGTTAACAAGCAGAGAATCAGCCAAGATAATAATGAGAACGATGACGATAGCGATGACGATGACGATGACGATAATGATAATGATAATGATAATGATAATGATAATGATAATGATAATGATAATGATAATGATAATGATAATGATAATGATAATGATAATGATAATGATAATGATAATGATAATGATAATGATAATGATAATGATAATGATAATGATAATGATAATGATAACGGACGAATACCATCGAGATGGAAAAAGCGAAGTTAAGACAATTGAAGAAAGTGTATGCACGGTGGAAGAAGAACGAAGAGACAAGAAAACTCAACACTATGTCTAAAAAGGACCAGAGCAGGATTTACTCCAGTTTTAAAGAGATGATATCTGAGTAAGCAGATGACGAAAGACCTAAATTCCAACAAAGGTAAGCGAAACAAAGTAATACTACTAACCTTTTCGAGAAGATTGGTCAAGCTGCAGGCGGAAAAAGATATGGGAGAGTGACGGGACTGGGGATGCATCGGCTAAGTGGCTGGAAAAGATCGAACAAGCCATAAATGAATGTGATTCCGAATTAAGTGTAGAAGAGTGTAACAACGATTATGAGCAGTGAATAAAGTGATCGGCAAGAAAAGAAACTGGAGCGCCCCGTGGCCCTAAGAAATAGGCAACTATTGGTGGAAAAAGGCTGAGAAGCTACACCGGGGTGTGGCTGATAGCTTCCAAGAGATTGGACGAAGCGAATGTGAGATACCTTTTTGATTTACAGAAGGAAAATATTCCTTGATTCCAAAGCCAAGCGAGTTTTCGAGCCAGAACCATAGACCCATAACATGCTTGAACAATCTTTACAAATGGTATACTTCGTGCCTACTGAAACCCACTAATGAACATCTCAACAAATGTGGGCTCATGCAAGGAGACCAGTGAGGCGCTAAAGAGGGATGCGTGGGCACTGTTGAAAACTTATTAATTGATCAGATGGTGTGCCAAGACAGCAAGCGTGGAAAGAGGAATGTAAGCATGGCATGGGTATATGTAAGAAAAGCTTACGACAGTGTATATCACCGATGGCTGATAGAAATGTTCTCACTACACAAATTCCCACTCTGGCTTTGCTAGACGATCCAATAAAATATTGGGATCTTAGCAAGAACCGAGCAAGGCTATGAAACATCAGAAGTGATTATGTTCAAAAGAGTTCTTCCTCAGAGAGACGCACTCTGCGCAAGACTGTTCACTCTCTGTATTAACTCGATATCATGGATGCTGAGTGCGACGGAAGGCTACAGAATCTCTACGCCAATTGGGCAGAAGATCACACATTTGCTTTACATTGATGATCTCACGTTTTATGCTGCATCGGAAGAGAAAAATGAGAAGAGTGGCAAAGAAAGTTAAGTCTTGCATGAAGGATGTTGGATTGCATTGGAACGAAAGCAATTGTTGAGTGGTACATGTGAAGAAGGGTAACGTAAAATGGGACACAGAAAGTATGTGCGTAGGAGACGAGAAATCTGTAGATAGCCTCAAGCAGGGATCACATTACAATTTCCTTGGAATCATGGAGAACATCAAGCAGGATGATACCTTAGTGTTAGAGATTGTTGGTAAGACATATATACAAAGATTATCATTGATTTGGTCTAGCCCACTATCTTATTACAACCAGTTTGCAATGCCCGTGCATACCTACTTAATGACAACCCAGTGTTGGCCGATTATGGCATTAAAAAAGCTATACAGTGAATTAAGAAAGGTGATTTCGGAGAATGGAGGTAAGAACCCCCTAGGATCAACAGCTATGATGTAACTACCAAAGAAGCTAGGAGGACGGGGACTCAAGAGTATAAAGCGAGAGTACAAGCAGGAGAAGATTAAGGCTGCCGTGAGATTATACATCAACGAAGATCACGCCATGGAAGTAATATGACGATTCGAGGAAAAAGGAGAAAAGACAGGACGACGATCGCTGGTAAAAGATTATTAAAGATGCCAAGATGTATGCACTGGAGCTGGGGTAAAGATTACACCTTGTGTACCCGCAACCAGTCATCACAGATATAGCGACGAACACAGATGTTCCAATTAAGCTTAGAAGAGGTGAGAGGAGAACAATGGCAGGGAAGGCTGCTGACCCAGAGATGGGACGACGAAGAGATTGGCGAAGAGTGCTTTGCTTGGATGGCTGATTGGAAAGCAGCGCCCACACATATCATTGCTGGGGTGAATGAGCTGTATCACCACATGTTACCAACGAAGACCCACCATAAGAGCAAAACAAGGCTTGAGACGGGACAGAACGTCCTGTGTCGGATGTGTAGCAAAGTTCCAGAAACCCAAGCACACGTACTTACAGGGTGCAGTAAACTAGCCCAATGAAAGTACCTTGTACGTCATGATGCAGCACTTAAAATTATATTTTACGAGATGCTGAAAGACCTGGACCTGGTGACAACGATACCACCATGGTGCTCGATGGAACAACCGAAGCCACTTTACGAGAATGATAACGGAAAGGCGTACTGGGACGTCCCAGTATTCGCAGACGTAGAAGTCAGGAACAACAGGATCGACGCAAGAGTTTTCAACAAGGAGAAGAAGAAGGTGTACCTATTGGAGATGAGCTGTCCTTGGATACCCAACAGGGAGGAAAAAAGCGAAGAAAAGACAAATAAATACGCACCGCTGCGGTTCGAGCTAAGGCAACAGCACGCTGGATATGACTTAGAGCAGCACAATATCGTGTTACATCACTGGACGAAAAAATGGATTTACGAGGGTAACCAAAGTACAGCAAAAGTGTAGCAAATACCACATTTGCAGAAATTTGCTCAAATTTGCTGAAGAGCAAAGATTGATATTGCACTAGATTTGCCACCCATAGCAACGGTGGTAAATGCCACGTTTGTTTAAGATTTGCTCCTGTGTGCAAAGGTAACGTGTGCGTGCAAATTTGGGGGTTATTTGCATACTGATCAAATGTGGATGAAAATGTGTTTCTTTGAACTGTCTTTACACATGACGCAAATTAGCGCGCAAATTTGTTGTTTCGCACAGCTTTTGCTCCTGTTGTAAAAATGTGTAAACTCATTATTTTAAGCAAGTTAAAGCAGGGTTGGAAATGTGAGCGAAATCTTAAAGTTGAACAGTGTTTGCTTATGGTAGTAAAGGTGATCAAAATCTTATTTTATTGATCATGTTTGCACATATTGGAAATTGCAGGCAAATGTTTATCATTGAACCAGATTGTTTGATATAGCAAATGTGAACAAACCCTTAGTATTAAACACGTTTGCTCATGCAGCAAATGTTGTCAAAACACTTATTTTGAACAATTGTTCCTGGGTGGCAAATTTGATCAAAGTCTAAATTTTGGGAAATTATGCTTGGGGCAGTAAATGTGGTCAAAACCTAAGTCTTGAACAAGTTTGCTTGGGGGCAGTAAATTTGATCGAACTCTTACTATTCAGCATGTTTGCTCAGGTAGTAAATATAAACACAGTCCAAGTTTTAAGCGAGTTTGCTTGGGCAGCAAAATGTGTAAAACTCCTACTATTTACCGGGTTTGCTTAGGTATAGCAAATAAAATTAAAGTCAAACTTTTGAACAAGTTCACTTGAGGCGGCAAAATGTGACAAAACTTTTAATATTGAGCATGTTTGCCCCGATAGCAAATGATTTTATAATGAAAGTCCAAGTTTTAAACACAAGATTGCTACTTAAACACATCAAAGAGAACCAGTGACATTCCATTTTATATGTTCAAATGATTTTTAATTCATTCTATAAAGCAAATTTACCGTGAACATAATTATCTACTAAAAACTGGGGGTAAAACAATAACAAATTACAAATTGTATATACATAATTGTACTATATATACAACAATCAGATCTTTTAATAGCCTATAAGAGAAATATTCATTCTCTAAGATATTTTGAATAGGCATTTTCAGAGTTGCCTCAAACCTGTTTCAAAAAGAAGCCTTTTAGGTTTGTGGAACTCAGAAATCGCCTATTTAACCCCTTCACTCTTTGACCAATTTGATTAATTATGACACGATAATTTTTTCACTCAAACTGTTAAATTTGAGGATGTTTAGACCTACTTTACAAGTTACATCTAACTGTTTGAGGTGTGCCACCCGCCAGTTCAGATGGAAAATACTACAAATTAGTATACTATGACAAATTAACTGCATGGTTAGACCTACTTTACAAATTACATCGAACTGTATGAGGCGCGCCACCCGCCAGTTCAGATGGAAAATACTACAAATTAGTATACTATGACAAATTAACTGCATGGTTAGACCTACTTTACAAATTACATCGAACTGTATGAGGCGTGCCACCCGCCAGTTCAGATGGAAAATACTACAAATTAGTATACTATGACAAATTAACTGCATGGTTAGACCTACTTTACAAATTACATCGAACTGTATGAGGCGTGCCACCCACCAGTTCAGATGGAAAATACTACAAATTAGTATACTATGACAAATTAACTGCATGGTTAGACCTACTTTACAAATTACATCGAACTGTATGAGGCGTGCCACCCGCCAGTTCAGATGGAAAATACTACAAATTAGTATACTATGACAAATTAACTGCATGGTTAGACCTACTTTACAAATTACATCGAACTGTATGAGGCGTGCCACCCGCCAGTTCAGATGGAAAATACTACAAATTAGTATACTATGACAAATTAACTGCATGGTTAGACCTACTTTACAAATTACATCGAACTGTATGAGGCGTGCCACCCGCCAGTTCAGATGGAAAATACTACAAATTAGTATACTATGACAAATTAACTGCATGGTTAGACCTACTTTACAAATTACATCGAACTGTATGAGGCGTGCCACCCACCAGTTCAGATGGAAAATACTACAAATTAGTATACTATGACAAATTAACTGCATGGTTAGACCTACTTTACAAATTACATCGAACTGTATGAGGCGTGCCACCCGCCAGTTCAGATGGAAAATACTACAAATTAGTATACTATGACAAATTAACTGCATGGTTAGACCTACTTTACAAATTACATCGAACTGTATGAGGCGTGCCACCCGCCAGTTCAGATGGAAAATACTACAAATTAGTATACTATGACAAATTAACTGCATGGTTAGACCTACTTTACAAATTACATCGAACTGTATGAGGCGTGCCACCCACCAGTTCAGATGGAAAATACTACAAATTAGTATACTATGACAAATTAACTGCATGGTTAGACCTACTTTACAAATTACATCGAACTGTATGAGGCGTGCCACCCGCCAGTTCAGATGGAAAATACTACAAATTAGTATACTATGACAAATTAACTGCATGGTTAGACCTACTTTACAAATTACATCGAACTGTATGAGGCGTGCCACCCGCCAGTTCAGATGGAAAATACTACAAATTAGTATACTATGACAAATTAACTGCATGGTTAGACCTACTTTACAAATTACATCGAACTGTATGAGGCGTGCCACCCGCCAGTTCAGATGGAAAATACTACAAATTAGTATACTATGACAAATTAACTGCATGGTTAGACCTACTTTACAAATTACATCGAACTGTATGAGGCGTGCCACCCGCCAGTTCAGATGGAAAATACTACAAATTAGTATACTATGACAAATTAACTGCATGGTTAGACCTACTTTACAAATTACATCGAACTGTATGAGGCGTGCCACCCACCAGTTCAGATGGAAAATACTACAAATTAGTATACTATGACAAATTAACTGCATGGTTAGACCTACTTTACAAATTACATCGAACTGTATGAGGCGTGCCACCCGCCAGTTCAGATGGAAAATACTACAAATTAGTATACTATGACAAATTAACTGCATGGTTAGACCTACTTTACAAATTACATCGAACTGTATGAGGCGTGCCACCCGCCAGTTCAGATGGAAAATACTACAAATTAGTATACTATGACAAATTAACTGCATGGTTAGACCTACTTTACAAATTACATCGAACTGTATGAGGCGTGCCACCCACCAGTTCAGATGGAAAATACTACAAATTAGTATACTATGACAAATTAACTGCATGGTTAGACCTACTTTACAAATTACATCGAACTGTATAAGGCGTGCCACCCGCCAGTTCAGATGGAAAATACTACAAATTAGTATACTATGACAAATTAACTGCATGGTTAGACCTACTTTACAAATTACATCGAACTGTATGAGGCGTGCCACCCGCCAGTTCAGATGGAAAATACTACAAATTAGTATACTATGACAAATTAACTGCATGGTTAGACCTACTTTACAAATTACATCGAACTGTGTAAGGCGTGCCACCCGCCAGTTCAGATGGAAAATACTGCAAATTAGTATACTATGACAAATTAACTGCATGGTTAGACCTACTTTACAAATTACATCGAACTGTATAAGGCGTGCCACCCGCCAGTTCAGATGGAAAATACTACAAATTAGTATACTATGACAAATTAACTGCATGGTTAGACCTACTTTACAAATTACATCGAACTGTATGAGGCGTGCCACCCGCCAGTTCAGATGGAAAATACTACAAATTAGTATACTATGACAAATTAACTGCATGGTTACACCTACTTTACAAGTTACATCAAACTGTTTGAGGTGTGCCACCCACCAGTTCAGATGGAAAATACTAAAAATTAGTATACTATAACAAAAATTAACTGCATGGTTAGACCTACTTTACAAGTTACATCTTACTGTATGAGGTGTGCCACCCGCCAGTTCAGATGAAAAATACTACAGATTAGTATACTATAACAAATTACCCAACTAGTGGACTAATGCAAATCCTGCATTTTGATTGGCTACGCTACTAGAGGACTATTAGTAATAGTCCTCGAGTAGCAAAAAGCCTGACACTTTCTTTCGTTTTATTCCCAATAAATATTTCTTGCATTTCATTTTCTAACTTTGCTATTGCCTTTACTGTCCGACTAGTTGGGTTAAAGCAAAACAATTAGACCCTTCGCCCTCAAGGGCCACAGGTCAATAGCCCATTTGGCTTCGCCTCATGGGCTATTGACCCGTAGCCCTTGTGGGCAACGGGTCTAATTGTTAAATAACTCCATGGTTAGACCTACTTTACAAGGTACATCGAACTGTATGCAGTGTGCTACCCGCCAATTCAGATGATGGTACTTATATTACATTGATCTTTCAATCATTGCTGCCATGTGCAGATATGTCTATTGGAAAGATATCACTGACAATTTTCTCAGACTTAAAGGATAGTGAAACCTTTCTTGATTTTACAATGTAGTCAAAAATTATTGAGAAACTGTTCTTGTGTTAACAGAGGAAGTCACTGATTGTTGCACTGAAGATCTCTTGCTTGCGTTTAACCTGTTCAATGGGAAGGCATTCAACTCTGCTATAATTACCTGATGTCTGAAAGAATTCACTTGAAACAGTTAATGTCATAAGATTAATTTCATAAGGTGACTATCCAGAATCAAAACAAAACCTCTACCCTCCCAAGTATTGACATAAAGACATTAATCTACAATTGCATCACAATTCACAATCAGAGGACTGTCTGCTTCTTGCATCTCAAGAAATTCCCTCCAATTAAATTTCAATGCACAATTTCCTTCAGCACTGCATCTTGTGGTTGAGGTACATGTAGGCCCTAGAAAATATTCACACCAGTCAATCAATCAATCAATCAATGCATAAGCTACATGTACATTTCAATGAATGATGTAACACAACACTTTCCCATTCATAAGCAATCCTCTGGTGTAAATGAAACTGAATAATGAAGCTAAAGGAATTGCAAACTTATCTGGAAGCCTGTGACAGCCTTCCACAAGTGTCCACATTTCCAAATTGATCATTTTGTGCATGTGATTAAATCAATAATAATTATTGATTTTTAGTTTTTCATGATTTTTTAATGGAATTAGTGTTTGAGGGCTACAACTCAAAACAACTTTGGTATATCACCTATAAATTGCCCTTCTTTTCTTGGGTTCCTGGCCATAAAGTACTAAAAGCATGATATTGTGAGTTTTACCATATCCAATTAAAACAGTGGAGGAATCATGCAGAAAACTGCATGAGAAATAAAAATTCCCCAGGATGTCCTTTTTGTATTGTTACTGTATGAACTAGACGAAGAACTGTGATGCATACTTTGTCTAGTTCAAACAGTAACAACAAAAAAGGACATCCTGAGGAATTTTTATTCCTCAAAACTTTTGTTTTAAATTTTAGAGAGCCAGTTCTACAGTACATGTACATGTATGGTAGCTTTATAATCTTTCATGAGAAATTCTAGTAATGCAATGCTTTTGAGTAGTCTACTTGTACCATGGAATACCACAAAAGACAATTGGATTTTTTTGTAAAGGCTTGCATACACCTGTACATGTACATGCAAACAAAATACTTAAGTGACAAATACCATGTGACAAAGCTTTGCAAGGCTGCTGCCTAACGGTCGCCTGAGGTGCCTTATTTGCGAGCGCAGGCAACCAAATTTCTGAACAAGTAGCTTGAACAGGTGCCTTACTTGATTCATCACCACTTTCTTGTAAATATGATCCCCGCTGGAATTAATTAATTCTGCGCTCTTGAAAAAATGACTTGACAAGTAGCTTGAACAGGTGCCTTACTTGATTCATCACCACTTTCTTGTAAATATGATCCCCGCTGGAATTAATTAATTCTGCGCTCTTGAAAAAATGACTTGGGCTACTAACTTTTAATGTTGGAAGCTTTGTATACCAACTCATGGGAAATAGTTACATAATTATATCCTTGCAAAAGCAATGTGGTGTGCAGTAGCAAGGTTTGGTGGAATACAGCTGCATGAACAGTTATTATTTCACAGTCTTCCCTGCATTCTGATTGGCTGCAATTATATTTTATGGTTTGGTATAAAAGGCTTCAGGTACTAAACATGTTACATTGTTTGGACATGAGACACCAGTGAAGGTAGACCATGTCACACGAAAATACATGTACAAGTGACAAGTAACAAGTGAGAAATCTTTGTATACCATGTCATATGAAATATTTACATACAGTATATCCTTGCACAAGCAATGTGGTGTGCAGTGGCAAGGTTTGGTGAATAGCTTGGTATAAAAAGGCTTCATGATACTAAACATGTGACATTGTTTGGACATGGGACACCAGTGAAGGTATACCATGTCATAGGAAATTTGGTATTCGACCAAACCTTGCCACTGCACACCACATTGCTTGCCCTACGACATACATGGTGATGAGGGAGTAACCATACATGTAGAATACCCGGGCCACTATTGTGTTCTACTAGAACGAGGCGTATAAAAATACATGCACTGTAAGTGGCAAATAAGGGGACAGATATAATGGGCTGTGACAGGAATGCGGAGATATCATTCCCCTTTCCTTATTATTGGTATTGTTTTAAGTGGCCTTAATAACATTACGTGAAATTACTAAGGGAGTGCATGTGTAGGTCTGCAAAAGTAAAAACTGTCCTTGCAGGGGGAGGGATGGATGATGCAAGTCTAGATGAATCAGCAATCAAACGTGTTATGAAAAAGCAAGGCTATTCTATACAAAATTTAAGGCATTTACTTTCAGTTGTATCAGTATTAAGGTGACCTACCGAAAACTCCTTCGGCAATCTTTTGCCATTCGGCCGGCGCTCTGGAATCTTTCCGCCCTTTTGATTAAATCTACCTGTTCGATCCGCCACCCTTTGTATTTGTTCCAAACGTTCGTTGAACTCCGTTTCCTTTTGGAAGAAGGCCTGTATTTTTGCCACGAATTCTTTATCGATCAATGCTGCTGGCGTTGGCCGAATCTCTTGCTCGAACACCGTCTCTCAACTCCCTGATCACAATCCAGTAAAGCTTAAGCTTACGTATGAGTATAGATTCAACAGTTCCATGTCAAGCAGCGAGCGAAGTCTACTCTTGCTAGGTTTCTCTGGTGGTAATGGAATTAGCAGGAATTAATAGGCATAGAACATTCCAAAGACTGACCATTCAACGTTCATGAGACTGGCGTGTATCTGTGGCGAACTACTGTAATACTATAGCTGGTTCCCGACGTTATGGTGTGAATTGTCGTAGCCCTTTCTTTCGGATTTCGTCGATTTCGATTTCGTACTGCCATTTCACCCACATAATCCAACAACGGAAATTTGAAAGAGGAAAGAACACATCGCCCGCGCGAATTTCAAACCGTCGATAACCGATTCCATTGTCACAAAACCTCGTTTCCAGGGTCTTTGCCGGTATTTTGGTCACCCCTCCGTAAAGATCCTGGGAACGAGGTTGACTTTGAGGCAGTTTATCTGAGGCAGTTTATCTACGAAGGCCCCACCATTGCTTGGTTTTTGTTGTAGGACGTTGCCGCTGATGAGACTCAACAGCTCCCGAATACCAGTGCAGTTTTCGTTTACCAATATAACGGTTATGTAAAAATTGAAAGTTTACCGCAGCAGTAAAATGTGTAACAAATATCATATGCACACTGCCTATGACAAGAAAACGAAGATGACGTAAATCACCATTATTTGCTCCCAGGCAGATATGAATATTTATAGGAAGGAAATTTGCAAATTTACAACGAAGTCATATTCAGGCAATTCATTCCTTTTTGCTCCCATTGCAAAACAGAGTAAATTAAATGCAAATGTACGAATTTGGATCCTTTGAAAATCAGTTCAAACATTACCTCAAATTATTGGTTTTTCGACATGTTTGCTTGCATTTGCGGTTGTGGTCCAACTGCTATCTTTACGGAGAGGCAAATTTGAGCAAATCTGTGGAACGATAAAGATTTGCATCCCACGCAAACGCCAAGCAAATTTGCAGTATACAGTTACATTTCCTTAACATTTGCACACAAATTCCTATAAAACAAATATCCAAGTTTGCGCAGACTTTACCTGTCAAACCAAATTTAAAGCAAACTTAGAGCCCTAAATTTGCCATACATTTGCTCAATTTGCAAACTCGAGTAAATCCATTTTTTCGTCCAGTGCATGTACTGGGTGGTTGTTCAGAAACCGTGAGAAATAGTATAAGAGAGCTTACTGCAGAAAGACGAAGGCTGGCAAGACATTAAACAGAATACAGAAGGCAATTTCAGGTGCTTCAAGATGTTATCGCAATGATTTTAATTGATTTTAAAGTAATGATGGGGACATATAATTGGCTATCAGTTAACCCTCGTGGGAAAACCGGATCTCGCAGGAGATCTAAAAATAAATTAAGAGGGATTACGATGGGAATAGGGCCAATATGAGGGATTACCTCTCCTACCTTCATACTCTCTTGTCTAAAACAGATCGGTCTGTAAAATGTTGTGACACAGGCTTAGTATGGGAGTTGTTCGCTCCTAGTCACGGGCTCCCGATACGATGCGGTGGTAATTTACTTTTATTTTGTTCACGAAAAATCTTGAAAAATCCACACAAGTCTCAACATTGCTTATTTAGGGGGCTGGGGTCGGGGAAGCCCCAACAATTTATTTTTTTCAAAGTGTTCTTCTGGTCAGCTGGTTTAAGAATATCATATCATTCAGGGTGGTAATGAATTAATCGATAATTTCCTGTCACTTGTGTTCGCGTCTGTTGCCACTGATTTAACTACCATAAAATTTAATCCATTATTTCATTGACGGTTCCTTATTTTGCTTAGAATGCAAAAACTACCAAGTACTGGGCAATGCCGACAGAAAAGTGACCAACGATGAAACGCCTCTTTCTTGCGACAGCACACTTGGGCCAGCTTGGTTTCGCTTCCAAGGAAACGCGGGAACAAAAATGCCTAATTGGTGTGTCCCTGAAAACAGATGCGGGACACACGCACCTGGGTGGTTAAACGGAAATCATCCCCAGGCTCACGAGGGCAATGTGACACGACAGGTCTGTTTTAGCTATGGTCAGAATTGTTGCACCTGGTCCGCCAATATTCAAGTGCACAACTGCAGTGGCTACTACATCTATTACATCCATGGAACTTCACCTGTTACTCCTTGTCATCTCCGTTATTGCAGCACGGACTGAAGGAACCGAACGCTCTTAATTCAAAACGAAGATCAACGATCATGCATTTTTGACCAAACAAACTGTTCCCTCGCTGACCAGTGATTTTTCTCTTGCTTTATGTAACCCACTTGCGTGATTAGGGCTAAGGTTCATCTTAATTTCCTGGGATCTAAAGCGTTTGCAGTTACTCCTGTTTTAGTAGAAAATGAGTGGAATTCCTTGAAGTTAGTTTGCGAAACTTACATGACAACTGTAAGGCCATGTGCATACGTTCTATTAGAATTAGTTACAATGTATAAGCACCTATTTTCCTTGTTATTAAATAAGCTTGTTTCGAATTGTTTAGAACAAAGTGAGTTTCACACAATGAAGAAAGCTGCTGTACCATCGGGGGTCACCCCCTATGTATTATCAACACATCCTTAAAGCGATTGACCGCCTCAATCTAGATCTGACCCTGCTACCAGACTATAACGTTAAAACCTTCTACGCGAAACACGTGAACCCCTCTCCCCGGCGATTGCCTTGCACATTCGCTTGGGAGAGGAAGCTATCTATCACCCTACTCTGGCGTAGCGTCTGGGCGGGAATATATGGGGGTCTGAGTACCAATTGGGAAGCAGATATAGCGTGACGCTTGGCTCATGGAGTAATTAAAACCCGGGCTTTCCTGAAACGATGGCGCCAGCGCCGTGTTAGCGAGCGTTGTGCTTCCTGTGGCCACACGGAATCTTTCTCTCACGCCTTCTGTGAGTGCACTATTGCACCTCAGTTGTGGGCGTGGGTGTTTCAAAGCGTCAATCCTTTTTACTCTACAGCCTTAAGTCTCAGTCCCGCTTTAGTTTTTTTCGGACATGGCCTTCCTCGGGGTGGCCAGTCCTCCAAATCCAATCTCATTTCCGGTGTTCTTCTTGACATTACTCTTAACGAGCTCTGGGCGGCGCGGAACCTTCGCACTTTGGAACAGAAGGTCACCTCCGCCCAGGCCATCATCAAAACAAGAGTGCGCACGCGAATCTCCGCGGCGCACTCCTATTACTCCCCACGTGAATTCTCAAATACCTAGGCACATATGAATGTCCTTTGCCGCGTAGACAACGATGAGCTACACCCGGCGGCCGAGCCTTGCAGGGGCAGTTTTCCCCGGGTGAGGTCACTCGATCCCCTTTGCCCCTCGCTTCCTACATCCAAACTATTTGAATCAAAATACAAAATAAAATTAGCAAATTAATTAACAAATAAGACAATGAAATGCGCAAACAAATAGCACCGTATATAGCTTTCCGCTAGTGTTTACGAATTAAGTTTCTCGCTTTTAATCATATATTTTAGCCCTTTTAGCATTCTGGAGTATAAATCGGACGAGGTAGCTCCAGAATGCTTTCGCTTTTTATTAACATTATACGGTACTTTCACCTAGTTTAGATTTTCACCTTTACTATTAAGCTTTCCTTCAATAATTATATTGTACTTTCACCTAGTTTAGATTTCAACTTTAATATTGTCAAGTAAGGGCAAGCAGAGCTTCCTCTGCCTTGTCCACTGTATATATGTAAATAAATCGAAAAAAAAAGTATGGCAGGTAATGTTGTCGATCCCCAGGACCTGACCGTTCCGAAACTGAGGAGAACATGGAGATTGCTGGTATCCCGTCTTATGCCCAAATGGCTGGGCGTCGTCGACACTCCAGAGTGTCTAGTCAATCCAGCGTTGATTATGTAACGAAGAATGCTGAACGTCTTAATTACTGACGCAGAAAAGGATTCTATCCATCCGCCGAACATTTTGCCCGAGCGACCATGTACGGCACATTTTTCATCTCTTTCTGACAAGGACACTTCTTTATCCCAAGTGTTTGCCGATCTAAAGAACTGTGGTATCCGTGCTGCTGCGGTCAGATGTCTCCAACGTAATCCTAATGGCTTTCTTTCCGTGACGTTTTCCACCAGTGAGTACCGTGATCTCTTCCTTCGTAAATCTTCTTTTATCCGTCGTCATCGTACTTCATCTTCACTGGCCGATCGTCTCGGCCGCTATAGATCTGTCCTCGGTTCCGCAGAATGATATAATCTACAGGGCTATGAAGGCATTAAGAATGGATCATGGCGTTGTTAGAATGGAGCTATCTGAGTCGATTCCATCCTTCCTACGCTTCGGCAGGAACCTTCTTAGAGTCAAACACGAGGGACAGGTTTCTACTCGCAGAAAGTGCCATCTTCCCGATCATGTCGCAAAGGTGTGCCCTAACGTGGTATGCTTTAACTGTGACCAACTGGGTCACACCTTCAGTGACTGTAAAGAAGAAATCAAGTGCAGTGTTTGCAAAGAGGACGGCCAATACGCCATTGATTGTAAATTATCTTGGTGGCGGCGCCCTGAAAAAGTTGACAGTGGTGATAATGATGCTGCTCCTGCTCCCCTTCCAGAGTCTCGACCGTCATAGTCTCTCCCGCAGCCTCCTTCTGATGAGCCTTCTTCCGATGGCCCCCCTCCTTCAATCCCTTTATCGCAGTCTTTACCTGATGTTCCTCCTTCACAGCCTCCTTCGCAGTCCTCTCCTGATGTACCTCCTACACCTTCCTGTGTTTTCCTCTCATCACAATCATCACCGTAGCCATCTTCTGGTCAGCCCTTATCACTGTCCCAGAACACCCCAAATCAGCCCTCCGCACAGCCCTCGCAGTCTTCTCAGTCTACACAATCGTCTCAGTCCCTCCTTTTGCCTGTTGAATCGCCGTCCCTGTCTATTCCTTTGTCCCAAGAGCCTTCTATTCCGTCTAGCATCATTTCTGGCTCTCCTACTTTGTGTGATCTACAGCTTGTCGCTGCAGCTGATTCGCAACGTTCTACTGTTTCTGATCAAGCTATTGCTACGATGGAGATTCCAGAGGATCCTGGCCCTACAGCTCCGCTGCGCCCATCACAGATTCCTATTCGTCCTCCACCTGCTCGAGTTGCACCGAAACGCAAGCCTGCCATGTTAGACTTCACAGATGGTCCACTGAGCGTAAATCAACTCCGCCTATGCCGGTCAGTTCTTGTAAAAAGACTAAGAACCCTCACCCTTCATGAGTTGCAAAATTCTTTCCTTAAATTCTCGTGGTTTCAGTTAGCGTTTTTAAGATAATCTGACGTTTTCTGCTTTCAGGAAACGCAGATTACTGATCCTGAGGTTTTCAGCGTTTTCTCTTGTGCCTGGCGTGGACCTTGTTTTTGGTCCACTGCTGTAGGCAAACAAGGTGGTGTCCTTACTTGCCTTTCTGAATCTTTTTCCGGCAACGTCAGTCGCTGGAAAAAATACACGTCGGGGAGGGTTGTTAGTCTATTTTTAAAACTTGACGATCTAAGGATTAATTTAATTAACATTTATGCTCCCACCAACTTGGCCGAAAAGAAAGTGTTTTTTAGAAGTTTGCACGAATACTTTTTATCTTCTAATGTCTTAATAATTGCTGGTGATTATAATTTTTACGATCACAACCTTGATCAGTTTGGCGGCAACTTTGTGCCTACTAAGTGCCTTACTGATTTTCGTTCAGCCTTTTCTTTAAATGATGTCTGGGGCAAGCTTCATCCGAGATTGTGCCAGTGCACATTGTTTAATTCAGATTTTTCAATTGTTTCGCGTTTAGGTAATTTTTTTGTTTCTAAGAACTTCATGCCTTCTGTTGTTTCTTGTGAAATCAGCCCTTGTGTTTTTTCCGACCATTATTTTGTTTGTCTTTCCTTCCAGGCCACTGGGAATAACCTCCGTGGTCTTGGGATTTGGAAGTTTAATAATTCACTTTTGAATGATGATGTGTTTTGCAACTATATTTCGAATTGTATCAATCACTTAGCCAATTGCTTGCAACTCTTTCCTTCGGTTAAAGTTTGGTGGGACTTTTTTAAATACTCCATCCGCTCTGAGATAATTTTATTTGCCAAGGAAAAGAGCGGGGATCTCTCACACGAGCGTGTTCTTTTAGTTAACCGGATTATTAAGCTAAAACTTCAGCTTACTTCTGGTGATCCCTCAGTTAGTCCTGAAATTATCGAGCTCGAAAGTAAGCTTAATTAAGGCTCTTACCTTGGAAGAGTTAGACGGTTCTAAAATTCGTTCTAGAGTTCAGTTGCTTGAGGAGGGAGAAAGGCCTACGCGATTTTTCTTTAAGCTTGAACGTGAGCGCTTTGAGCGTAATATTGTTTCTTCTATTTTTAATTCTGATGATGTAGAGGTGTTCACGCGTGAGGAAATTGAACGTGCGCACGTCCGCTTCTATTCAAATCTTTTCACTGATGAACCTATTGAAGCGTTTTTAAAAAGTCTCTTTCTCCCCCTCAACGCGCTTGGTGGGAGGGATCCTTGTCGCTTGACGAATTAACTAACTCTGTTAAGAGTCTTAATACCGGGAAGCCACCGGGATCTGACGGACTATCAGTTGAACTTTATCTTCATTATTGGGAGACTTTGGGTCCCCTTTTACTCCGTGTTTCTAACCAGTGTTTCTCCCATGGCGAGCATTGTGGCTCAATGAAAGGTGGCGTCACCCGCCTTATTTTTAAGAAGGGTGGTGATGTAAAGCACTTAAAAAACTGGCGGCCCATCTCTCTTTGGAATGTGGACTATAGGATTATTTCTAAAGCGATCATTTCTCGTCTTTCTAAAGGTCTTGAATATATTGTCCACGCTGATCAGACTTGCTCCGTTCCTGACCGAAGTATTTTTTCTAATGTTACTCGTTTGCGTGATGTTTTGGACTACATTCAACGGACGGATGAATCCGCAATCTTAGTCATCCTTGACCAGGAGAAAGCCTTTGACCGTGTCAACCGTTCCTTTCTCTTGCATCTTCTCCAGATTTATGGTTTTGGACCCGAGTTTTGCCGGTGGATCTCAACATTTTACAATGGTGCCTTTACGCAGATTATCTTAAACGGTTGGCTATCTCAGAGGATTTCTCTTGCGCGTGGGGTGCGTCAGGGAGAGCCTTTGTCTCCCTTACTTTATGTCCTTTGTGTTGAGGTATTAGCGTCCCTCATTCGCCGTTGTCCAGGGGTTGAGCGGTTCCTCCTCTCCGGTGCCAGAGGGCGGCAAGCACGTGTTCGCTTGTATCCCGATGGCTCTACGACTGTACTCAAGGATCTTCGATCTTTTTAGCTGTGTTAATGTCTATGAAAAAGCGGCACCGGTGCCAAACGGAATCGCACCAAAACTGAAGCAATGTGGCTGGGGCCTGGAGGTTTCGTTCTGATGAGCCTTTGGGCCTCACCTGGGTTAAGAAAATGAAAATCTTGGGGGCAGTGTTTGGCACCATCCCTACGGAGCACTTTAATTGGCAGCCTAATTTGAGAAACTGGAGAAATCCCTCAATCTCTGGAAGTCGAGATCCCTATCCCTTCCCGTTAAGGCTCTAATTATCAATACACTTAGTTTGGGCAAGCTGCTTTACCTTGCCAGAGTTCTTACTCTTCCAAAATGGGTCATGGCCCTTCCTATAGGACTCAAAAATGGAGACGGTGAGTCGTAACACTTGCTTTTTGAAACTGGGGGTGTCAATCTTGACAATTTCGTCTTAAAGGCCCAGGCTTTGAGATTGGCGGGGATGGCCTCCGTGCTTAATTCCCCTGATGATTCTAGTTTTTTTTTTCTATGCAAATACGTTTTGGGGCGTTGCTTGTCCTCCCTGCGTCCCGAATGGTCTTCCTTACGCGATAACTCTTCTCCCAGTGCTTCTTCTCCAATTCCCTTTTACGAGGCCTGTCTTGATACTCTATCCAGGGTGGGAGACAGTGCCCTAGTTTGTAAAACCTTGTATCAAAAGCTACTTTCAATCAACTCATCCCCGCCAATCTTGCCGCGTCAATGGTCCCAGCTCATTGGGCCAGGGTTCTCCCTCGATGGTCATCGGTCTCTCGTCCGGGACCCCTTCACTGAGAACTATAAGAACGATGTCTTTTGGCTTATTATCCTCCGCGGCGTCGAGGTGGGTGATTATTCCCTTTTCAACTGGGGTTGTATCTCATCTGGTCGTTCTGCCTCTTGTCCGCGACGAGAGACCATTGACCATTGTTTTTTAAATTGTCTAAGTGTCAAAAGAGTCTGGCTACACTTTGTGCCAGTTCTCTCCCTGTTGCTTGGCAGCAGTTTGTTGCAAACCTTTTAACGGTTTTTTTCTTCCGCTGGCCCTCTCTTAGTGCTAAGACGGCTCGGATCGCGCGCCATTTGACGAAATCTATTCTTTACGGCATTTGGACCTTTCGAAACAGGGCCACTTTCTCCAATGGCAAAGAAGACCACCGTGCCATCATCCGTTATGTTTCCTGTGATCTTAAGCAGAGAGTCTTCTTGGATTATAACTCTTTTTTTCTGAATCTCGCTTCCATGATGTTTAATTTGGGTCTTGGACGGTTTTTGTGCCATGGTGAATGGATTTCCTCATATCAATATTTAGAAGTACATTTGGGTCATGGATTCCATTTGTCCGTGCGCTGTTCGCGGTGTCCACAATTCGGGGATCTCTGCAGGGAGCTTGCTCTGCTCATGGACTCTGGTGTTAGGGCCCCAGGCCCTTGTGGCTAGCTGCCTACACCGGCTCTTAGTTTCTAGTGACTTTTTAGTGCTTTTTAATTTGTAAATGGCGTGCGTTTTTACTGTGAATAAAAGCTGTTCTCATGAACAAAAAAAAACTGTCAATGGCTGCTAATTGACCGGGTGAAATGGTTATGCGCATGCGTGATATGTTGGCCACACCGGGCTGGTCTTATCGTGTGTCACCTTGTTTTTATTGTTGTTAAAATAAACAGTAACATTATAAGACAATTCATGTTTATATTGAATGCACCCTATACAACTTACCAACTGGTCCATAGAGGTTTGCAATCATTCCATCGGGCAGTGAAACAGATTGGAATTTGAGCCCATGTACCTTATTTTGTCCATTATAGACTTCTCTCTGGTTCTGGTCTGGTCTACAGAATGGCCTCACTGTGCTATCAATAAAACCGAAGCAGTTCTTTAAGGCAGCACCCCTGTCAGAAATTGCTTGAGCATACTGTTCCAGTTTGGCTGGGTTTAAAAGTGTTTGATTCCAATCTGTCAGTCTTTGGTGGTGATTATCATAAATGTAGTCATATCTCTGGCACTGTTCTGTCAAACCTTTCTACTAAATCATTGTATTGACAAGGATAAGCCAATCTTCTAAGTAAAATACAAAGGCCTTCTACTCCACCGAAGATAGTTTCTTGAGAACAAACTGAAAATGTTGCAATTTGCAGAATATATATCAGCAAGCAAAGGAATGTCATTTTTACAGAATCTGAACATTGCTTTGCATTCCTCGGGATCCATATCGTCGAAAAAAAAAAACGCTCGT
>OX421453.1:6843482-6855982 GCA_949126865.1 Montipora capitata
AGTACGAAGATTGTTTACATGAAACTCACGCGTTTTGCGAATTTTGAGTGTCATGAAATTACATCATTTGCGTGACAATATATCCCTTTGCTCTAACCCAACAACATTCAGATAGTAACAAACTTCATATTTATTAACCATTTCTTCTGCTTTTGTGCTTGTCAGCATTGTGATTTGCGATAATTCGCAAGTCTGTATTTGTATCTCATGGATGTTCAGATTTTCAATTACATGGCCGCTCAACCTCGCGATTGTGTAAATAGTTGATCCTGAAGTCAAAATAGATACGTTCTCAGGAACCCGACAAAGAAGGCTTCCTGACCCGACAGATGAAATCTAAATATTCGGTTAAATATTACAGCAAAATTTAAAAAAAAAAACAAAGACGTTGTTTTACTCTGAAAACGACGAACGATTAACATGCTTTCCCGTAGTTCATTCAGTTGACACAAGGTGATCACGTGCACCTTTATGGTTTCCTAGCACGTGATCAATTTCTTCCTTTTGACAAAACATCATAAAAGTCAGAGACTGCAGAAATCTTCGTCTTTTTACGATCAATTTTCATTAATCTTTCGATGAGAATTCGATTCAGAGCTATATATAAAAAGGTGTTATTGGCTTGCCAATAAAAGTTTTATGCATCTCAATAATTAAAATTTATAATGCATGCATAATTATGCACTCAGCAAAGTGTGACGCGGTCATTCCTGTGGAGGAGCAATTATTATGTATCCCCTATAGGGAATTTGTTGCATTCCGAGAAAGCGCGGTAAATATTCATTCGCTTTTCAAGCTCGACTGATCTGGTTGTCAAAGTTTTTCACCCTCCTCTTCCCCATTGCCACGTTCCACTATTTCTTTCTTTCTTTCTTTCTTTCTTTTTTCTCAGTTTACTTCTGTGGTGCGCTTTCAGATCCCCACCTTTGCTGGGCGTGCGATCAATTCTTTAAGTTTGTGATGTAATATTTTCATTGTTATTAAACCGGCTATATGCTAAGGCACATAGCCAGATTTGTCCAAGTGGCCTGTCTATTTTTCTTCGCCCTGCAAACCGAGCTCAACATTTTGGCGACTCACTCAACCTCATTTATATTGAGAGGCATAAACTATGTTAATGTTTTCCTTTATCTGAGAAGAAACTAGTGAATTTTACTCAAGAGCGTGTTTTGTTATCTTTAAACTGAATTTATTACCATAGCTTAAAAAACTAAAAGACCTCAAAATGGGACAGGATATTACAAAACAATTAAAGATGTGAACGTGTGAGTCAAAGGGCCTCTGCTGGCGCGACATGTGGGTGACCCTAAAATGGTGTTAATGACCCCCCACTTGAAAAAACACAGTGCCTTCTGTTTTTGTGTAACACGTACCACAGGCAACCCAGTGTACGCTTTTATGGATCGTCTAGCTTAAATATAAAACAACAAAGCCAACTCGTAAGCGAAGCCCTCTCGATTTTCCGTTCGCAATCATTTTAAACAACTTGCAGAGCTCTTTAAATGTGTAATTTAAATATCTCAACTTTTCCACTTATAAGTCTAGGCTTTAATATTTTGTATCCTTTCGATATAATAGATCTTATATTCCATTTTTGAATGCCTTTGGCTGAAAATGGTCGGCCATGTTGGATTTTCTACTGTACCCCAGGTCTCGCGCAGCATTTCAAAGTTGGCCAAATTTGACTCCAAAATCTCCAAGCGTGAAAAGTCCTTTACTGTATCCATCAAATTAACAAATTCATTCATGGCAATAACGGCTTAATGAAACATTTCTGTAGAATTCGTTGCAAACGAGTAAAGAAAGGCTGCCAACATCTTGAGCCAAGCCTCAGTGGAAGTCAATCACGCAACCTAATAAAGTACTTTATAAACCTGTTGGTATAGAAATGTGGATAACTCATACAGTGATAAAAGAGGACGATCTTGGACACAGCAAACTTTGTGTTTGGATGCTGTCGAATCGTTGAGGGGGTTTTTGAAGTCCTTACTCTTTCCAGGAAAAATTGTATTTCCTAGCTGGTTTTTAGCTTCCGGAGAATTGCCTAAGATATCCGTCATTTTTTTTTTTTTTTTTACTTTTTTTTTTTTCTTATTCCCTCCTCTACAAAATCGAAGAAAATCGGCATTTTTGACACTTTCGGTTTTTCTTTTTCTTTTTTTTTTTTTCTACAGTCCCGGAACTTTCAATACGTACCGAAAAAAAGGGAACTGGTTCTATTTTAAACCATTAAACCATTAATGCGTACCAATTTAAGGCGCCAGGCGAAAAGAGTTTTCTCGCCCTCACTCACTGAAATAATACGGGATAGCTTGGCTTGAAAACTGAGCCCAATAGCCTAAGGCCGCTCTTAGGATATTGGTCGAAACGACTTTTTTTGCCCCCAAAAGACGCTCAGTTGAATGGGCCTTGAAAGGGAGCCTTTGGGCCTGTGCCCTCCTGGGATATTAGTTGAAACGGCTGTGAGCGAAATGGCTTTTTTCACCCCCAAGGAAGTCCAGAAGGTTGGACTCGGGGAGCGAACTAACGGTCTGAGGCTGACTAGGAGGGAATTGGGTCAAACGGCTTTGAGGAAAACGACTTTTTCCGCCCCAAAAGGGGACCAGATGCGTTGGCTGAGGCTTCCCAGGAGTTTAGGCAGGAGTTTCGAACCCAAAGGGAGGGAGATACGTTATCTCGTTCTGCGAACCTAAGGTCCTGAGAGTCCTTGGAGATTGGCCGAAACGGCTCAAGGTGAAATAACTTTGTTCGCCTCTAAAAGGGGACCAGATGGTTGGGGTCGGGTAGCGAAACTAAGGGCCCGATGCTTCCTCGGAGATCACGGGGCTTTGGGCAAAACGACTCTTCTTGTTCAGAAAAAGGAGCCAAGAACTAAGAAGGATGGGCTCATGAAGCAGGCCTATTGGGAGCTGAGGTCTCCTAAGAGTTCAAGTGTCCAAACTCCGTTGAAACTACCATAATATTTAGGTGGTTTTCATTGAATTTTTTATAGACAATTGCTTAAATTGTCCAGATAAGTGCATGGTTTGCTTCTCCCTTTCGGATGAGGTTGTGTTAAATAAATTTAAAGTGCTATTATGACCAAAAAAATCAATTATTTATTTTCTTTGGATTTCAAAACTGGGTTAACTAAACGGCAAGTGACCCGAGGTGTAAGCCTTGAATTAAAAAAATTAAGACACCTAATTTTTTTTTTCTATTTAATGGTCCGCCATTACAAACTTTAAAATATCGAGAAAGCTGGATCGAGGAAAAAATGACGTCAAAGACTCAATAGTTTAAGGATGCAATGCGTGTGTACGCTGCTGTATTATTATGCAGGACGGTAGTTTCCGGCTTTCAGACTTTTTAAACTCGTGTTTTGCATATATAGTAGGCTGTGTTTAAACGCTAAAATTTTACGCTGGTGACTAAAAGACGTTACTTTTCCCTAGATCCAACCAACCCTCTGAGGTCCAATCGGTTAGTCTGGAACGTGAGTAATGGCGAACTGTGAAATCCAAAACTTACACTCAAGTAAACAGCCATTGGATTAAAATCAAAGCTAAAAATATTGTCAGACAAGTGTTAAGCAATCACATTTTAAAAATCTGAAGAAAAGGGAGTGATTTTTTGATCATGATACTTAGCACTTTAAAGGGAACCTCCACTTCAACAAAAAAATAACTTTAAAAGTCACAGGAAATAACCGTTACAGTCAAGTCAGTGTAAAATATTTTCAAAGGAAGTGTTTATATCCAAGTAAGTTTTAGAATTACCTATTTTTGTTTTCAAATTTCGCGGGCGCCGCCATCTTGAATAACCGTGACGTGTTACGGTTGCCCTATTGTTATTAGACAAAAGCCCTTTGTGTCAGAACAACAGGGCATCCGTTACACGTCACAATTATTCAAGATGGCTGCGCCCACGAAATTTAAAAGTGAAAAAAAGCGATTTTAAAATTCATTTTTCTTGATGTACACACTGTTTTAAAAACAAATTTCGAACAAATTTGTTTGTAAACATAATTTCATTCGATTTAAACTTATTCGGTAGTAAAAGTGGAGGTTCCCTTTAAAACATGCAACATTTACCACTTTTGTTTAAATTTAGTGAAGCTTCACTTCACTTCACTCCCTGTCGTGCCGACGAGATGACAAAGAGATGTGTTAAAATTTCATTTAAATGAAGACTCGAAGGGCCTAGAATTAAATG
The DNA here is from genome assembly GCA_949126865.1 of Montipora capitata. Lineage (NCBI taxonomy): Eukaryota > Metazoa > Cnidaria > Anthozoa > Scleractinia > Acroporidae > Montipora > Montipora capitata. The sequence continues at coordinate 6,847,677 of OX421453.1, forward strand.
CACTCAAAACTAGTAGGTCTGATAAAACGGACACGCCACACGCAAAGTGACCGGAGGCGGTAAAATACTGGAAACAATTTCCTCATTCCTTTATTTATTTTTTGTTTTCAATTTATAATTTTTGATTTTCTGTAGTTATTAAATAGGTTTTCAGAGTTTGAGAATCTTGCAAATATACTTCAAACAAAGTCCGGATAATCTGACTGTGTAGTTGGCCAGCAGTCCCTTCATAAATCAGTCGAGCGGCCCGCCTTTCTGAGGCAGTCGTGTTTTGTCACGCAGACAAATAAAATGACCGAGGGAGGCTTGGGAAGAGAAATGTGAGACCAAATCTGTTAATCTAATAGACCTTTTTCGCTTTGTTCATTTTGTTTTCCCAATACAGATCATGTGATAATACTCAGGCCCCGGTTCCTGGAAAGCCGATTAAACTATCCTAGGATTAGAGGTTAAACGGCGATTAAATTTCTTATTCTGGGGATAACTAATCGAGGGATAAAAAGGCGTTCCTGAAAACCGATTTATTCCGCGATTAACTATCCCACGATTAAAGGTAGGAATAAACCGGTCAAACCAGTTATTTTCACCGACGCGGTTAAGCGCGGGAAAATACTCAACTGCGTGAGGAAAAGGGAAAAAAAAAATGGCGGAAAGAGTGGAAAGTGGAAATGAAGGAGAAGTTACAGATGAATCGAAAGCAAGAAAAAGAAAGCCGAATTTTTCTGTGAACGAAATTTCTGTAATTACGGAAAATGTTAAAAATCACCTTGCAGTTATCCAGTCCAAATTAACGAACAACATAACCAATCGAAAAAAGAAACGAAGTTTGGCAAGAAATAACCGATGCTGTGAATGCGGTGGGGACGGCAGGGCGAACGTTAGCTGAAGTGAAAGACAAGTGGAAAAATTTGCACAGCACTGCGAAGAAAGAATTTGCAACTTTCAGGAGAGAAACAAAGAAAACTGGAGGTGGGCCAGCGCCAAAGCCCCCAAGCGCGTCCAGTGAGAAAATTATTGAAGTTTTCGAGGACACACCCGCTTTCAGCGGCTTGAATGGGTTTGAAGCAGGTATGTAAACAATCCTATTGTTACGAAAGTTGTCATGTGACTGCTCACTGCTTGATTTTGTTGTTTGTGTCGGCGGTGTCTGCACATTTTGAGGGAAAGATAATGTGGATTCGTCGGAGGAAAAGATAAGTGTCTGATTTTAAGCTATAAAAGCTACCTTTCTCTCTGGGGTTTAGCGTTCACTGCGAAGATTTCAAGTTGTGCCCAATGTCGAGGCAACAAAACGATTGCTCGTTAGTTTCTATAATATAAAATACGTGCATAACCGAAATACTTGGGGTAATTATCAAACAAATTGAGCAATCGTTTTTTGAAGTTCAGTGTTATTGACAAGGACATCTGCTCTACGAGATTTTTATTCATCTCTAGCTCTTGTACCAGGGACCGCACATCTTACAAAAGAAAACTTTCAGTTAATTGAGTGAGCACTTAATGCTGAAAATAATACGCTAATGGGACATTCCATTTTTTATCCGCACCCCCCCCCCCCCTCTCCCCCCTATGGAAGGCATTTTTCCGACAGGTCCCTTTTGCTCTGAAATCATATTCCGACAGGTCCCATTCATCTCTGAAGTTAGATTCCGACAGGCCCCTTTTACTCTGAGGCTTGATTCCGACTGGCCCGTTTTTGTATAGAACAAAGACTCCCGATTCCGACCCCCTAAACTGGAGCAGAAAATCCAGATTCCGACCGGGTCCTTCTTGACATTTCAAAAAAATGCCTTCCATAGGGGGGTGGGGGGGGGGGGAATGCGGATAAAAAATGGAATGTCCCAATATTAAACTCTGTTACATTAGATATGTTTTGAAATTTCTCAATGATTCTTCTAGGGTCAGAAGCAGCAACTCCCAGCGAAAATGCTTCTACGACCAGCTGCAATTTTGATCGTGAGGTTGAAGATGGGGAAGTTGCTGTAGTGAAGGAAAGGAAGAGGAGAAAAGTGAATTGCTCTCAAGATGACGAACTAAGAATGCAGTACGAATGTCTTTCGTTTAAAAGAGAAAATCTCTTACTTAAGAAAAAAAAGCTAGAACTTCAAGTGTATCTTTTGCAGCGTCAGGTTGATGAGTGACATTTTAATTTTCTTTGTTTGAAGTGAAGGTAGCACAAAACATTTGATGATGTTGTGAAAAGTCAATAAACCTATCTGATTTAATGAGGTCTCAGTTATTTACATTTTAATAAAGAGGGGTTTTTGGGACTCAGCAGTACATCAACAGTCAGTGTCCGGAGGTAAAATTGTAAAATTGCTGACCGTTAACAAATGTCAGCTTTTCCCAAAAAAGATGTTTGTTTGTTTGTTATTTATTTGTTTGAGCAGGTTGAAGTATATGGAGGACAGCCACAACACGGGGAACTTCATCCCCTACTCTTCTGGAATACTGTGTGGGTTCTTTAACGTCTCACATGGTGTCATGGAAATATTGAAAATACAAGCATGCATTGCTTCTGCCACATAATGTGACCTCAGTTTATAATGATATATAGTTTGCTTCTTTTTTCACTTGCATTTTTTTGTGAGAAAGGTTTCAAGTCAAAATGGTGTGTTATTTAGGTTCAGTTTCTTCTTTTGTATTGGCAGGAAGAATAACTTGGGAAGGATATTTATATAAATGTTCCTTCTAACTCAAAGTAGTGAAGGACAATCTGGTAAGGAGTTTGGCGAATTAAAACCTTGGCCTGTCTGTGTGTTTGTTTACTATCAGTGGACCATGCACGTCCAATCGAAGTCATATTTGGGTGACACTTTTTGCAGATTTCAGCTTGCTTCTTCAGACAAAACATGGTATTGCTTCTACACCTCATTACACAACCAGAAATGGTCATTATTTTATTATGTACACACATTTCTCATATGAACATGAGTGGCTGTATTTAAGTTTTTTAAAGGATTTGCTGGTGCTCGATAGTGTCACATTTAAGTGTACCTTGAAACCTAGCTTTCAAGTTTCTTCTTAATTCATACATTCATGCAATTATTACTGGTATGTTTTCTGGTGATAGAGGAAACTTTGACAACATTGTGCAACTTCCCTCTTTGCAACTAACATATCCCTTTTTTGTTCACGTATATAAATTATGCACTAAGTAAACAATAGCCCACAAGGTAAGATACAAGTATCAAATTCAAATATAGAGAAAAATGTTCTACATTTGACATCTTAATGGTCTAATCAGTTTAAATCATTTGCAAGACACTGAACAAGACAGAGAGCAGTTCAACATCAGACACCAGTCATCAGTGGTGCTAAGAGTTTGTTTCACTAGCAGAATTCCCAACACAAGAAGCGGCAATTTCTATTTAGCTAAATAGTGTTGGAATAAAAACTTGTAAATAGCCTATAGGAATACAGCTATTGTGTGGACTGTTGTTCTACCATTTTCATAATCCAACATGATAAACTCACTGCTAGTTTTTAATCCCTCTTTGATACTGTACAGACAATTACTTAATTAATTAATTAACCAATCACGATGGAACATGACTATAGATCAGTCTTAGTCCAGACCTTTTAATTTTGCATGTCACTTGTTTTTTATTTTTTGTTGAAATACAGTGAGAAATCAGTTTGATGTGACAGCAAAATATTAAAAAAAAAAAAAAGGTATTGCAAATATAATCCCTCACAGCCTTTCCATTTTCTGGGCCATGATAAGGAGCAATGTCTGGCTGGTCTTCATTCTGAAGAAGGCCATCAATTGGCTCATTCTGAAGCAATGCAATGTTGTGTAGCACTGCACAAGCACCAATCAATTGGCAGGTCTTTTCAGGGTTTATTCGTACTTCAGAGTGAAGCAGGTGAAAACGGCACTTCCACCAGCCAAAGGCTTGTTCGATGGCCACTCTTGTACCCATGTAAGCTTTGTTGTAGGTCTCCTGTTTTGCAGTTGTTGGGTTAAGATAGGGGGTCATGAGATATGGTTTACATGGATACCCACTATCTCCCAGTAGCAAACCATCTTCTATTGAGTGGGGCTGACTCTCCAACGTCTGGCCAATGTGTGAGTTGTTGAAGACAAAATTGTCATGCGTGCTCCCAGGCTATCTTGCAACAATGTTTGGAAACATGCCTAAAAATTCCGATAAGTTGTGCTTAGATTTTGTATGCATAATCATTACGAAGTAATATTAGATAAGAATTTAGAAGAGCATTTTCTGATGTATGGGGATGGCCTCTTTAAATAATAAAAATATTTCTGCTATGGAGTCTTAAAGATGCTCGTGCAACTCCAAACAAGAACAAAATGAAACAAAATTGTTTCTAGAAGTGATTGTTTACGCATAGTTATACAACTTTCCAGTCTTTGAAATTATGTGCTCCACCCTACCAGGTCAAAAAATTGCTGGCTTTTGATACCAAGTAATTGTAGCATAAAATAATCATTGATAGCACATTGTGTTCTCTACCTTTATAGTTGCACACTGCTTGCACATTGATCGAGTGAGATCCTTTTCTGTTCACGAAGTCGTTTTCGTTCGCTCTGGGTGCCTGGATCCTCACATGTGTCCCGTCGACGCAACCAATTACACCAGGGAACCCGCCTTTGTCATAAAAGCCTCGCTGCACTTCTTGTAGTTCGGCGGGAGAAGGCCATAAAATGAATTCGTTCTGTTTCTGCGCTAGAGCAAGCGACACATCTTTTACCACTCTTGAGACTGAGGATTTTGGCAGACCAAAGGTGTCACCGATGATTTGTAGGAAGCTGCCGCTCGCAAAAAAACGTAACGCTACGAGAATTTGCAGTGTCGGCGACAACGCATGGTTTCTCTTCGTCTCTCGTTGCAGATCTTTTTCAAGGATTTCCGTTAAAAATTCTATGGATTCTCTGACAAATCTGTATCTGCTGCGAAGTTCTTCGTCTGAAAATTCGTCAAGATAAATTTCGTGCTGACGAAACTTTCTTACACGTACTTGTGGACGAATTTATTAATATCGGGAACAGTAAGTCTGCCATTTTGTTTGTTTTGACAAAGTTTGTTCAACTTTATTCCCCGATTAGTGAGTTAATCGACCTATCTACGTGTGTTAAATTTAACCCTCAGTTTATCCCTTGGATAGCACTAATCGTGCTTTCAGGAACAGAAACTAATCGACGGATAAATTTTATTCCTTGATTATCAGGATTTAACCCTCGATTAGCGTTAATCGGCTTTTCAGGAACGGGGACCAGGTGCTTTCATCAAACACAAGGTAAGAATCGAGAAAAATTCGCACTTATTTTAATTTAATTTATTTCGTTAGAAAGACGATTTATTACTGACTCTCGACAACTCCTGCGAAGTCTCTGTTTTTGCGTTAACATAGAAACCAGTCTTTGTAGCCAGAAAGCAGATAACAAACATGCACTAAAAAATGACAAGAACTTGCACGGGGCAATCCCTCAGGGCCTGCTGAGACATTTTGAAGTGCTTTAAGAAATGCAGGAACAAATTTGACTTTAAAGCCAAATCTCTACGTGCAATTCACCTTTATCACTCGGCGGCCATTTTGGAGTCCGTGGGAAATAAAGGCTTTGTCTTTGCATTGTCTTTGCCCGTCCAGCCTCACACTGAATGAGAGGTTCGACGGGCAAAATCTTTAGTTTGGACATTGAGTGATATGGGCCAATCAGACTCTATTCGAGCGAAAGTATTTTTTATAATCTGCGCACCTTGTTATGTCAATTTTCGCGCCATATCGCTTTAAATGCTGTAATTTGCATGATCAAACATTTTTCCTTGATAACGGAGTCATGACTACTCCGAAAGGTCGGATTTTATCGTTCGTTTTTACTATTTTATGTTTTAAGAAATCTCTTTCAATAGCACTTAAAAATAATACAGATAATAAGAGTTGTGCCATGCTTTTAGCATGGTTTCTATAAGATAAAATTCTCAGCCCAAAATAAGGAAACCCAAGCTGAAAACAAAGCAGTAATTAGCAGCTCTCGTAACCTGCTGTTGTTTGGTATTGTAATCAGCTTCCATTGTTTAAAGCCCCATTACACGAGCAATTTTTCCTTGACAAGTTTGCCTTGACAAGGAAAAATTGCTCGTGTAGATGGGGAATAGTGGACAAATTTTCCTTGTCAAGGAAAAGCTAGCGTGCTTAATTCTAAGCTTTTCCTTGACAAGGAAAAATTGTCAAGTCAGAAATTTGCTCACGTAGACGGACAACAAGGAAAATGTGACAAGGATATTACTTGTCAAGTGCACTTGTCAAGGAAAACTTGTCATATTTTTCATTTACACTACCAAGGAAAACTTGTCAAGGAAAAACTTGTCAAGGAAAACTTGCTAGTGTAAATGAGGCTAATATTAAGTCTAAGTCACTGTTTCAATTGTTTAGTCTTTTGTTTTTGGGTTTTGGTATCGTTGTAAGTTGTACCAAAATGGGAAAATGCTTTCTTTCATGAAGTTTAAGCTTTTGACAACTATTCCATAACTTTAGGGAGCAATTTCTGCATTTTTAAACATTTGGAGCAAAGACACTGTGAAACAACCTCCTACATTAAGTTGCTTAAATGATATATTTATTTTGAATGTAATCACTTAAAGGTCTGCCTATGACAAATTTCCTTTGGTTGTCCAGACACGTTTGAAAGTATACAAAAGAGATCCTTTTGTAAGAACCTGTTGGCAGATATTTGGCATAATTATACAAAACCCTGTTTAGTGAACTAAAATCAAGCAGGTTCTATATGTAAGTAACAGTTAAATTGCAATAAGCACTTTAACCAAGGAGTTTGACTTTGAGATCGCAAATATTAATTTTCTGGCAATCAATACCTATATCTCCTACATAGAAATTAGGACCTTGTCAAGAACCCACTTTAAGCCTGAATTTCCAAGTATCCCTATTTTGACAGACAAAAAATATATATATGTTCGTATATGCAGGCTTTTACCATTGTTTTTTTTTTTCTCTGACTAAGAAAACTTTGTTGGTTCTGGTTAGACTGTGGTTTTAATTGTGAGAATGCTTCTAATGATCAGCTGTTTTGTATTGCGTTGGGTGTTTAATTAAGACATACTATTGTTCTTACAATGTATGATTGTGTCAGCAATACCTGCTGTCATCAACACATACATTGACAAAACAATTATTGTTATTGTGACCAACAGCACTAATTCTTTTTTACTTGGCAGACTGTTCACTTTTCCTTTTCAACAATCACAAATTATCTTTGGTCATACTTTGTCTCTGTACAAAGCCAAACTGAGTTAGGCTTGTGAAGATGGGCATTCTTTGTTTGTTCATTCTTACGACCCTCTCTCTTCCATTCAGGTTGAGTTAGGCTTGTGACGATGGCCATCCGCAAAAAAGTCTCATCGAGAAAAAACTAGAAGCTTTAGTAAAATCATTGATATATACTAGAAACAGCAATGGTCCAAGGCTGAATTGAACCTCAGGTACACCAGAGGAGATTGAAATGGTATCAAAAATGACAACATTTACAAACACTCTTTCTTTTGCTCAGATACGATTTAAACCAATTAATATCAGGGTTTGGAACACTGTAAAAAGATAATTTGGACAACAGTATGGAATGATTAACGGTATCAAAAGCTTAAGTCATGTCGAAAAATATTGATACAGCATACTCGCCTCGATCAAGAGTTGTAGAAATTTCTTCCATGAGATCAACTAGACAGTCCACAGTTGTACGACCTTGTTTGAATCCATATTGATTAGAAATAATATCTTCAGTGAAAAAATATGGACTTGATTGATTACATATACATTTTTCAAAAATTTTCCTTAATGCAGGAAGGATAGATATAGGTCTGTGTAATTATCACATATGAAACGAGAGCCTTGTTTGAATATATATAGGGACCACTTTTGCATTTTTTAAATTATCGGTCTGGAAAAATACCATGACCATGTTTGATGGACAAGTTAATGATGTGAGCAACAGGACGATAAATTTGAAAGGGAGCTACAGATAATAACAAAGGGTGGACCTTGTCCGCACCAATGGACTTCTATCAAGTTCCTCAACAAGAAGAAAAACCTCAATCTCATTAACTGGTCGGAGGTAAAATTTAGGCCTTTTTTGCCTTAAATAAGAAGAAAAGCGACGGCTGGGTTTAGGCAGCTTAGAAGCAAGGTAAGCAGTTACATTGCTGAAGAAATTATTAAGAACATCACGGTGAATCGAGGATGGTTGAGGGTATAGTTTGTCACCAGATTGCAGTTTTTCTATATATGAGGATGGGCGCCTTTTGTTGATATATATATATATAAAATTA
>OX421453.1:6860982-6863482 GCA_949126865.1 Montipora capitata
TCACTATTCTTAGATGCATAAGAAACTTTTCACCGATGGCGCAAAAAATTGGTTATTCTTTTCATTTCGGTGAGATGATGTGCACATGAAACGTGAGAAAGACTGATTCGAACAGATGCTCTCTGATCAAAGTCAGGGTCATTTGTCAGCGAACTCTTCTGGTCAATATTTTTCGCTAGCAGGGGAGGGGGGAAGGGACGGGGAATAATGAAAAATGATTTTATTATACATGTGTATGACAGGAATTATTTGAAAAAAAAAAAAAACGATTTTCACACTTGAAAAAATAATTACTACCGGACTTTACATGTCAAACAACCGGTCGTTGCGTCCGGCGTCCGGCCTGAAACGAAACCCCTGCAAAGGTATCTGGGAAAGAGGGGTAAGTCAAGGTGTATTTAATAATTCACGAGCAGTGGATCTTAATCATCAATAAAAGACAAAGCATATCGTATTTACACCGAGTCAATTTGCTATAAATTAAGTTGGATGATGAGGGATCGATGAAGACAAAACTCACGATCTTTTTAGACCTCAAAAGATTAAGATCAAAGAAAGAAATCGGGATAAATTGAAAGGTAGGAATTAGTAGCTAAATTGTTTAAAAATAACGTACATTTCGCCTTTTTGTGGGTGTGACTTTTGAATTATCGAGAGCAAGAATTAAAATTTCAAGCGAAAATTTAGATGGATAGCGCTATCCACCGAATAAACCACTGCCCAGCGGATAAACACTAGCAGAACCGATTGAGTTATCCAGTGGATAGAGATTTATCCGGCGTATAGCGCTATCCATCGTTTTAACAACTGGGGCCATGACGATAACTTTGCCGCCGAAAAGTTGGATTTGGACATCGGCCCTTCTGTTTCACTGGGTAACAGGCCTAATCGATTACTTGCAATTCGCTTGCGACCAAAGAAGTGGTCAATTTTGAAAATTCAAGTCCTTGCGCATGCAGTATAGCCGGACAAATACAATCATCTTAACATAGTTTAATAGCATAGCTGGCACTAGTTACTCCATGTCGGCAATATTTGCCATAGTTTCCACACTTTTCCGCATTATTTCCGCACTAACATTGTTTCCCGAGCGTCCCCGTCTAACCGTTCGAAAAAATACTTCTCGTCAGTGATTCCATTAATGAATTAACCGGGATTAACTTCTATTCACATCTCCTTGTCGTTCGTTACATAGATTGAAAGTATCATCCTATAAGAGAAGATAGCAGTGACGCCCACAAAAATGTTGTTCCAAAGCATGCTTTCAGCATTAGTTATTGACCCTAAAATTACAGAAAGGAAAAAAAAAAGGTATCTACAGAGCGATAAGATCGCCACGATATCGGGCCTAGTAACATTTTCCGAGACCGTTTTTGCTGCGCTTTAAGATAACGGACACAGTGGAGTGAATTAATTTTCAAGTTCCCTTAGTTCTTGTCCATTGTTCTGGGATGGACGTTGTCGGTTCTTATGTTTCCCTGAAAGAAAACAGGGTACGTGTCAGACAAGAACACATCTAACTGGTCCAAATTAACAATTTTTATTGCTAGGGTTTTCGACTCAGGAGAGAAGAACAACGCTGCATAAGAGATAATCGAGGTAAGGGGCTAAAATTTACTGTTTAACTTATTATGAAGTTTCAGTCAGATTGCTTTTTCTGATCCAAAAAGCGTACCTGACACTGACTTCATATTATCTGAAGAATGCATTCTATCAAGTTTTGAACGCCTACAAAAGTCAGAATCCTGCCTTTTAAATTAATAATGAATAAGCTCTATAAAGTTCCACGAGTTTTCTTAGCAGGGATTAAATATTTATCATGATTGAAACAAGGCTAAAAGTCATCATATATGCGTTGATGACGAGAATGTCGTTTGAAAATGTCAGCGTTAAAAGCCCCGCTGGCAACTAACTTATTGAAACAACATTCTTCATCTTGAAGAATATCTGAACAATTTATCGACATTGGAAATTGAGAAATATCGCATGAAGTCTTTTAACAGTCAAAACACCCTCATATTTTTGCTTCCATAAACAGATGTTTTGCCCCGCACCAGTTCCCATAATTTCTGTGCTTCTAAGCTCAGTTGCATTGCAATTAGTTGCATTCTAAAATTCAGAGTTAAAGTGCCCTCCAGTTTATTACACAACGACGAACATAAACCATTTTTTTGTCTTGTCGCTTCCTATTCGCTCTTCTTTTTACATCTGTTTTAATCCCTTCTTTATTCCTCTCAATTAGTTCGTAGTCCATGGGTATGCTTGTTTTAAAAGGGACAAAACATTAAGATCTCCTATTTACACAATAACAATGACATACAAAAAAAGTTACCACATCACAATAAACTTGTCGTCCGAAACATTGATTTCATTGGACTTCCTCCATAAGCAACACATTTTTAAAGTCAGTTTCATCTGTTTCACTGCGTAACGAACCTAGCAAATAATTTTCCAAGTCCCTTACAAAATATGCCGAATTTCCACACATCAAGGTCTTCAA
>OX421453.1:6868482-6878482 GCA_949126865.1 Montipora capitata
TTATTAAAGCAGCAACCGGAAACATCAAAACGCAGACAATTCGAAACCATTGTGGTTGCACTGTGAAGGTCGGGACACACTAGGCGATAAGTCGCTGTGACACGTCGCGGGGACAAGTCGCCGCAACAAATCGCCTTGTGTGACACGGTTAATTTTATGAAAATCATTGTCGCTGGGGCAGAATTTTGTCGCCGCGATCAGTCGCACGAATTCAAACCAGTTTGAATTCGTGCGACGTATCGCAGCGACAAAATTAGCGAAAGCAGCGTTGTCGCATCGTGTGTACACTTCCGGCAACAAGTCGCTGCGACAAAATATAAATGAACCAATGTGAGAGCGTCATATGGTCAGCCATATTGAATTAGAACACTAGTTCACATTCCCCCTCATATGAGATCACTGCGTGTGCTCCGAACAGGCGTCGTGTCGCAGCGACTTGTTTTGCAAGTAGTACACATGGAGCAACTTGTCGCAGAGACATGTCGCTGCGACTTGTCGCCTAGTGTGTCCCGGCCTTAAAGACAAAGTATATTGCGTTTTTAGATGGCTTTCCTGTTGCTACTTCGTCTCTGTAAATGAGTACATCTTTTTAGCCATAATTGGCGTTTTCTATAGTTAAGAAATAGTCTTGCAATTGTTGAAACTGATTTAAAGTAAGTTGGATCTTATTTAATACCTATTTCTCTACCATTTTGTTACCAGTTTCCTGTGGTCTTCTGACTCGCTTGCTACTATAAAAATGACCAAGATCCTGCACTTTTACAACACAGCAGTGATGTATCTGGTGTGTAGTGTGTGTCGCGCAGACGCTCAGCAGTGCCAAAGTGTACACTCCACATATGGTATGATGTTAAGAGGCCATGTGTTTCAGAAAAGCACTGCTGCAAACATGCTGACCTGCGGACGGTTATGTAACGCCGACATCCGATGTCAAAGCATCAATTACGTCATGAGTCTAAATTTGTGCGAGTTAAACAATCGCACAAAGGAGGCGAGACCAAATGATTATGTTCAACACTCAGATCGGATATACGTGACAAGACCTAGTGAAAGAGGTATCGTTACCTTGGTTCTTAACTAGTTTTCGTAAAATGAGCCAAGTGGGGCTACCAATTCGGCCAATCATGCCCTCTGTAAGACAGAGGACATAAGGAGGAACTATAGATCGTTTTCACTGTCACGCAACAAAAATGTAAAATCGAAATCGTTCAATGAAAAAAGCGAAAAATTGATATGTTGTAGGAGAGACAAATTCATAAATCACCTCTCCAATTCTCAGGTGTGTGCGATACATCGTTTGCGAGTTATTTGTGGAAGAGTCTCAAGCAACTTTAAAGAGTTTTAGATGGAGCCGCCTTGTTAATGCACTTCCGTTATTCACCAATACGGCGCCGAGAAATCAACAAGAACAGCTGGAGTTCACTTTGCGATGAAAGCGCATGTGTTTCAACACATCTCCTAATGTAGTTGAACCCCTCAAACTGCTGAGATTCAACAAACTAGCTTTTGTATCATGGTGTCACGCAAGGTGACAATTCGGAAATTCAAAATGTTGTATTTTCGAAACGAAAGACGTCGTGATTTCAAGAACATCTTTAGCCTTCTGTAGATAAAAATTCAAAACAGCTTGCAATTCTGATTTTACAATTTGATGGCGTCACTTTGAAAACCATCGATATTCCGCACTCTTTGCGAATAATGCGTGGGTTCTTTATATCGCTCCACTTAAAGAGGTAATGAACAAAGGCTGTAAAACGGAAAATTATATCATACGAAGGCAGCATGGTGCGCTCTATAGAGCACTGGGTCTTGATGATGCCATTCTTAACCTTCAATATACCAGGATTGATCAGTATGTAAATTCGCCTCTCAATTTCAAACACTGTCAGGTAGACAAGTATTGAGAACGCTGGTTCTACCACTTACTTTTATTGTAACGTTGGAAATAGGTGGCAAGTACTGAAAGGGACACTTCGTGCTGCATATTTCATTATGGCGTGTAGGTAAATACGTACATTTCTACTTTTTCTTACAGGTTGTTAAAGTGGAGTACCTGAACTAGATTGATGATAGCAAACTGAACTTCCACAATAAAAAGCAACTACACACTGTATATATTTAATTTGATGAAAGAGTTCCAACTGCAGCCTCAACTTACTTGAGGTTGCAACTTGCAACTTGCAACTTACTTGAATTTGAACCATTGTTTGCAACTTTACAGTTCCCCTGGGCTCCATCCAAGAGATACCTGCCGAATATTGCTCCGAGATCAAAGCGAGTGAAGGAGACAGCGTGATCAGTGGCAGGTACTGGCTTGATTCAGTTAAACCAGGCCAAGTTGTGTTGGTTCCTTGCGACATGCTGACTGGAGGTGGGTTGCTTGAGACACCTAAGAGGCGCCTTGCACAAAGGCACTTTTTATTTCTATGCCGTTTTCAGGATATTTTAACGTAATGCAAGGAGCAGTGACACCAATGTGGCCAGAGTTCGATTCCCGGTCCTGGCGTCATATGTGGGTTGAGTTTGTTTTTGGTTCTCTCCTTGCTCTGAGATGTTTTCTCCAGAAAAACAAACACTGCCTGATTCCAGTTCGATCCGGAATGCATGGAGAACATGTTGAACGAGCCCCTGAGCTCTCTTAAGGTGTTCCTTGGGTAAACAAATTACAACAACAATTACAACAACAACAACAATTATTATTTCATTTAACTATCAATCATATAGGACCAAACTATTTGGAAAGACTACAAACAATAAAATCAAATTATAGAAAATTAACATAACATGTCGGTGGTTTTGATACGAAGAAAAGAAAGACTGGAGTTCCCGGAGAAAAACGTCCTAGAGCAGAGTAGAAACGCCGAGTCTGGCTATGGAGTGGAACGAACTCGGGACAGGGAGGCGAGTGTGCTTTCACGACTGAACTAAAAAGTGCCTTTCTTAGTATTTTGGGACAATGAAAACAAAATCAGTCAATAAAAGATGAATGTGAATTATTGAAATGTCGAGGGGAAGAAAAATGCTGGGTAGAAAAACCTTGTGATGGTGATGAGCATGATGACGACTTCGACGACGACGATAAAGATGGCGATGACAATGACGATGACGATGATGATAATAAGGGTCATGAAAAGGTATTTCTCCTTCCTTCTTTTTGTTTTCATAAATGATCTCTTTCGTTTCGAGGAAACAGATACAATACCGCTGGGTAGGAAGGAGGGAAGTGCACAACTTCTTGAATCGTATCTACATTCGTTGTTTTCGGAATTTTTTTCAGACGCAGACGAATGCAACGCTTCAGTCCCAGTCTGTGATGCTAATGCCATCTGCCAAAATACATTGGCATCTTTTCATTGCACCTGTAAAATTGGTTTTACTGGAAATGGTTTGAGCTGTCAAGGTAAAGGTCGTTTGTTGTAGTGCGTGATTGCTTCAGTTTTGCCTTTGTTTGGATTACCAATTTTAAGAAATTAATCTGATCAAACACAACAAACGCGTACAGTGTGATAAACTAATCATAATAGCCAATTCTTTGTTTACAGTTCAGGTCTCATAAACATATGCCTACTGGCTTCTTATTAATGACCAGCAAGGAGATACAATCTCGTTCCCAGAATCCGTGATCTTGTGGCAGGTGGCGGGAGATACAGAGCTCCGGGGGAATCAATTTGAGGGACGATTCTGGCTGTTCTTTTTGTCTCATTGAGCACGCATAAAAAGAAACGGAAGTGAACAGAGATGGGGGGAAGGGAAGGGGGGGGGGGGGGGGCTTAGTCTCCATTAGTCTCCATGCAACTCACCCCGCAGCTGTTTACAAGTAAAAATGTTACGAATCATTTGTAACTGATATTATATGCTTTGCTTGTCACTAGTTTAAAAAAAAGAAAAGAAAAGAACTGAAGTGCAACTTTTTTAATGCCAATCACTAAGCGTCAAGATTGCGCAAGCGCGTAATAATATTTCTTTATTCAACTGAAATCCCTCTGCCATTGGTGATTAGTTCATTTGGTTGTCTTTTCCTCTCCCGTAATTGCTTTTGTTTCTCGAGACTTGATTTAAAACCACCCCAGTATCGAAATAAATGATAAGAATACGAATTAATGATCTAGATCTGATCTAGATTCGGATTGCCATAATGTATTTTTAGGATTTGTGATCCTATATTTGGCTGAAAGCGCACCTAATTACGTTCTTCATCGCTGACTATTTTAAGTCAAGAGCACCCATACTTTGCAGCTTTAATTTCTCGCTGTAAAACTTAACATAACCAGCAATCATTTGCTCCACGACCAGTTTGTGATGTCATCTTACGCTCAGACACTTGCTTTCTCACATTCGTGGGCATTGAATGAATGAATATCGATGTTTTCGTGTGGAGGCCACTACTTAAAAACAAAACCTCCTGACGGAAAAAGCAAACTGTATGTATTACGTGCGTCGAACTTATGAAGAAAGCCGACAGGGTCAAACGCTTAGCGTTTCATTCTGTGTCTGAAATATTTGGAACTGTTCTGCTTGTTGTTCAGTCACATTCTTTCTAATTTCATCTCTTCTTATTCCCATAAGACTTCGACGAGTGTACCAGTGGTGCTCACAACTGTATTAATGGAAAAGCTCTCTGCTTAAATACTCTCGGGTCCTATAAGTGCACCTGCAAGCTGGGTTACCGAGGAGACGGTCAGAGCTACTGTATTCCAGATGGCAAGTATTCCAAATTAACAATTGATGTCATTATATCAGCTAATTTGAAAAAGTTGAACAAAGGAACCGATCAATAATCAAATTGAGGGTGGAAGAATTGGTATCCCATATCTCTTTTTTCTTTTATGTCCGTCATTAGGGTCTCATATCCCCTTTCTGATTCTGTATTCCTTATTCGAAACCAATAAGAATAAAAATAGTTATGATAATGATAATGATATATTAATAAAAGATATTCATTAAAACTACGTACAAGTTCCTTGCGACACGCGGAGAACTCAATGGTGTGACAGGAGTCCAATCCATGAGCAGTAAGCAGAACTGCAAGTTTTCCACATGTAAATAGAGTCTGCTAAAATTGCCGCTGGAACTACAGTAGTCTCCTTGTGACGTGGGTCCGGATGGCCCAGGAATAGAAACACAACGCTAACGAAACAAAAAAAGCTACACCCAAACCCCTTCCCACAATCGCACAACAAGCAACCATAAATTTAAAAAAAATAAGTACGACTTTTAATTTAAGATAAGTTAACTACAAGTATAACAGTTACTAAAGCTACTTACTCTAAATTATCTAATTGTACTTAAATCTACCTAATGCCTTAAATATATTTAAATTATAACACTAATAAACTAATTCCTTTACTTTGTATATTTACAGTACTAAACAGTTCAGTTCCTTTCGAGTTCTTTAAGTTCCTCTCCAAGTCAAGCCCACCAACAAACAAAACAACAATCCGCTGTTCCTTGACAATTTCATCCACACGTTTGCATTAACTCTTTCCGTTGGTTTCCCTTTTTTTCAGCTCTTCTTATTCCTTTCGGTCGACACTGCTGCCCAAATTCTCAGCTCCGTTGCTACTGCTGCTTCCCCTGCTGCTGCGGACAAATGGGTTTTGTCTTTGATTCACACAGCTCCCACTAATGACTCTCAGCGGTGTTCTCTTCTCACTCTTCCTTCTCTCTTTCTGTGCCTTTTTCGTCAACCAACTGTTCGCCACCACACCCTTACAACGCGTTACTTACAAAGGTGTAATGCGCTCGTGCATAAGAAAGATGGCATGTTAGGCGACAGGCGAATGGATCCCTAAAGGGAAATCAGAGTACAAGGAAGGAATTGAACGCAATGGTGAAACGGCAGGCGGCTGCTTGTTCACTTGTTTCTCTATTTTGAGAAAGTGCTCGTTATCTGCAGTTAACAAGCAGGGAATCAGCCAAGATAATAATAAGAAGAACGATGACGATAGCGATAGCGATGACGATGACGATAATGATAATGTTAATGATAATGATAATGATAATGTTAATGATAATGATAGTGATAATAATAATAATAATAATAATAATAATAATAATAATAATAATAATAATAATAATAACAACGGACGAATACCATCGAGATGGAAAAATCGAAGTTAAGAAAATCGAAGAAAGTGTATGCACGGTGGAAGAAGAACGAAGAGACAAGGAAACTCAATACTATGTCTAAAAAGGACCAGAGCAGGATTTACTCCAGTTTTAAAGAGATGATCTCTGAGTAAGCAGATGACGAAAGACCTAAATTCCAACAAAGGCAAGCGAAACAAAGTAATACTACTAACCTTTTCGAGAAAATTGATCAAGCTGCAGGTGGAAAAAGCTATGGGAGAGTGACGGAACTGGGGATGCATCGGCTAAGTGGCTGGAAGAGATCGAACAAGCCATAAATGAATGTGAATCCGAATTAAGTGTAGAAGAGTGTAACATCGATTATGAGCAGGTGAAGAAAGTGATCGGCAAGAAAAGAAACTGGAGCGCCCCGGGGCCCGAAGAAATAGTCAACTATTGGTGTAAAAAGGCTGAGAAGATACACCAAGGGGTGGCTGCTAGCTTCCAAGAGATTGGACGAAGCGAATGTGAGATACCTTTTTGATTTACAGAAGGAAAATATTCCTTGATTCCAAACCCAGGCGAGTTTTCGAGCCAGAACCATAGACCCATAGCATGCTTGAACAATCTTTACAAATGATATACTTCGTGCCTACTGAAACCCACTGATGAATATCTCAACAAATGTGAGCTTATGCAAGGAGACCAGCGAGCCGCTAAAGAGGGATGCGCGGGCACTGTTGACAACTTATTAATTGATCAAATGGTGTGCCAAAACAGCAAGCTTGGAAAGAGGAATGAAAGCATGGAATGGGTATATGTAAGAAAAGCTTACGACAGTGTATATCACCGATGGCTGATAGAAATGTTCTCACTACACAAATTCCCACTCTGGCTTTGCTAGACGATCCAAAAAAATACTGGGATCTTAGCAAGAACCGAGCAAGGCTATGCAACATCAGAAGTGATTATGTTCAAAAGAGTTCTTACCCAGAGAGACGCACGCTGCGCAAGACTGTTCTCTCTCTGTATTAACTCGATATCATGGCTGCTGAGTGCGACGGAAGGCTACAGAATCTCTAGGCCAATTGGGCAGAAGATCACACACTTGCTTTACATTTATAGCGACGAACACACATGTTCCAATTAAACAGATAGGAAAGCAGTTGAAGGGTGCAGTGGTACAGAAGGATTTAGAAGAGCTGAGAGGAGAACAATGGCAGGGAAGGCTGCTGACCCAGAGATGGGATGAAGAAGAGATTGGCGAAGAGTGCTTTGCTTGGATGACTGATTAGAAAGCAGCGCCCACACATATCATTGCTGGGGTGAATGAGCTGTATCACCAAATGTTACCAACGAAGACCCACCATAAGAGCAAAACAAGGCTTGAGACGGGACAGAACGTCCTGTGTCGGATGTGTAGCAAAGTTCCAGAAACCCAAGCACACGTACTTACAAGGTGCAGTAAACTTGCCCATTGAAAGTACCTTGTACGTCATGATGCAGCACTTAAAACTATCTTTTACGAGATGCTGAAAGACCTGGACCTGGTGACAAAGATACCACCATGGTGCTCGATGGAACAACCGAAGCCACTTTACGAGAATGATAACGGAAAGGCTTACTGGGACGTCCTAATATTCGCAGAGAACGTAGAAGTCAGTAACAACAGGATCGACGCAAGAGTTATCAACAAGGAGAAGAAGAAGGTGTACCTATTGGAGATGAGCTGTCCTTGGGTAGCCAACAGGGAGGAAAAGAGCGAAGAAAAGACAAATAAATACGCACCGCTGCGGTTCGAGCTAAGGCAACAGCACGCTGGATATCGTGTTAGATGTACTGGGTGGTTGTTCAGAAAACGTGAGAAATAGTATAAGAGAGCTTACTGCAGAGAAGACGAAGGCTGACAAGACATTAAACAGAATACAGAAGGATATTTTAAAGAACTCACTGCATATCGCAAGGTGCTTCAAGATTATATCGCAATGATTTTAATTATTTTAAAGTAATGATGGGGACATATAATTGGTTATCAGTTAACCCTCGTGGGAATACCGGATCTCGCAGGAGATCTAAAAATAAATTAAGAGGGATTACAATGAGAATAGGGCCAATATGAGGGATTACCTCTCTTACCTTCATACTCTCTTGTCTAAAATAGATCGGTCTGTAAAATGTTGTGACACAGGCTTAGTATGGGGGTTGTTCGCTCCTAGTAGCGGGCTCCCGATACGATGCGATGGTAATTTACTCTTATTTTGTTCACGAAAAATCTTGAAAAATCCACACAAGTCTCAACATTGCTTACTTAGGGGGCTGGGGTCGGGGGAGCCCCAACAATTTTATTTTTTTCAAAGTGTTCTTCTGGTCAGCTGGTTTAAGACTATCACATCATTCAGGGTGGTAATGCATTAATCGATAATTTCCTGTCACTTGTCTTCGCGTCTGTTGCCACTGATTTAACTACCATAAAATTTAATCCATTATTTCATTGACGGTTCCTTGCTTTGCTTAGAATGCAAAAACTACCAAGTACTGGACAATGCCGACAGAAAAGTGACAAACGATGCAACGACTCGTTCTTGCGACAGCAGACTTGGGCCAGCTTGGTTTCGCTTCCAAGGAAACGCAGGAACAAAAATGGCCAATTGGTGTGTCCCTCAAAACAGATGCAGGACAAACGCAACTGGGTGGTTAAACGGAGTTCATCCCCAGGCTCACGAAGGCAAAGTGACACGACAGGTCTGCTTTCACTGGAAGGCGGGTTGTTGCGCATGGTCCATCAATATTCAAGTGCAAAACTGCAGTGGTTACTACCTCTATTACATCCATGGAACTTCACCTGATAATCCTTGTTATCTCCGTTATTGCAGCACGGACTGAAGGAACCGAACGCTCTTAATTCAAAAGGAAGATCAACGATCATGCATTTTTGACCAAACAAACTGTTCCCTCGCTGACCAGTGATTTTTCTCTTGCTTTATGTAACCCACTTGCGTGATTAGGGCTAAGGTTCATCTTAATTTCCTGGGATCTAAAGCGTTTGCAGTTACTCCTGTTTTAGTAGAAAATGAGTGGAATTCCTTGAAGTTAGTTTGCGAAACTTAAATGACAACTGTAAGGCCATGTGCATACGTTCTATTAGAATTAGTTACAATGTATAAGCACCTGTTTTCCTTGTTACTAAATAAGCTTGTTTCCAATTGTTTAAGAACAAAGTGAGTTTCACACATTGAACAGTTTCACGCAATGAAAAAAGCTGCTGTACCATCGGGGGTCATCCCCTATGTATTATCAACACATCCTTAAAGCGATTGACCGCCTCAATCTAGATCTGACCCTGCTACCAGACTATAACGTTAAAACCTTCTACGCGAAACACGTGAACCCCTCTCCCCGGCGATTGCCTTGCACATTCGCTTGGGAGAGGAAGCTATCTATCACCCTACTCTGGCGTAGCATCTGGGCTTGAATATATGGGAGGCTGAGTACCAATTGGGAAGCAGATATAGCGTGACGCTTGGCTCATGGAGTAATTAAAACCCGGGCTTTCCTGAAACGATGGCGCCGGCTCCGTGTTAGCGAGCGTTGCGCTTCCTGTGGCCTCACGGAATCTTTCTCTCACGCCTTCTGTGAGTGCTCTATTGCACCTCAGGTGTGGGCGTGGGTGTTTCAAAGCGTCAATCCTTTTTACTCTACAGCCTTAAGTCTCAGTCCCGCTTTAGTTTTTTTTCGGACATGGCCTTCCTCGGGATGGCCAGTCCTCCAAATCCAATCTCATTTCCCGTGTTTTTTTTTTAACATTACTCTTAACGAGCTCTGGGCGGCGCGGAACCGTCGCACTTTGGAACAGAAGGTCACCTCCGCCCAGGCCATCATCAATAAAATCAAAACAAGAGTGCGCACGCGAATCTCCGCGGCGCACTCTTAT
>OX421453.1:6883482-6893482 GCA_949126865.1 Montipora capitata
TGATGAAGTTACCGCGGCATGTTTACTCGCCAAGCAGTGAAGTATCTGTGTCAAATGATGGCAAGATACCGGGTTTTTGTAAGTTTCTTTTTCTGTCAAGTGTTATAAAGTTTGACAATGAAATGAGCGAAGTCAAAACAAAGATCACAATCGCCCAAGTCTTGTTTATGCAAAGTCAAAATTTACTCTCCAAGACGCGTACGACGTTATTTATTCTAACCAGGTAATTCCATCATTTTGGAAATAGCAGCTACTTTATTATTCAACTGCGTCACAATTCTTCACTGATTTTGGGGCTCATTTTGTTGAATCTAACAGCACGCTTCCAACAGGCCTGTGAACCCTTCCTGCTTACAGAGCAATACTAAAAAACTTCTCCCATATCACATTTCAACCTCCTTAAGCTCGAAAATTCAATACACAACATGATATTATAATTCACAAAGGCAGAAAATACCACAGAATCCTTTTCCAGCAAAAAATTTATTGAAACAAACAACATATTTGCTCTTAAAGGCGAAAACCTCTTCCTATTTCATTGCGTGCGTGAAGACAAGAAACTCGATCGTGTTAAATTACCACGTACTTCAGGTAAATACAGCTCACTTTGATTTCGGCTCGACGGGCGATAGATTGTTGTCGAAGTCCATTACTCGTCGCTTTTAAGATTCCACCGCCTGTATATCCAATTGACTTGCCATTATTGAGCTTCATAAGGGTACATTTTGTTCAAAGATCCACTAAAACGCCATTCGCGTTACATGACTTTCCACGCCATTGCCGGTTAAGTTAATCGTTCTACTGTGTCCACCAGAGAAATCTACGCATTTCCCACTACCCTCTCGATCCTAAGAAAATACGGGCAGAAGGCTCTATGCACAAAGCCACCACTTAGCAGGGGAGTGACAGGCAAGACTTTTCCCGACACGGAAAATAAAAAAACCCACGAAATGAGACCGAGATTCCGACTGGGTTTGGCAACCCAGTAATTAACATTTTGCTCCCACCAACTTGGCCGAAAAGAGAGTGTTTTTCAGAAGTTTGCAAGAATACTTTTTATCTTCTGATGTTTTAATAATTGCTGGTGATTATAATTGTTACGATCACAACCTTGATAAGTTTGGCGGCAACTTTGTGCCTGTTAAGTGCCTTACTGCTTTTCGTTCAGCCTTTTCTTGAAATGATGTCTGGGGCAAGCTTCATCCGAGATTGTGCCAGTGCACATGGTTAAATTCAGATTTTACAATTGGTTCGCGTTTAGGTAATTTTTTTTGTTTCTAAGAACTTCATTCCTTCTGTTGTTCCTTGTGAAATCAGCCCTTGTGTTTTTTCCAACCATTATTTTGTTTGTCTTTCCTTCCAGCCCACTGGGAATAATCTCCGTGGTCCTGGCATTTGGAAGTTTAATTATTCACTTTTGAATGATGGTGTGTTTTGCAACTATATTTCGAATTGTATCAGTCACTTAGCCAATTGCTTGCAACTCTTTCCTTCGGTTAAAGTTTTGTGGGACTTTTTTAAAAAGGAAAAGAGCAGGGATCTCTCACACGAGCGTGTTCTTTTAGTTAGCCGGATTATTAAGCTAAAACTTCAGCTTACTTCTGGTAATCCCTCAGTTAGTCCTGAAATTTCCAAGCTCGAAAGTAAAGGGCTGTTTACATGGAGGTAGGAAGATCCTAGCACTAGGAAGATCCTAGAAGGCGAAACAACTTTTCGTTTGGTTTACATGCAGGAATTTCTGTCTAGGTGGAAGTGGATAATGAAAGCAAGATGGCGGGCGAGAACGACAAACATGTATTTTGGGTCCTTCTACTCTCCTTACTGTAGCTTTAATGACTTCCTTTCAGCAGCAGCTGGTAGCCCTTTACAACTTTATTTTTCAATTGCAACAACAGCAAGCCATGATCATGCAATTAACGCATAGTGCTGCCGTTGCAAGACATTTTCATCTCTCAAGAAGGAGGAGCACACGTGGGCTTGGAGAGCGATTATCGCGAAAACCTGGAAGGACAGAAGTGTGCTGGGAGAATCTCTACACCGGAAGATTACCTTTGGCAGCTGAATACCGTGAACACCCAGCCGCCGCCATGTTTGTTTTTTTTTTGTCCCTAGTATCAGGAACTTCCGAGCGAAGGCAGTTTACATGGTGCTAGGAACTTCCTAGCGCTAGGATCTTCCTAGCTCACAGCTAGGAAGATTTTAGCACGAGGAAGATCCTAGCATTAGGGCCAAGTACGACCTCTTGCATGTAAACTGAATACAGAAAACATACGGCGCTAGGATGATCCGCCTTCTAGGATCTTCCTAGTGCTAGGATCTTTTTACCTCCATGTAAACAGCCCCTAAGCTTAATTAAGGCTTTTACCTTGGAAGAGTTAGACGGTTCTAAAATCCGTTCTAGAGTTAAGCTTGAACGTGAACGCTTTGAGCGTAATATTGTTTCTTCTATTCTTAATTCTGATGATGTAGAGGTGTTCACGCGTGAAGAAATTGAACGTGCGCACTTGCGCTTCTATTCAGATCTTTTCACTGATGAGCCTATTTACGCGTTTTTTAAACAGCGTTGTTTATAATACGTTAAAAAGTCCCTTTATCCCCCTCAACGAGCTTCGTGCGAGGAATCCTTGTCGCTTGATGAATTAATTAACTCTGTTAAGAGTCTTAATACCGGGAAGTCACCGGGATCTGACGGACTATCAGTTGAATTTTATTTTCATTTTTGGGAGACTTTGGGTCCCCTTTTACTCCGTGTTTCTAACCAGTGTTTCTCCGATGGCGAGCTTTGTGGCTCGATGAAAGGTAGCGTCACTTGCCTTATTTTTAAGAAGCGTGGTGATATATTAAGCACTTAAAAAACTGGCGGCTCATCTCTCTTTTGAATGTTGACTATAAGATTATTTCTAAAGCGATCATTTCTTGAATATATTGTCCACGCTGATAAGACTTGCTCCGTTCCTGGCCGAAGTATTTTTTCTAATATTACTGGTTTG
This sequence comes from Montipora capitata, assembly GCA_949126865.1. Lineage (NCBI taxonomy): Eukaryota > Metazoa > Cnidaria > Anthozoa > Scleractinia > Acroporidae > Montipora > Montipora capitata. The sequence continues at coordinate 6,886,473 of OX421453.1, forward strand.
CGTGATGTTTTGGACTACATTCAACTGACGGATGAATCCGCAATCTTAGCCAGCCTTGACCAGGAGAAAGCCTTTGACCGTATCAACCGTTCCTTTCTTTTGCATCTTCTCCAGGTTTATGGTTTTGGACCCGAGTTTTGCCGGTGGATCTCAACATTTTACAATGGTGCCTTTACGCAGATTATCTTAAACGGTTGGCTATCGCAGAGGATTTCTCTTGCGCGTGGGGTGCGTCAGGGGGACCCTTTGTCTCCCTTACTTTATGTCCTTTGTGTTGAGGTATTAGCGTCCCTCATTCGCCGTTGTCCAGGGGTTGAGGGGTTCCTCCTCCCCGGTGCCAGAGGGCGGCAAGCACGTGTTCGCTTGTATCATGATGACACTAATACGACCGTACTCAAGGATCTTCGATCCATGTGTAATCTTTTCAGCTGTGTTAATGTCTATGAAAGGGGCACCGGTGCCAAACTGAATCGCACCAAAACTGAAGCAATATGGCTGGGGGCCTGGAGGTTTCGTTCTGATGAGCCTTTGGGCCTCACCTGGGTTAAAAAAATGAAAATCTTGGGGGCAGTGTTTGGCACCATCCCTACAAAGCACTTTAATTGGCAGCCTAAACTTGCGAAACTGGAGAAATCCCTCAATCTCTAGAAGTCGAGATCCCTATCCCTTACCGGTAAGGCTCTAATTATCAATACACTTGGTTTGAGCAAGCTGCTCTACCTTGCTAGAGTTTTTACTCTTCCAAAATGGGTCATTGCGCTGGTTAATGCCTTGATCTGGCCCTTCCTATGGGGCTCAAAAATGGAGACGGTGAGTCGTAAATGAATTTTTCCGCGTTTTGAATAATTAGCGGAAAAATATGCTCTCGTCGTTATGAACTATTAAGGGATTCGGTAAGAGTATTTAAGAAGGTGTTTTATGCAGATTAGTCATCTTGGTGTTCTCGCTGGAGGCACTTACTCTTGATTTTCTTTGCTAATTTGTCTGTTTTTCTTTCTTTTAGTTCTTACACGTCGCTGGCCAGTCGTCAGGCAAACCAAGCCTTATTTTGGATTTATCTTTTCTTAACAAATTTATCGTTAAGAAGTCTGTCAAGTACGAATAATTGAGAACAGTTCTTCAAATGTTTCTTCCGGTGATGTCTGTTTTTTCGTTTGATCTCAAGTCAGCCTATCACCACATTGATATCTGTGAGGAACACAGGAAATTTTTGTCGTTTAAGTGGCCTTCTTCTGATGGAGGTATGAAATTTTACGAATTTAAGGTTTTGCCTTTTGGTTTGACTTCAGCTTCTTATGTCTTCACCAAAGTAGTTCATCCATTGGTGAAATACTGGAGAGGTCGTGGACATCTTATTTTAATGTATCTCGATGACGGTATTGGAGGCAATATGTCTGTAGAACGTTCCAGAATTCTCAGCGATTCAGTTCGTCATGATCTTGCTTCATCTGGTTTCACAGTTAACGACGACAAATCAATTTGGGAACCTTCTCAGAGGTTAGTTTTTCCCGGGATCTATTTTAGATTTTGGCGAAGGTTTAATTCAAATTCCTGAGTTTCGCATCCATAAGCTCAAATCTTCCCTCGTTTCTTGTCTCCAAAATAACCAAATTATTAGGCAGAGATCTTGCTTCACTTACAGGGCAAATTATTTCTATGGCTTGTGCAGCAGGCAATATTACCAGGTTGTTTACAAGAAACTGCTATGGAGCGATTGAATGTAGATCCTCTTGGGATCAGCCCTTGCACGTCTTTCCTGAGGCTCGTTATGAATTTTCCTTTCGGTTGAACAATATTGACTCTATTAATGGTAAGGTTATGTCTCCTAAATCAAGCGCAGTTGGTGTTGTTTACTCCGATGCCAGTGACTCTGGTTTTGGTGGTTATTTCGTGCAGTGCGGCTTGGATTTAGTGTCAGGTGTTTGGTCCCACGAGGTAAGGTAAAGGTAAAGGTACACGTTATTTAACGTTGGAGGTTCCTTTGCTCTCTGGAGAGTACTCTCCCAGGAAGCCGACGGTGCGCTCATTTTACCCCCCTCTTAATGCGGTCTAGCTCTACTTTTAGAGAGATTTTGGCAGTCAAGTTTGTTCTGCTTTCTTTGGTAAACCAGCTTTCAGGTTTAACCCGGTTAAATGGTTTACGGACAATAAAAATGTACCTCGGATTATTTCGTCTGGAAGTAGTAAAGGTCATTTGCAGTCCGAAGCTTTGTCTATATTTAGTATTTGCTGTAGTCATGGCATTTCGATCGAAATGGAATGGATCCCAAGATCGCAGAATGATCAGGCTGATTTTCTCAGTCGTATTTTTGATTCAGACGACTGGGGCCTTTCTCCACTTTCGTTTCACCACATTGACTCAGTTTGGGGTCCTCATTTTGTAGATCGTTTCGCAAATCATGTGAATGCCAAACTCCCTCGTTTCAAGTCAATATTTTGGAATCCAGGTTCTGAAGGCATAGATGCTTTTGTTATGAATTGGCACGGGGAGAATAATTATCCCTGTCCGCCTATCTGTCTTATTTTGCGTGTCTTACTTCATATGAGTAACTGTAAAGCTTCAGGTTCTCTTATTGTTCCTTTGTGGCATTCCGCCCCCTTTTGGCCGATGATTTGTCCAGATGGAGAACGTTTTGCATCTCTCATTGTCGATTGGATGGAACTTCCCTCATTCAAAGAAGCGTACATTTCCGGCAGTTGTAATAGCGTGTTTGGAAACGAAAACTTGAACTTCAGGATGATTGCTTTGAGAGTCCACTTCGATTGTTAGGTATTTTTCATTTTTCTTTTGCGTGCTGTATTTTTTCTTTCTTTGTACTCTTGGGGCTGTGCGGCCTCCAGTTAGCACACGATAGCAAATACTGTGTCATGTTTTTCTATTGTTGTTTCGCACGGGTTAGGTGGTGTTAGGGAATTTAGACGAGAGATGAATTTTTCCGCGTTTTGAATAATTAGCGGAAAAATATGCTCTCGTCGTTATGAACTATCAAGGGATTCGGTAAGAGTATTTAAGAAGGTGTTTTATGCAGATTAGTCATCTTGGTGTTCTCGCTGGAGGCACTTACTCTTGATTTTCTTTGCTAATTTGTCTGTTTTTCTTTCTTTTAGTTCTCGATGTTAGCGTTACTGAGAAGTAGTTGATTTGCGTCCAGTCGCGTGTGCTGAGTCTTTATGGAGTTTATTTAGTAAACTTTTCGCTGCTAGTGGTTTTATATATTCATATATTTTCTGAATGCGTGCTTATGTTTCGCAATTGATCTGTCATTTTGGTAGAATATGGAGAATATGTATTGGCCTTTTTTGTGCCAAGAGATTTTTGGGACTATCTGTGCCCTCGAGCATGGGACCATCTGTGCCCAGCTTTCATGGAGTTGCGAGTTAATTTACGGTGTCAAATAGTTTGTGTTTATTTGACATGTTTTTTAAATTTGGGATTAAGGGACGATCTGTGCCCCCTACCGGATTCGGGACTATCTGTGCCCACCATTTAGGGAATTGCGAGCGAATTTGAAGTGTCGCTTAGTTTGTGTTTCTATAACATGTTTTGAATTTGTGATTCAGGGACCACCTGTGCCCTTTGTCAGACGTGGGGCTATCTGTACCCATGACTGTGGATTTATTTGTAAAATCCTGTGTTGGATTTACTATTTACTTTTATTGCTGTTTATCAGTTTCTAATCTCAATTCATTAAATAGTCTGTATGGAGTTTATTTAGTAAACTTTTCGCTGCTAGTGGTTTTATATATTCATATATTTTCTGAATGCGTGCTTATGTTTCGCAATTGATCTGTCATTTTGGTAGAATATGGAGAATATGTATTGGCCTTTTTTGTGCCAAGAGATTTTTGGGACTATCTGTGCCCTTGAGCATGGGACCATCTGTGCCCAGCTTTCATGGAGTTGCGAGTTAATTTACGGTGTCAAATAGTTTGTGTTTATTTGACATGTTTTTTAAATTTGGGATTAAGGGACAATCTGTGCCCCCTACCGGACTCGGGACTATCTGTGCCCAGCATTTAGGGAGTTGCGAGCGAATTTGAAGTGTCGCTTAGTTTGTGTTTCTATAACATGTTTTGAATTTGTGATTCAGGGACCACCTGTGCCCTTTGTCAGACGTGGGGCTATCTGTACCCATGACTGTGGATTTATTTGTAAATCCTGTGTTGGATTTACTATTTACTTTTATTGCTGTTTATCAGTTTCTAATCTCAATTCATTAAATAATATAGACGAATGGCCTATCTTCTTTGTCTTTCTTTTCTTGTCGGTTAGTTCTTGTCTTTTTGCAGATGTGTTCCAGTCGGAAACGTGGTAGGAATTCTTTTCCTCTACCCCCGAGCATCTCCAACCCACTGCCTCCCTGGTGAAGAGCACAGTTCTTGGATCTAAAGCGGATGAATCGTCGCTAACTGATCACTTCCGTGACGGGGCGTGGATCGTTATCGCAAGGTCAGACCTACCGACTTGTCCTGTTATAAGGCCTTGGAAGAGTACATCTCAGCTGCGCAGATCGACCTCTCCGAAGATTTACCTCTCTTCAGAGCCCTTGCTACTCCTCGTTCGAAAGAGATGGTCCGGAGCCAAGGGATTAGCTATACGAGAGCTCGCGAACTTGTAAAGGACGCTTTTAAAGGTTTAACAGACGTTTTCAAAGCTCAGTCTTCATAGCCTACGAGCTGGAGGAGCCACCTCAGCAGCTTGTGCTGGAATTCCTGATAGACTATTCAAGCGTCATGGTCGTTGGGCGAGCGAAAACGCCAAGGATGGCTACGTTAAAGACGATTTTAATTCTCGTCTGTTGGTCACACGATCTCTAGGGATCTAAATTATTTGTATTGTTTTTCTTTAACACCGTGCCCGGCAGGTCGGGGGAGTTCTATCCATAGGGCCGGGGTTTTTCCTCAGTATTTGCTGCAACGAGCGCGGTGAGGTTTTTTCATCCTATGGATGCTCGTTAGTTCTTCCCCAGGTTCTGTTTTTTGCCTTATGCACCTATGACTGTGTTTGTAATTGTTGCTTTAGCGTGTCTCAATAAACGTGCGGCCTCCAGTTAGCACACGATAGCAAATACTGTGTCATGTTTTTCTATTGTTGTTTCGCACGGGTTAGGTGGTGTTAGGGAATTTAGACGAGAGCAATTGCTTTTTGAAATTAAATTTGGGGGTGTCAATCTTGACAACCTTGTCTTAAAGGCCCAGGCTTTGAGATTGGCGGGGATGGCCTCCGTGCTTAATTCCCCTGATGATTCTAGTGTTTTTCTTTCTATGCAAATACGTTTTGGGGCGTTGCTTGTCCTCCCTGCGTCCCGAATGGTCTTCCCTACGCAATAACTCTTCTCCCAGTGCTTCTTCTCCAACTCCCTTTTACGAGGCTTGTCTTGATACTCTATCCAGGGTGGGAGACAATGCCCTAGTCTGTAAAACCTTGTATCAAAAGCTACTTTCAATCAACTCATCCTCGCCAATCTTGCCGCGTGAATGGTCCCAGGTCATTGGGCCAGGGTTCTCCCTCGATGGTCATCGGTCTCTCGTCCGGGACCCCTTCACTGAGAACTATAAGAACGATGTCTTTTGGCTTATTATCCTCCGCGGCGTCAAGGTGCGTGATTCTCTTTTCAACTGGGGTTGTATCTTATCTGGTCGCTTTGCCTCATGTCCGCGACGAGAGACCATTGACCATTGTTTTTAAAATTGTCTAAGGGTCAAAAGAGTCTGGCTACACTTTGTGCCAGTTCACCCCTGTTGCTTGGTAGTAGACCGTTTAACGGTTTTTTTTTCTTCCGCTGGCCCTCTCTTAGTGCTAAGAGGGCTCGGCTCGCGTGCCATTTGACGAAGTCCATTCTTTCTGGCATTTGGACCTTTCGAAACAGGGCCACTTTCTGCAATGGCAAAGAAGACCACCGTGCCATCATCCGTTATGTTTCCTGTGATCTTAAGCAGAGTCCTCTTGGATTATAACTCTTTTTTCTGAATCTCGCTTCCATGATGTTTGGGTCTTGGACGGTTTTTGTGCCATGGTGAATGGATTTCCTCGTATCAATATTTAGAAGTACATCTGGGTCATGGATTCCATTTGTCCGTGCGCTATTCGCGGTGTCCACAATCCGGGGATCTCTGCAGGGAACTTGCTCTGCTCATGGATTCTGCTCAGTGTTAGGGCCCCAGGCCCTTGTGGCTAGCTGCCTACTCCGGCTCTTAGTTTCTAGTGACTTTTTTGTGCTTTTTAATTTGTAAATGGCATGCGTTTTTATTGTGAATAAAGGCTGTTTTCATGAAAAAAAAAAACTGTCCATGGCTGCTAACTGACCGGGTGAAATGGTTGTGCTCATGCGTAATGTAATATGTTGGCCACACCGGGTTGGTCTTATCGTGTGTCACCTTGCTTCTACGGTTGTTAACATGAAAACAGTAACATTATAAAACAATTCATGTTTATATTGAATGCACCCTATACAACTTACCAACTGGTCCATAGAGGTTTGCAATCATTCCATCGGGCAGTGAAACAGATTGGAATTTGAGCCCATGTACCTTATTTTGTCCATTATAGACTTCTCTCTGGTTCTGGTCTGGTCTACAGAATGGCCTCACTGTGCTATCAATAAAACTGAAGCAGTTCTTTAAGGCAGCACCCCTGTCAGAAATTGCTTGAGCATACTGTTCCAGTTTGGCTGGGTTTAAAAGTGTATGATTCCAATCTGTCAGTCTTTGGTGGTGATTATCATAAATGTAGTCCATTAAAAAAAAATATATTCCAATTTCCATGTAAACAAAGACCACGTAATAGTTTTCCGTGTCCGAAAAGTGTTCAATCACAAAGGACCCAGACGTTATAAATCTTAATCGAAATTCCCGCCCAAATGACGCCGTACTCAACCCAGACCCTTTTGTGTCATGACGTCCGCGACAGAAGACGCCGTCCTCAATCTTAAGGAGGCTCGAAAGGGTTTTTCGTTGCTATAGTGTTTGTGAAACAATGAAAGATACCAAAGAAGGATATTTCATAGTGT
>OX421453.1:6918482-6925982 GCA_949126865.1 Montipora capitata
TTAGCGAATTGCTTTGGTTTATGATTACTTCACTCAGTGATTGGTTCAAAGTTCTCGCACCACTTTTTTAACCAATCAGAAGTGAAACCAATCGTGGCTCGCACCTTTTCCCGCGCTTTGTGTCGGCAACGTGTAATTATTTCGAGTTTTGATTGGTTTACCGGTTGTCTCCGTCCTTTTTGATTGGCCAAAGTAATGAATTTGGTTTTGGTTTTACGACACTCAATTGAAACTCGCTCTGTTGCGAAAATCATCGTTGATGCTTTCATTGTTTACATGACGTGATCCGATTCTGACTATTCAAAAAAACAGGATGGTTGGTTGTATTCCAGTATTCCTGCGTTTGGCAAATTCTTTTTTTTTTTTTCTTGAAGTTCCGGAACACACACTACGAAATGTATCATGCATGCTGCCGCTTCTTCTGTTCCCTGCAGCCAGGTTGAGGAAACAGAGATAAGTAGCTTATTTAAAAGAGAATGATTCCCTACTTCTTATTAAAATCTTCGAGTCTGGTCAAGAATCGATTAAGAGCATTAATGAGCATAGTCTAATAGCCTGCAACCTTGGAAACATTGCGTTAAAAAAAAATGTTCCGCGGAGTCGTTCCATGTTGAGAGTCAAAAGATCTACTACCCCCGCCGAACGTGAACAGTTTTGAGAGCAACTTTCAGTCATTGATCTGGGGGAAAGAGAAAAAATTTCGGCATTCGTAAACAAGCTATCATGGCCTGCCACTTAGCGGCACTGATTTTAAAGTGGTTTTTATCCATATGCTGCGATAGCCACAAAAATCACTGTTGATGCAGTTTCCTTAAGTCTCAGTTGAATACTGGCAAAATAAGCAGTTATATCTTCTGCGTAAATCCTCAATTCTTGACGGGTTCTTGGTGTTACCGGTCGTATCATTAATAGACCAATTGCGATATATTAAAATTCAGTCGAAAACAAAAGGCATCATCTCGAGGCTCTGGGGAATAAACTCTTACAAATCCTTATATTTATTCCCCAGAGCCTCGTGATGATGTATTTTGTTTAGGACTTAATTTTAATATATCGAAATTGGTCTATTGGAACTACAGAGCGAGCGACACACGATCAGAATTTGATTATCAATAAAGCATTTCAACTAGAATGCACTGACCAGCGACCAGAACGCATTGCTCTGTGGAGGTGCCTCACTTTAAACAAGCTCAAGAGCAGAAATCCAAAAACCAGAAGTATTGATCTCTTTCATTTGGACTTGGCCTATCAGTTAATGGTTTTATTGAATCTTTGAGTACACGTCCCAACTAATAATTGATGACGCCTGATGACTCCAGTGTCTAGACTAAGGGGTCGCAGTAACGCTTTTGGTGTTTACATTGGACATAAAATCTGTCATCGCGTGCCTGCGGCAAGTGCGACCCTTTTGTCGCGACCGGACATAACTATGTCCGAAGGACCTAAAAATCAAAAAAGCGGATGTCCTGCCTCGAAGCAGGTCATATCTTGTCTAATGGCCTTAAAATAACACTTTTTTTTCCTTCGGCCGCAATTTTAATCAAATCTGAAATACAGGCAAAAATCGAATTTTCGCAATTCTTCAAAGATAACACATGTGTACAGCTAGCTACAGTGGAACTTTGGCCGGGACACAGAACATCGTTCGTTATATCGAGGACTTCGTTAAATAGAGGTTCGTTAAATCGAGGTTCCACTGTAAAGCTATCTTTTCATGTCTACAAAATTAATTGTATTTGGCGCTCTTTTCGCGCGTGAAATATCAAGAGTTGACAGTCCGGTTTCAAATATCATTTATGTCCCACACGTGGGACCTCCAAGACTCCCGTGGCGTAAATGTCGTGACATATTTGTGGGACAACATATGACGCGACATAAAAAAAAAATAAGGCCACAGTGCGACCCCTAAGTAGCCACACACTCATTAACTGATGAAAAATCATGGAACAGGCACGGTAGCCAATTATCGAATTCTGAGAGTAATCACAAAAAGACAGCCACGAGCAATTCTGTTTTGTTCTTACTCCTTTCCCTGGCCAACTCGCCGTATTAAAACTTAGTGACAGGTAATCTAGTCATGGCCAAAATTTTAGGGGGGGAGGAAACTCAAACGCACCTCTCATCTTTATCAAAACTGATGACGCGTCAAATGACTTCCATGTTCATTAGTTCCCTGTGGGACGTTAAAGAACCCACACACTATTCGAGAAGAGTAGGGGATGAAGTTCCCGGTGTTGTGGCTGTCCTCTGTGTGTATATGGGTGGGTGGGTATAGCAGGTCCACATCAGCTGAATAGCTGCCAAAACTTCAACCTGCTTAAACAAATAACAAACAAACAATTTGCCCATTTAAGCAAACTCATTGTCAAGGACCACATTTCACTTTTGGCATGCTTCTTTGACCCATTGCACCGAAAAAAAAAAACACTCAGGACCGAAAAACCGCTGTACTCTTGATCAAAACCGAAAACTGTAACAAAACTATCAACCGAACTAATTTTGTATTAATTCGTGTAGCACGCGAACTTGTAATTGAGTCTGCTTCTGGGCCCGGTTGTTCGAAAGCCGATTAACTTAATCCAGGATTAGCGTAAATTTTTGTTTCTTGTTTTCTGCTTTTTGGTGAAAATTTATTTTGCTTATTTTTGGTTTTTTTAGATTGATTCCTTCTAATGTAAAGTTTTGCCGAATATCAGCTTTGAACAGCACTTGGGAGTAGAGAAATAAACTCCTTGGTTAATTTTTAATCTGGGACTAGCGTTAATCGGCTTTTGAACAACCGGGCCCTGGTGCCTAAGTATAATTCACACGAAATGGCAGCAATGTTGTAGAATGTGCGCGCAGCTGACACGCACAATCGCCAACAGCCGGAAACCTCAAACCAAAGACGGAAAAACCGCTTGGTATTTTGGCGAAAACCAAATACCATTAAAAAATGCTAAAACTGGGAAAACCACAAACCGCAACAGACACTAAAACCGAAAAAATGAATTTTTTTGGCGCAAAAAATTGGATTCCGAAAAATCGAAAATGCCAAACCGGGGCCTCAGGGGCATTCTCTCACGTACTAACATCTATAAATAAATTTTTGCACGCATTTAGTAGATGTCGATCTCAGTTAGTTTATAATGAAAACAAGCAATTCCATGGCTAACACAAGACAAAGTGATAATTCTGAAACCAGCGAATTTTATTTACTGGATACGTTCGAAAACTCCGTTCCACGGTGAATGACAAATTTACCAAATGAATACAGGTCTCGCTTAACGGTATTCTTGCCTAAGAAATGCTAATATACTTGCAAAAACATCGAGAAGAAACCTTACTTACATGAAATTTTATGTGAAGAATTTAAAAATTATCGAATTTAAAATTGTGGCAAATAACTATATAGCGCAGTGGTAAGAGCACTCGCCTACTCCCAGACTCGGCGTCCGTACGTGGGTTTAGTTTGTTGGTTATCTATCTACTCTGCTCCGAGAGGTGGTTTTTCTCCGGCTACACCGGTTTTCCTCTCTACTGAAAAACAAGATTTGGTATGGTTTGATTGGATTTGATATCTGTACAGTTTACTGTCCCTAGTTAGTGCGCCAGCGCTAGGTACAGCTATGACATTTTCTTTTCTTTCTTTTTGAGGATTATTTTATTGTGAACTTACAGAAGTGTATGGGTGTAAATACGATTGTAGTTTCTTTTATTGGGGAAAGAAAGAGAAAAAAGTAAAAGAAAGTATAAAAATGAAAAAATCCATCATTCCTTATCTCTTTACCGTAACAGTTCGAATCAGTCTAGTTAGAGAATTATTTGCCCTTATTGTAGAACGTAACGCCATTGTAGATATCTCGAAGGACACACGCCGGATCTTTTGGATACTTTTGCAAGTGCTCTCGTAGCCCGGTCATGATCGCTTAATGAACTTAATTGATCAATTATTTTCGTGACCTTTACTTTGGATACCTTTTGTAATGTCAGGAACTGACAATTTTTGGTAAAGGCTCGTCGTAGGTGGTTTGGAAACCAAGATCGACAACGATGGTGGAAGGCGAAAATATCAACTTTGTCGTCCATGGTGCCGGACAAATGCACCAACAGACAAATGCACAACTTATTCGTTCGCTTCTATAATTATATTTTTGGCTTAGCACCCGAAACAACAGGGGCTGAAGATGAACGTCCTATTTTTTCTTGCGATTGGAGCCTGAAACTTTGTTAACATTCGTGTTGTATGACTACAAATTGATTTGTTCTTCAGTGTATCGTGCAATAAGAAAACCAAGTTGCTAATATCAGACAACGTCCCCGAGTATTTGAGTTAATTGTCCTCAGTTCAACTATTAATACAGTGTCACTTTTCTTTTATCGTTACTTATACTAAAATGGCTCTCCCTCCGGCATGTACTGAAGAGATGGGTGCATTCGTTGTTTTGCCGCTGGCAATATTGTTTTATATTGCAATAGCCATTGGTAAATCATGACACGGCTAGGTCACTAAGCCAAAATCAAAAACAGTGTGTGGATTATTCACGACATTGCCACACAATGTTTATGAACAACTGTCCAGAGGCAATAAGTTCAGTTCATTTTCCCTTGTCCGAGAAGACTCAAAGTTGAACTGTTTGCAAATGTACTTTCAAACGGATGACCGTCTCCTTATTTACTAAAAGACCCTTGAGAGTATTTATCCCCCTAGGGCGACACACTCACTCCCGCAAGATGTATAGCTTCTTTAGATAACCTGAGAGCAAGAAATCTAAAGTGCTCTCGTAAAGTATATTCAGCGGTAGGTTCAAATTCCAAGTAAGGTTAAATTAAAGCTTTCAATGAAATTGATGACAAGTTGTACCGGAAACATCATTAAGTAATGCTTTCAACATTTATTCCACTTGATCTGGTGAACATATTTGGCCAGATTTCAGCATTGATAGGCGATTTGTTTTTTTCTGAAAGTTCCGCATCACGTATGACATGTATAATACTGGCTTACTCCATTCAAACCTTCAGGGTTAAGATAATAGAGCTGTGCGGCTGATGAAGGATTTCTGCATTCATATTTCCCGATTTTCAAGAGGACTCGTAGCCTCCCACCCCCTCCCACGTAGACGTCCTTAGGGTTTCGTCACGCATTTCCTCCCCCACGTGGGGGAGGAAATGCGTGAAAGAACCCTAAGGACGTCTGCGTGGAAGGCTACGAGTCCTCATGAAAATAAGTTGCATCACTAAAACGCTTGGAGTAAACATTAACAAGAGAGACCATCTGTCCCCCCAATAAATTACAAAATGATTACTTATTTTTTTAGCAAAATTCATTCAAAGTTAACAACCTGCACAGAACCAGGAACTTCCAAAGCAGTGATAAAAAATTGTTACCAATAAGTTAATTTAGGGTTTCGTCCCTTAATAGAACGGATGGCTCATTTCTGAACTTAAGTTGGTTTTTAGAAGAAGGCGAAGTGTTAGTAATACTAGGTTCACTGTAGGGAGAGCCTTGCGTCAGTCGGCAGAGGCTTCAAGATGTTTAAGTACTGAATTTTCGGTCTCGTTCGTCACAATTTCAGACGCCGGAAAATTCCATGTCGAGGGACCATTTTTTCCACCCGAAGCAAGTTTCTCATGCGTGGCTCCCAAAACACTCTTCTATTTTTTGAAAAATCGTTCCGTTATTAGAAGAACTTGCATATTTTTCCGAGTACGTCGGAGCTTTCCGACTTCGTTTTTGGGAAAGCGGGAAACATGGGATTTTAGTAACGTTATTTTTATTGCAACTAGTGAAGAGTTAATTAATTTGAACTGAGCATCAATCAGGCACGCCTGGGTCTCACATCCCCTCTGTAACGACATACAGAAATGGTAAAGCTCTTTGGTATCAATTCTCGGATAAGAACGTTAAACTCCATCTCACAAAAACTCTTTCCTTTACCCCGTTTGCCTGCAAACACTTCGAAAAGAGTGTCAAGACAGACCGAGTTGCTCGTATCACCCTTCGCCCAACCATTCGTTGAGAAATTATTTTGTCATAACGATGACGGAACCAGGGTAAATCCCCATATAAACGTGTGGACATTTCCTTCAGCGATGGATTGATTTCTTGAGTGGACATGCCTCGACGATGCAATCAGCTGCCGGCGTAAATTGACAAGTCAATCGTAGAACCCCAACGGGGGAGTAATCACCATGTTTTCTGCTGGTCGCTATAAATCCATGCAACAGATGTATCAAGTGCACTCAGACGACAGTCAATTAGGAAGCAGCTGTGCATCAATTGATTTATTCACCATGTACAGTAAGACAAACTTCCTTGCGGACGTCCGCTTGGAAAGTTTTCGTTTAACGCAATGATGATCAGACAATTACAATTATGTTTTGTTGTTAAGAGCATCGCTTTGATACTGGTATAAACCGTGGGGTCAAAAATAAGAATTTCCTGATTTCCTTCATTTAATTCTAATTTTCTCGATCATTCCCTGTTGTCTGAGCTGATCTAATCACTTATATTAATTAACGGATGAAAATTAGCGCAGCGACCCTTACGCCCTACTCTGACGCAACATTTCCGGCCCATTCAGAAGAGAAAAAAAAACGAAAGGAAAAAAGGGAAAAAAAAAGAAAAAAAATAGAGAATCTTCTAGCGGCCGGACCAAAATTTATTATTTTCTAAGTTTTTATGTTTCCAATTTTTTTTTTCTGTCAAAATTGTAACATATCTTTATCTGCTTTAATACCTCAGTTCTTTCTAGTAATTCAGCACGTAGAATCAATGAAATGTGTTTTCCGCTTTCAGCAATATGTTCAAATAAATCTGATTTTAGACAGTGCAATTTAATAGTCTGAAGATCAAGTATAAAAGTCAAGTTAAAAAGGGGTTCAGTCCGTCATACTAGCAATTGACCCAGCTCCAAAGACGTACAGCAATGGAAGGCCCTGGACTGACTCTCCTTCTGCTATTCTGCATTTTGTCTTTTTTTGGCAGTTGTTTGACTGTCGTTCTGTTCATACGGAATTTATACGTTGAACGGCAAGTCAAAGAGCTGGAGCTCTGGCAAGAATCTGAACAAGTGAAGGCCACGGCAAACTATCCAGCTGGTTGTCAGAACAAGGCAAACAAAGATAACACTCCAGGTAAGAAATCTGATAATTCCGATCTCTGAAAGCCCGGTACTTCAGTGTAACTATCTTACGTCGATTCTCCCGCCACCTCTGAAGATGGAGTCTAGACCTAAAGGCCTATATCCTTTTCCCTTTTCCCTCTGTAAATATGGAGCCAGGTAAAACGTCGAGTCTGTACATTCAATGAATGAGCAAAATGTTACAAGTGCGTTCTACATTTCCATAATTATGTTGTATACGTCTGCGCGCCTGTTGAATTAGTCGTGAAGTACTCCTTACTAAGCGAACTTGATGGACGCAGATCTTAGCGCCTTCGGTATCAAGGGTACTTCAGTTTTATTCAGGTTCATAAGCAATGTCACTTAGCTGATCTAGATATTCCACGCCTATTACAAG
>OX421453.1:6930982-6935982 GCA_949126865.1 Montipora capitata
AAAAAATATCTATGTAGTTGGAAAGCCTAATCATACACAAAGAAAAAAAATGTAATTCAGTAATTCAGAACAAAATCAAGCAAAGATGGAAGAAACTCACAGATCAAACACGAGCCCTGGAATAGCACAACTTTTCCCAGATTGCGTGTTCTGCGCCCGTTGCTTGCTTCTGCAAAATTAGGATAATCTTTACCGATTTTTTTACTCCTGTCTTATTAACAGGTAATCCCCTTTATTCCGGTGTAATTTGGAATCAATGAGCACTCGTAAATTTGTTTTAGACTACAAATTGCACTCGCCCTTCAGACTCGTCTAATTGTGTTAGTCTTTGTAAATATTTATTTATCTTCATTTAGTCCAAATTGCTATCGAAACCATGTGATTACCTTTACAAACCGAAAAAAGACAGCCAGATGCTTTTTTGTTTTTTTTTTTTGTTTGTTTTTTTTGTTTTGTTTTTTTTTACAAAGCTTGGTGGATTCGTATTCCTGACCACTCGCGAAGACAAAAATGCAGCCAATGGTCAAACCGAGGCTGATCAAAAAGTTCCTTCTCCTAAATAGTAACCACAGATTACTCTGTTGGCTAGTTATGAAAGCCCTATTGGGAGAAATTGTACTCAAGGTCTTAAGTATGCATTGGCTCACGACGAAGCAAAAAGGTTTTTATCTCCAATTATACGGACCAACTTGAGGTAGCTAAAAATATTCTTACATTTTCTTCCGCTTAATTCAAAGTGAACAAATTGCACAAACCGAGATTCCCTTTTTCAGCAGATTACGATTAAGTTTATGCCAGCTAAACTCCCCGAGACAGTCAGTCGGTCAGCGAATCAACCCATTGATTTATTCCTTTGGGATTCCTTTATTTCTTAATAAGAAAATAGGCTCATTTTTTACGTGTTTTAATTTAATCTTAATTGGCTCGATGGCTCAAATGCCCCTTTGGTGATTATTTACTATTATTGTTTTATTTATTTATTTATTTATTTTTATTTAATTAACTCTCCCAGAAGCAAGAAGGCATACAAAAGAACACCTCACCCTTCCCCCATATAATGGAAACTTTTTCGTATTTATTGAAGCGTTTATTCCCTAAAGCGCAGTTGCGGATAGTTTAAAATAAAACTTCACGGCATAGAGCGTTTGAGGAATACTATCGAGCTTCTCATAAAAGTCAAGTAAAGTAACCATTTTTAACGTCGATACCTCGTAACAGTAACTGAACTGACAAACCGTTGGTCGACGGGTGCGCTCATTGTAGAAGAGGTGCAAGCAAGGATGTGAGTTCCGGAAATCAAACCCAGGACCTGCTGCACCAATGCAAGGCCCCGCACCGTAACCGATTGTGCCAACCTTACTTATTGTTATGTCGTCTGTGCATCAGCAATAGTCTTTCTATGTTCTGAGTAAAACGTTCAATGTGTTTTAGGTGAACCAGGGCCCCCGGGAAAGTAGTGAAGACGAGCTCGAGGATTCCGTGGGATCAAAAGGAAACCGGGATATTCGGGAGAAAAAGGAGAAAAAGGTGAGAGCCGCAAAAAAGAACTAATGAAATTTTAGGAAAATATCCAGTTCGAATTAAGGTTACAAAAATGCTGGATGTTAATTACAATTTTCTGACCGTGAAGGAATTTGCTATAATCCTTTCGTTTTCGAGAGGTTTTAGACATCTCAGTTAATTCTTGTATTGGGAATTCACTTTTTTTTTTCTGGGATGACACCTGAGGTCAGCTTGCGAATTCTATAAGCGGTGAATTTATACAAATTATCCAAATACCAATGTGGCATCGGTTACGTAAGGTCCATAATTTTAATTTCTAGATCTTGATTTTTGCAGGAGAATCCTGTGACTGGAAACGGTGAGAACCTATCAGGATCGGATTGAGTATAAAGGACACAGACAGCACATCATAAAGCTTTTGAATTAACTGTGCTATCTACAGTCTGTTTCTTCTTCTCCTTCGTTTTCTTTACGATAATCATTACGATGGCAACGATTATTTTATTTCGTTGTATTTTATGTCATTGTATCTTAGTAACGGCTGGTACCGTTTTGCAACTGTTTTAACCTTGCAAATTAAAGTCTTTATTGTAAAGGACTTATGAAGAGTTCCGTGAGCGTTGCATATACTTTGTGTGGATGACAATAAAAGCAATGGATTCTTCTAAAGCGTTTCATAGGGTTGCCTACTGGATTTAGTTGCCTTTATAAATATGGTTATCAGTGTATACACCTCAACATCGCTGCTAGGAGCTAAGAAAAGGAGATACTACTTGCTTAGTTAGTGACATGTTTAGACAGATTTGAGGTATTAATAAGTACACAAAATGCCACTTATAAGAAAAAAAACTTGATAACGAGTAACTTTGTGTTGTTTGATTTATAACTGCCGAGACATGTTTATATTACAAATATGTCTTTTTTTCCCTCAAGCTTTCATGACCTGTTATTCTGACTAGACGTGTATAAGCTTAAGAATGAACTTTGGTCAGCGCAGTTAAAAAGTACCATTCCGGGGATAGGACGTTCACGAAAAAGGACACGATAGCTTCTCAGTTTTTCTATTTTCTTCGATTCGAGAATAAGTACTATTTTCTCACAGTGGGCTTTTCATGGCCAATGAAACGAAAGGACAGAACACAACGAGTTTTAAGAATCCCAAATCAGCTGGCTATTTACCCCGGTTTGGGGGGGGGGGGGGGGACCCATATTAAAAGGGGGGAATACTACCATTTAAAAAGGAGAGGGATGCTCGTCGTTCGTCGTCTCGCTTAGGGGTTAATTTTCGGATTTTGGTGTCACTTAGGGTGTTCTTGCCAAAACGCAATCATATGTAACTGTGAAGGTCTCCTTTAGGATTGCGTGCGAACAAATATAAGTGTATATTTACACAAATCCGTTATATTTCTTCACGTAGGTGAAAGTATTAGATGATAATTTCTTTGCCATCATTAAAAGTCACTGTATTTTTCATTTCTCTGTGTTTTAACACGGTATCTTTTAGGGGTCAAAAAAGCCTGGGCCACCCCCAGATTGGTGTCCTTTAGGGGTTTAATTTAAAATCTCCGACGAGCATCCCTCCCCTTTTTATATGGGGGCTCCCGCCCCCGGGGGGGAGGAATATTTACTAGTATCAAATTCAAGTAGTCCCGAACCCGGGATTTCCGGATCTCAAAGCAGGCGCCCTAATCACTGACCCTCACGTGTTGTGACAATCTTACAAGAGTATTACAGAAGCTGGTATATGCACCTTAACCTCCGTAAAAGAGAGGGACATTATATAATAGTCCATTTGTAACCGCAAAACAACAGAATCGTAAAATGGCGACAGATTTCATCAAAACTGAATACTGTCAGCACAATCACAAAAACAAATGCCTACATATTTGTGATGTGATAAATTGGTGACACTTGCATCATGTGCACTAAACTTGTCAAACGCATCAATTTTGTAATGGTATTTAATTGCAATTGTACTTTGATCTTGATGGGATTGAATATGGGGGGCTAATATGGCGTAAGAGGCCAAGTCGCTTAGAAAGTTTATGCAAAGTTCGTCAACATGCACTTGATGAGTGAGATCTTCATCGATACCAAGAAGTTTATGGTTTACAACGTTTTCAATTTCTGCGTTATCCGTTTTTACTTCCAGTTTTCCTGAAACTTGAACCATGCGCTTCCGTAGACGCTTCCCCGTTACTAACAAAGCTTTTGTTTTCTGCATATTCATGTACATTTTAGTACTGTGAAGATTAATCTATCCCGGAATATGATAGTAGGCGAAGCATAAACTTGAATACCCCGGATATTTTTTAGGACTTACTTTTCATAAGCTTTCGAGCTCTCCTGAGCTCTTGGTCACATGACTGGTGACCAAGACAAGGTTGGGATGACAATGCGGAATTCCCCGCCTACTTCCGAGGATGACGTCACCAACAGCACCAGTCGTGTGACCAGGAGCTCAGGAGAGCTCGAAATCTTATGAAAAGTAAGTCCACAAAATATTTGGAGTATTCAAGTTTATGCTTCGCCTACTATCATGTACATTTTGTTTTCTCTGGCCCATCTCTCTACTTTACACAGATCTAGTGTCAATGTTTGATTGAATGATTGTATGGTTTTCCAGTTATAACTCGAAGACAGGGTGGTATCGTCTGCATAAATGTCCATAGTTGACTCAGTTTTGAACGTGAAGAGGCATATCGTTGACGAACAAAAGGAAAAGCAACGGACCTAGAGTTGACCCTTGGGGCACACCTTGCTTTACCGTCAACTGTTCAGACGTATTTTTCCCTAATGAAATAAACTGCTTCCTCTCAGACAGGTAGGATTTGAACCAGGCAATTAACAGAAGAAGGAGGAGCACCGTATATGGACAGCTTTGTTAGAAGAAGTTCATTATCAATCACATCAAAAGCTTTTCGGAAATCTATAAAAATCAGACCGGTCACTAATAAGTAGCTAAGGCCATTAATTCATAATTTATAATTTATAGGCCATTAACTTATACAAGGTTGGGATGACAATGCGGAATTCTCGCAAGTGTATTACAGAAGATGGTTTTTGCTCTGCTAGATGGTACACGTATAGTGCCCAGCTAGATCACAACGCCGACACCACTAGCTAACTTGCCTTTGCAAACAGTTTGCGGATTATCCTCGGCATTGCTCTAGAGTGTTTATGAACAACTGCGTTACAGAGACCATAAGTTCAGTTTATTTCTCTTGTCCGAGAAGACGAAAGCTTAACCATCGGCAGATGTCCTTTTAGAGAATTCACCTTCTCCTTATTTACTCAAAGACTCATGAGAGAATTCCAGCGCCTCTTGCCTCTGGCAAGGCACTCACTTCCTCGTGGTACAACAGCAAAAAGGCATGGCGTTTTCGATACTTCCAAATGTAAGGAAGACTTAAAGAAAAGGAAAAAAGTTCGCTAAAAGTGTTCTTAAATTAAGGACCTGGTGATCAGAAGTCCTTTGGTAAAGTATATTCAGTAGT
>OX421453.1:6938482-6940982 GCA_949126865.1 Montipora capitata
AAAACGTCAATTCATCAAAATAAGCTGTACTGAATGCTTGACTTTACGACAAACTTGAAGTTATCAGGCGTGTCTACCAAACTGAGGACCCTTCTTTTATTTTCGTTCTGTTGTTGGAAGCACCCGCTATTTTTTGCCCAATACTTCGAAGCTATCTTTGAGGAAATGGGGAACATGAGATTCAACTAACGCTATTTCAATTGCAATTAGCAAAGATTGAGAGGTATTGGATTAGTTCAGGTAAACTGAGCATCAATCAGGCTCGTCCGGAGAAACTGGTAGCCTCAATCCCCGCCGCCTCGAGTCCTTTAATTCAATGCAAGAAAATTGCTGTCTCACTCTCATCATCATCATCACATCTTTCTTTACCCTCCAATTTTAGAGAAGCTTGGTGCAGTTAATATCTCCAAACATTTACCTTCCCAACCAGGACGCATCGCAGAGGGCAGACCACAACACCGGGAACTCCCATTCCCTACTCTTTGCGACTAGTATAAGGGGTCGCCCTAACGTCTCACAGGGTTATAAACATTGAAGTGCTACGGTTTATCGCCCTTATCCGAGATTGAAGACTAGAGAGTCTGACCATTTTCTAATGGTCTAAATTCTCGGACAGGAAATATAAATCCCGTCTCACAAAGCTCTCTCCCAATTCTTCGTTTACCTGCACATTCTTGTCGAGGAGAGTACTGGGAGTGAGGCCCCTACGTGTTGGTCTGGGCCGAGAATCATACTTTCCCAATCATCACCAATCTCTAGCCGAGTTGTCATGGTATGGTAAGCAATGCTGAACGCAAGTCTATTTCAGCAGTTTATTTCTTTCTTTATTTATTATATGTGATAGCTATCTTTGTATTTTAACACTTTTGGAACAGTGATGATTCTTTCAAAGTCTAGGGTGAAATTTCGTTTACTGAGTTGTGTCCATCGCCCACAATTAATGCCGCGACGCATCCGAAAGCTATTTCGCCCTTGTCACACGGCGGCCATATTGTCCCGGGAGACCAAAAAAGCTTTGTTTTACCACGCCAAGCCTCACCCCTCTCGGTGCAGAGTAGGGAACCAACAAACTCAACCCACATATGACGCCGAGTCATATTCCCGAGTCATTTCCACGATCGTGGCCGTTCAATGTAATTTATTTATAATAAACATGGCTATATTGCAGAATACCCGGCCCACTAAATTTCTTACTTAAAAAACTGCCACCGCAGTCTAGAGAAAATGATATTCATATAAACAACTCTGTTCCTAAACCGGGTGTTCGGCAATCGCTCCTTAGCTTTCATTTTGCGGTTCGGTTAACTACACTTTTCACGAGATTGTGTGAAAAAGAAAGTACTCGTTTACTGATTAAGCCTAAGCGCTCGTTTCAGTTATTAGGCCAAAATGCTTTGTTCATAAAAGCATTGGCATTGTAATGCATGAGCATCTACTGATGAGGGTAACTCTAGAGCTTTACCGCACCGATCGGATCACTTTTGATGAGAAGAGACGCTTCTCTGTGCTTCTCTACTACCTCTTCGTTTTGAGATGTCTTCTTTTAAAGAAATGCAGAGTATTGATCGGGAGCTCTTTTCAGAGCTCGCAGAATCCCCCATCAGTCCTGCACGGTTAGCTTTCAACAATCTCATGGCTCGCATGATGACTCGTATGGCTCGCTGGCTGGCATATCGTATAAACCCACGGCTTGCCACCTTCTATTTGTTGCAGGCGAACCGGCGTCACCGGGAAGGCAGGGAAGACGAGGATTCCCTGGGGTCAAAAGGGGAAACCATATATTCGGGAGGAAAAGGAGACAAAAGTAAAGAAATGAAAACAATTTTTTTTTTCGGTAAAATATTTCATCTGGGTGATACAGAAAAGCTGGATGTTTCTTGTATAGGGAGTTAACTGGATTTTTTTTTTTTTTTACCGTGAAGGAATTTGCTGTAATCCTTTCGTTGTCGAGAGGTTTTACGCATGTTAAAATATTTTCGTATTTGGAATGTTCATTTTTTTCTGGGATGGCTTGAAAATCCTCAGCGAGAGAGTTTCTGGAGTTCTATTCGAGCCAGGGTATCAAAGTTCACAAGTAGATTTCATATATCAACATTCGGCACAGGTGTAGAAATTGCCGTTGGGTACCCCAAAAGTCGCTACAGCAGTTGATCCTTCTTGTCACGTGTTGATTAGTCCCAGTTAGATAATTGATTCAAGCTATAATTTTGTAACAAACAACGGGATCTCCGTGGAGGCCCTAAGAGACTTTTGGCGGGAAACAGTTTTATTGTCAGATGTCATGTGACCTCGAAGTAACCTATGAGAGCGCGCGCTGCTGGGGGAAAAACTCATCTATATAACAATACCCCTTTTTAGTTTTTTATCCGTGCAACCAACATTATAGCTTATGTAACATTATACTCTCCTTAATTTTGAAGGTGACTCTTGCGGCTGGAAACGATGAGGGCCTCTTAGGATCCAATTAAGTAAGATCGCACAAAGCTCTTGAATGAACTGC
>OX421453.1:6948482-6950982 GCA_949126865.1 Montipora capitata
GTTTCTACATCCTCCTGTGAAGCTGACAGGTGGTCCACACTGTCGGCATAATACTTTGAACGTAACCCGTAAAATTCGATCTCAGCTAAGAATGTCTCTTCACTGACGTCGTGTGGCTTAGCTAAAATACCTCGTGACTGATAGAAAAACAAGATAGCGTCAAACGATGGTTTGTCTCGAGCAAAGACGTACTCGTCGCGTGTCGCGTTATAATACTCGCTCCGCCGCGTCGGAGAACCAAGCAGCGTTTCCGGGTAACTCTCGAGAGTCTCCTCATAAGTCTCATACCGCATACCGCTGACGTTAATGATTACTCGTGGACTACTGTACGCGGGAACAAAGCATGAAGTCTTGCTACGAACTCTTCGCAGGCGCGGAGTTTGTAGTCCAGCAAAACCAGTGTTGTAAGCTTTAAGCATTATATAGTTTGTCTAATGCTATGTTCCAATGAACCAAAAAGTTGGGTTGTGACCTATACATAATTTAATCCGTAACAATGTAATTCATTTATGTGTGGCTCTTTGCGATCCACTCACTATCCTCCTAAAGGACCTCTCATCTAGTTGTGCGTCATTCTTTTGTACGCAACGCCTCCACTGCAAATCTTTTCCATCAAAATAAATAGCGGCTCTTGTTACCTGAAAAGGTAAGTATACAAGTTGTAGATTATAGAAAACAAGTCCCCAATTATAAATTTCTAGTCTTCCTAGTCTCTAAATTTAATTTATGGTCACGATTGTCTTATTTCAAAGACGTATGGAGAGCAGGGTCTGCGCAGTGGTGACCGCACCCGCTCGCTGCCATCGTCGACAGGGATTTATTTTGTGACTCGACGCCAGATGTGCGTTGCGTTTAATTAATAGCCTCATCAGAACTAAGATGTGATTGGGTTTTATCAAATGAGTTGATAAAGTTGACTCAACATCTGTAAGACAGATTTGTGAGTCGACGTCAGTTTTGAGCGTTACATTTTCGTTAGCCCTTCGTCAGTCGTTACAACGAATGACTAACGCTGGACAGGTCATCCGAGAAATCTTTCTTTCGGTGGCCAGAGAGACTTGGGAAAGAGAACGGATTCCCCATACATGTGCTTCTTCCAATGATAGTTTTTTTTTTTTTTTAACCTAATTTTAGCCACGCAGCAATTTTTACGGCGCATTTTCATGGATCCTACGGCGCATGTTCTCCTATATAAAGTTTCCCAGAGCCTCGGGTCATGCACAAAAATAAGATCCAAGGCTCTGGTGACGAGAATGGCAAGTAATATAACGCAATAAAAGTATTCCTTTTCCTTCCCTTTCTTGCAGAAAAGATGTAGTGCGAAATAGACCGTTTTGCAGATATGGCGGCCATTTTGATTTCTATTGCTTCAAATAGCTATTATGGGATGCCCAGGGGGCAAATACATCTTAATTTGCCCCCTGAGAATCCCATAATGTCTTTCGAAATAATAGAAATCCAAATAACTGCCGTATCTTATAAAAGGTGTATGTTATGAGAACCGTTTCATCGAAAAATAATAATAAAATTCTACGTCCGAATGATTATCAACGGAATATGCAAAACGAGCTTCTTCCACAATTTATAAGAAGACTTCATAAGAAAAGTCTAACTGTAGTGCTCTCCATCCTTCCTGCTTTTTGTGTTGTTACGAACAAATCAAGTATTTTCTTAAGAAAAAATAAACGCCTCAAACCTTTCATTGTTTAGTAACAACTGTGGTTAAAACTAAATGAAAGCGTTGGGCGTAATTATAGCGTCACAACAACCTCTTGCTTCAGTATTCAAGAAATCAATATTTCATCATTATTTGTTGTCACCTGTTTCCCATTAAAGGAGAATTGAGTATTTGATAAGAGCAAGTTCCTCGAAACAAAGAAAAAAGGCGATCTTTGGCTCACCTACCTCAGTTTTTAGCAATATGGGATACAAGGAAACCTCCCAATTAGTCATTTATCGATTTAAGCAAAAATCTTAACTGCCCGTCAAATCAAGCTGTGAACATTATTGTTAGTATCTATAGAGTGTGTGATCGCTTACTTACGATTCCAAAAAAAAAAATTATTTGGCGTCTGATTCACAAAGGGCACCAGTGACTAATTAGCTTACCTAGGAAACCACAACAAAAAATGGTTTGGGACAAAAAAGATCGGGATCCGACGCTAAGCGAGAAGAAACCTGACCCAGCGTGCAATAAAAACCAAGCGAGAATTCCGCCAAACAGATTACAGTGTTGTACTACCGAGCGAGAGGTCACTGCTTCAAATCCTCGAACCAATTCATTAACACTGGGGACAAATAACTGGTTAAATGTGCCAACTGCAAATTGTTGGCCTGTCTAGTAAAGTCTTTTCTAGTAAAGACCACATACCTTGGTCTCACAGCCATTGCGGGTGATAAAAAAACTGCGTGGAAGGTTAATGAGCACACTCGCGGTTCAAAAAGAGCTTGGGAGGGCGGAAGGGCGGAGTCGCCTGTTCTGAGAGACTTTGACAGGAGC
>OX421453.1:6963482-6975982 GCA_949126865.1 Montipora capitata
AACCATGGATGTGGCGAGATCTTTGTCTTTGCCGAATGCCACGAACAATGCATCGGTGTTGGAACTCGTAGGAGACAAAGCGGTTTCCAAAAGACCACGATTGTGGTTCATAATCGACACGTGCATTATATTCTGGTTTTGTGCAGAATACATTTCTCGGCTTGTGTCGGCACCAGATAAAATCGGGTTTATATTTTCCTCTCTGGCGCTAATCGACCTGGCAGCTATAATTCCTTATTTCCTTTCCTTAATCCTTGGTGAAGGATATGCTCCGACATTCTCCTTCACGATTTTGAGAATTTTTCGACTTTTGCGAGTTGTCCGGCTGTTGAAGCTTACACGCTACGTAGCAGCGCTAAGAATTCTGGGAAACACACTCCATACATGCCAAGAACAACTTCTTGCGTTACTCTTCCTCATAATTATATCTGTCATTCTGTTTTCAAGTAGCATATATTACATCGAAAACGAAGCCAATTCAGAACAGTTTTGCAGCATACCTGCCTCGTTTTGGTGGACTATCATCACCATGACTACCGTTGGTTATGGCGACATGGCGCCAATAACCCCCTTAGGGAGGATAGTGGGGACATTTTGCGCTGTCTTTGGTGTGGTGGTGATGGTTTGTCTTCCCAGTCCTGTGTTCATTTCAAGCTTTAACGAAATATATTTGCAATATGTCAGTACGTTAAAGAAAAACGAACAAATGGGAACAGAACGTAAACAGGAGACCATGAAAAATGGAATCAACACCTCTAATAAGTTATTGCAAAAAAGAAAGCACTATCGAAGTACGCCGGCTCATAAAACGCACTAAGGAATTTTGCATCACGGAGCAAGTTTAAGTCATTAAAAAACTAAATTTCTTAACTCTAACCTAGCGTAAAGTGAATTCAGTTAATGCAGGATTCCACAACCAGGCCAGTAGTGTTATTCAAAGATAGGATAACTTTATCCAGTTGCTGAGTCACTGTTAATAGTATACACCAAGGAGCCAATGACTCAGTAGGGAGATTACGCAAGGACGACGCGACGACGACGCCAACGAGAACGTCTTCTAAAAATTTTATTTCGTGTAACTGAAATAACCTTGTTATAACCCCAAGTCGTTCGGAATGGAAAGTGTGTATCAACATAGCAAGAATGAAATTGGCATGAATTGTATGGTTCGATTCTTAGGTTTCGTCATGTTCTCATGTCCTCTACACAACCTGAAATTTGGTCAATTCAAGTTGTTGTCAAGACGAGGACGGCAAAAATAGTACCAAAATGCAAAACGCACGTGCAGGGTGTGCACAGCGTTTGTTTTTTTCTCATTAGAGCTATTGTTTTGTGGCGTTCTCGTAGCCGTGGTCGTCTTCCTTGCGTAAGCGCCTTAATGTCTTTGTTGAACGGGGTTTTTACAGACAGAGTTATCATGTTTATATTGACTTTCCGGGCGAAACCAAACCTTTCCAGACAATCACAAGTCTTGTGTGAGAAATTGGTACCCATGGTATTGAGCATGATCACTCGTGAGAGCCAATTCTTTTTTAAGAACTCGTTTAAAAATAGCTTGATCTGTGGAAATGCCGTCACATTGACCTAATATTGGAGTTGTAGGCGCCTGGGCCCGATTGTTCAAAAGCCGATTAACGCTAACTTCTCTACTCCGAAACGCTGTTCAACGCTGATATTCGGCAAAACTTTACATTAGAAGAAGTCAACCTTGAAAAACAAAACTAACAAAAAGAAACTTTTACCAAAAAGTTGCAAAACTGAAACCAAAGTTGACGCTAATCCTGGATTAAGTTAATCGGCTTTCGAACAACCGGCGGGGCCCTGGTTATTGGTTCCTAACACACAGTTACAAAAGGCCACGTTCGATATATCGATGTTCACAAGTGGCTACTAGGTTTTATGGTTAATTTAAGTTTTCTTTTGTTTAGAAATCTGCCATGAGACTTGTGAGACAAAGAAATGTGACCATAAAGCCTAGTAGCCATGCCTGAATATTGATATTTAT
Organism: Montipora capitata; assembly: GCA_949126865.1. Taxonomy (NCBI): domain Eukaryota; kingdom Metazoa; phylum Cnidaria; class Anthozoa; order Scleractinia; family Acroporidae; genus Montipora; species Montipora capitata. Next base: position 6,965,488 of record OX421453.1, read on the forward strand.
TAAATGAACAAAAAAACTCTTTTAGGATCAATTCCGACGTTTAGAAGTACGCGAAAAGGCAAGAAATTGTGACGAGCCTACATCTGTCTGACCACAAGGTATTAAACAGCATCGCATCTTCATCAAGTTTTTTCGATTTCGCTCGGATTTTCTCTCATATTTCGTACTTCCAAATTTTTTGAATTTAGAGAATGTTACATTCGCGCTTGTTGGATATCAGACATCTCATATCCAACGCGTGCTAATGGAATAATTGTTAAATATATCGATTACTCAGATGTGCTTAAAGTGTTCAGATTCACATTTATGTGAATAAAGCCTGAAACTTTGCACTCTCAGATTGAAACTTGTGGATACTGACTTATCCACCGAATAAAGTCATCCAGCCTTTGAAAAACTTTATACAACGACATGTCAGGCCATTTTTTGACGAGCTTTTAGATAATTAACAAATCGAAAGTGGTTTAGCGTTGTCCGTACTCTTATCGACAACGATATTCGTCATCACAGTGGTCAAAATGTTGTGGACTCACGAGGCGCAGCCGAGTAAGTGCACAACTCATTTTGGAAATTGACCAGAATAAGAGGCTCAAAGTAAAGGCTTTTGCTTTAACATCCATTCTATTTTGTTGACACAAGTAATAATCCATCTGTTTGGGATATTTTGGCCAAGCCCTAATGGGCTCATCCTCGGAGACCCAGGGGCAGTTAGTGGAGACGAGACGAGAATAGGGACTGGCCTAAAGTTTTCAAGTAAGGCGAGAAGAGCCCCTGGGAACATACCTTTAACGGACGAGTTCCAGAGCGAATTAAATTCTGATTGTCTGATTGGGCGGAAATTTCCGCAATTGTCTTGTTTCCGCCCAATCAGAGAACCTCATACAAAGAGGTCAGATCATGATTCCTTATATCAAGTGATAAATGCTACATCAACGGTCGCCATTTTTTTCTATCGCTCTCCTTGTCTGGCTCGCAAAACAGACATACCATGCGGCGAAAATTTGGGTCGCAAAGGGACCCGCAAGATACAAAATTCGACCAATTCAACCCAGAAGATTTTTTCAGGTAAGGGCAATTATCTGTACATGTTTAAAATCAAAAAGCTTGGTCAAAACATCTTCGAAGAGCCGCCTAGAACTATTGCAAGGGAAGGTACTAGTCGTGTTTTTGTGTTCCGCTTCTTAAATATCACCGTCGCGAATTAATTTTGGTATAAGCATTGCTATCGGCCGCGCAGATTGCAACTTGTTGTTTTGCGCGGGAAATTTATCTTGACGCATTTAACCTAAATGAAAAGGATTTGTTTATTGCCTCGCTGTTAAATAAAGTTTTGCAGGGATCAGCCTAAAAGTGTTTTTGTGAATTGTTGCCGTCTGTGCGGCAAAGTGCGATGAAACAAATGTTAAGCTGACGATTTCGTAAGAATTTTTGAGACGTGTGTAGCCAAACAATAGCCTGCGATGGAAGGCTAAACCCCAAGCTATTTGTGATGCTTGCAAGTATCGAGTACAACATGCTTGGAAAAATCATGAAAAAAGCGCGATTGCAGCAGCCCTGAAGCGGACGTTTCATCCCTGACATCTCGTCAACGCGACACAGAAACAGCTACTGTCGTAAAACGAAAAACCATGGTTAAAGACTTGTATCTGAAGCACGAAGGTGGAACGCCTGGGGATCATGTGACAGGTGTTTTTGAGCCTTAATTGCCTAGTGATTAATCTAATTGGAAAACAAAAAAAAGTGAAGCAAACAGCCAAACCTCTGTTTGTCAGTGTGCCCAAGTACAAGAAATAAAGGATGTGTAAAGGTATACACAGGAAAGGAATATTCATGGAAGGATGCAAAAAGCCAGTGTACACATATGAACATTGCTTTTCTGTGTTTAAAACTGAAACAAAAAATTAAAATTTATTTCTAATAATAACTACCAAAAATTGATAGCATGAGTTAAGGTTTTGTTTATTATTATTTTTTAATGAGGGACAGGGTTTAACATCACAAAAATCATACATATCAGTTAAATAAATTGGAGCGGCATTATTGTCGCATGAATCCAACAATACCTTATGATACAAATCACAGGATTAGTTGCGAATTCTACTAGCGACCTTCTTGTTGGTGATGGTAATGATGATAATTCACCAGGCAGTACTAAACAGTTCGATCACAACGAAGCATATTAACTTATCACAAGAGCAAACTACGTGTGCAACTTGGAGGAACAGTTTTGAGAAAAATGAAAGGGAGTAAAAGCATTTTATTCCATAGCAAACTTAGTACCATACATCTACATTTACCATTTTTGCAGCAAGATATTAAATAAATACACTTGCCAATAACACTGAAGCGGTTCTACTGAGAGAAAGATAATGGCTCCTGAAAGTTTTTAGGTGAAAAACACATTGCATTTAACTAATTAACTAAAGTTGTATTATCATTTTTTAATTCCCAGGTTATTATACATTACGAATACTGTCGCTGCTGGGCGACGATAAAACTCTGCTGGTTCGTTTTGTACAACTTTATTCTCCGATTTTACATTCAGAACGTTCAACAACATCGCTGTCTCACGCACATTTTCACAAAACTCAACTCATCCCCTTCACACGTGCAGACGAGGTCCCTAGCAACGGACTGACGTCATTGGTATCATAGCAACGCGACCGGAAATGAAAGTTCAGGAAGCAGGAGGCACAAATACAAAGCAGTTCTGAGACAGTTAACATCCGACCTTAAAAGTCTTGAAATTAGCCTTTAATTAAGCCTCGTTCTCGTTCATGACATAACATAATCAGTCGTGTGGCCTCTAAGATAAAAAAAGCAACAGCAATCGCTTGTTAATCGCACCAAAGAAGGAAGGCCAAAGATTGGTCAAAAAGAAATATTTACTTTGTGTTGAAGTTACACATCTCCTCAAGATCTAAGAGACTATAGATGGTAAAAACTGTCAAATCAGTGAAAGAAAGAAGCTCCAACTCTCTTTAAAAGAACTGTGACGACCAGTGATGTTAAAATCAAGGCAACCTTATGACCCTGATTCAATTGGTACAGCTGGGGAATTTTGTTGACGGGACGAAATAGTAGAATGTCAGCTGTACAACACCTGGTTGGTCCTTAGCTCTTTCTTGGTCATACAAGGAAGGTCCTTTTCTTCTTTTTTTGCTAGCTAATTGTTTTTTTTTTTTCTGTGTGTGTGTGTGCGGAACTTTAAGGCTTTAAATGTGTTGCATCTTAGCTTGTATGGAAAGGTCGCAAGGTTTACTCATACCAGTAATTCAATAACAAATACACCTCTAATGTAAGATACAAACTTCAGAGTACTGTTATTGTAATCACAAAATGTTAAATGGACAGAGAAACCATCTTTACAGATTGTCCACGGTTAGTTCCTTTGTGGGACTCATTTGAAAGTTGGTTTCTGCTTTGCACTACACCTGCAAAGGATCTGATTTTTTGCACAAGAGTTGCTAGATGTTTGAAAGAACAAAGCCAATTGAAATCTTTTGTTGATTTCAAGTAAAATTCTACATTGCAATAAAGTGAAAATTTGTTATCGTAATAAGGGGTTTTCAACACTTCAAAAACTCGGAATGCGTGTTAATAAGATAACAGCGAACAGAAAGATTTGTGAAGCATACAATAACTACAAAAAACTCGCATAATGCAGTCTGCAATTGAGAAAAAAAGGTACTGTACATGACCATTTTCATTGCATGAATCAAGATTTTTATGCACCTCATTTCAAAAATTTTCTCCTTGGTCCCCATTCAAAAATAAAATAAACAATATTAATTTAACCTCTTATAGACAGACAAGTAAGCTTAAATGTGATGCTGAAAAAGGCCGATTGCAATGCTTAGACATGTCTGGCCCGTGAAACAGAAATACCAAAATTAATTCGGGACGGTAATTTAAGAAGCGGAACACTAAAATAAGACTAGTACCTTCCCTTGCAATCGGTGTTCTTCCTGATTTATTTCTTGCCCTTACGTAACAAAATCTTTTAGGTTGAATTGGTCGAATTTTGTATCTTGCGGGTCCCTTTGCGACCCAAAAATTTTCGCCGCATGGTATGTCTGTTTTGCGAGCCAGACAAGGAGAGCGATAGGAAAAAAATGGCGACCGCTGATATAGCATTTATCAATTGATATAAGGAATCACGATCTGACTTCATTGTATGAAGTTCTCTGATTGGGCGGAAAAAAGACAATTGCGGAAATTTCCGCCCAATCAGAAAATCAGAATTTAATTCGCTCTGGAACTCGTCTTTTAAAGTTATGTTCCCAGGGGCTCTTCTCGCCTTACTTGAAAACTTTAGGCCAGTCCCGATTCTCGTCGCGTCTCGACTGACTTCCCCTGGGTCTCCGAGGATGTGATGGGCTAGGCAAAATATAGAGACATGATCCCAGCAAAGGTGAGGGCACACCCGCCATCCACAATAAACTAAAAATAGGGAGGGGGGAGGGAAAATTGATTTGACTTTGTTGAAGAAGCCTCCGCCCAGTTTGCACACATGGTCAATGATAGCATCAAGTTTAGAGTTTCAAGCAAGCAACCGTGGACAAATTAAAGTTTAGAGCCCATCGAGGTCAGTTGTTTTGTTTTTGTCTTTTGTTTCTTTTTTTTTTTTTTAAGCTGACCGCTGAACCGGTAACCTTATTGTAAGAATAAATAACGCGGGAGCTCCACTTTTAGGCTTAGCTAAATCTATATTTGTTTGAGGAGATGCTTTCGTCGTCGATGTCGCCATGTTTTATCGGGTTTAAAACTCATGCACGTGACGTTTTGTCGATGTTTTGATAGGCTGTTAAGCTTATGAATTATTAATAGTTTTTGACAGTTGTAGAGGATCGATATGCTATGATTCAAAATTTATCAAACTAGTTTAATTTTGATTTTTCCTTTGTTTCAGAGTTTGCTAATGAATATTGGGTTAAGAAAAATCAAATCAAACTGTTTTGAGAAATTTCAAACCAGATACCTACGAACAGTGAAACGTAATATATAGATTTAGCTAAAGGCTTAGCTAAAGGCTGCAAGGAAGGCTAAAAGCGGGGCTCTCATGTTATTTATTTTTACAATCATAAGTCAACCTGGCTTGAGCCAGCGATCTAATGGGAACTCAGTACCTGGTCAGCTGAACTCCATGAGCTCTAACCTTCAGCCCGCAAATGGTCACGTCATACTGGTCACATTGGGATGCATGAAGCGGTGAACGGTCGTACGGTCGTCAGCTCGTACGGTCACACGGTCGTACGTGACCAAAACCAAATTTTCTCGCACAGATGGGTTACCATATTTTCCTACCCATGGTGCTCCGCTCTCGCACTCCACTATAATCGTTTGTCTCACGATGTAGTCACTTGGGGTTTTGACTGCTTACTGCTGCAGCGACTGGTTACGCGCTGCTTTTTGTATCACGGTGGCTGGCTGTTTATTGATGGATTATTCGTTTTACTTTTTATTTACCACCTCGATGATCAGTAACCACTCTGTAACGAGATACCTACGAAATATAGAATATATAATTTTTTATGCAACGACCAGCGTAACAAAACAGAAGCACCGGATCCTGGCGAAGGACATTATCAGCGATTTAAATATTATAAAAATACAAGGCTGATATAACGGTGAAGGAATGAATATATTGCAAAAGCCAAGATTTCGAAAGGTACTGCCTTCCTTCATCAGAGTTTTACAAGCAAGGACTACGGTTAACAAAGACGTTACAATTTGAATAGTGATATGACGTGTGATTTGATACAGCACTTAAGATAAGGATTTTAACGGACTTAACGGATACGGTACAATAATAAGGTAGGGTAACTGAAATTAGAACATACTCACGCAGTGATCTCGGTGTTTCAAGCAATCTGATTGGCCCGCTATCTCGGAGTAACTGAGAATTTTTCACTCCCTACGCAATAAATAAAGCGTGATCCAAACAAAACAAAATGACCGGCGTAGACTTGTCTGCATTTCTGAACCGGATATATTGAGAATACAAGAGGATGCTGTACTACAGAATACAAAGAAGGCCAGGAGGGCTTTACAGTTGCCGTGTTTGAAGCTTCTGTAAACACTTTCGCGCATGCTTTGTACTGCTTGCACGTTTACCACGCATGAATTGAAATGTCAATTAAATCGACTTTGGATCGATTGTTTTCTTCTGCAAAGGTTGTTGAGATCACTTCGTGAGTAACACCTAAAGGTTTAAGGGTGTCAGTTATGTCAGCTATGTCAGCTGTGTTTATGAGATATGCTTCTCTTGCTTTGCGTACTGTACACTATCACGATTGGAATGAATGAGCTCGAGTGGAATAAGCGAAATGTCTTGGCGGTGTGATTATTAGAGAGAAAGTGTTCTGAAACTATGGTAGGTTTGGAGACGTTGGTTGGTTTTCCGACTGATCTGCGGTGTTCGTTAAAACGGTCCTTGAGTCTTCGTTTGGTTTCTCCGATGTGTTGTTTAAGGCGACGATTGCACTGCACCATGTAGATAATATTTTTTGAATTGCAGTTGATGTTATGAGTAATATGTCTTGTTTCGCCTGTGGAATGGAATGTTTAACTAGTTTGTCTGTCAGTGATGTAGGTGCATGTAGAACAGTTATTGTAACAACGGTAAGAACCCCGAGGTTGATTTTGTTGCGTGAGAAAGTTTACATGTGGTTTGGCAAGGAAAAGTCGTTTTAGAGGTTACTGTCACGGGGAAAAGCTAGAAGAGGAATCGCCTTGAAGACATGGTAGAAAGAAGGTGATGAAGTAAAAATGTGGAAGTGCTTACGAATAATAGACGAAATTGAGCAAAGAGCTGGATTATAAGTTATATAACAAGGGAACTCGTTCTGGTTTATTGAGTGTATCTTTGGGTGAAAGTCCCTCGTCTCAGGCAATGTTGCGTACTCGTCTTATTTCTTGTTTGAGGAAGTGGCTAATTTGTAACCACATGCACGTTCGTGGAAATATGTGATGAGTTTATTGGTGCGAAGGGTGATTGTTTCGTTCTTTGTGGAGCAAATGCGGCAAAGTCTGAGAGCTAAGCTAAAAGGCAATAAGACCTTTGGTCTGCAAAGATTAAGGGTGGCATGAAGAATGTAAGAAGTATTGATGTTTGTCAGTAGGTTTGGTGTATAAGTCAGTGGTAACTATGCCCTTGAGGATGGAGTGAACGAATGATTGCATGTAAGTTTGATGGCAGGGTGAATTCCGTTGAGGTAAGTTGCAAAATTGTTGAGGTTCTCCAGTGAATGTGTCTATCTCATAAATATGTCGTCTAAGTAGAGCGACCATATGCGAGGTTTGTGAGGAGCGTGTGCTATTTAAAGCGTTGGTTTCAAATTTTGCTAGAAAAAAGGTTGACGTATGAAAGGGCCATTCTTTTACCCATAGCGGTACCGTGTGTTTGTAAGTAGTAATGTTTGTCATTGAAAGAAACTTTATTCATAGTGAGAATCACATGTATGAGGTCATGATCACAGAGTGCTTCATTCTTGATAGTAGAATCGGTACGGGTGTTGATAAAATGCCGACACGGGTGGTGTGGAATGTTGTTGTAGAGAGATGACTCGTCAAGAGTAACAATAGCGGCATTGTCAGGTAGTTTCCTCAGTTTATTGTATTTGCTGACTGCTCATGTAATTCAGTCACCTCGACTGCAATATGAGTTAATAAACGAGATTATTTATTTATTATTTTATAAGTGGTGTGTACTAGGGGTTGAGATGATGGTCGACGAATTGTGAAAGACGTTCAGCGGCGCAGATGTGAGATCATTCACCCTCCACCACCATATGGCCCGAGATCGATTCCCTGACTCAACGTCATAGGGTCGAGTTTGTCGCCGTTCTCTTCTCCGCTCCGGACGTTTTTCTCTTGTTACAAGATTCCAGTTTTCCCCTTTCACCAAAAACCAACAATGTATTTAATTTGATTTGATATACTGTTTCCCTAATTAATTCCTTTGTGCTCGGCTACATAAGCTGGAAAATTTGATAAAATGAGTGATTATCGTCCTTGTTATCATTACTACTGTTATTGTATTTTATTTATTTATTATCATCATTATCAGCAGCAGCAGTAGTAGTAGTAGTAGTAGTAGTAGTAGTAGTAGTAGTAGTAGTAGTAGTAGTAGTAGTAGTAGTAGTAGTAGTAGTAGTAGTAGTAGTGATGGTGGTGGTGGTAGTGGTAGTGGTAGTGGTAGTGGTAGTGGTAGTGGTAGTGGTAGTGGTAGTGGTAGTGGTAGTGGTAGTAGAAGTACTAGTAGTGTAGTCGGTTGCAGTAGTAGTATTGCCTTCAAAATTGCATATTTTACAAGTCTTGGAATTACTTTCCTACTTCGAGCATATGCACGCAAGAACAGGTTGTTCTCATCATCATCAGTGACATAAAAAACTAATTAACTTCGTTGTCAAATGTCATTGGGACACCGTGCTAAAACTGAACAATGTTAACGCTAGTACTGTGAAGATTCATCTATCCGGAATATGATAGTAGGCGAAGCATAAACTTGAATACTCCGGAGAGTATTCAAGAGCTCAGGAGAGCTCGAAAGAGAGAACTCGAGCTCAGGAGAGCTCGAAAGCTTATGAAAAGTAAGTCCACAAAATATCCAGAGTATTCAAGTTTATGCTTCGCCTACTAATGTTAACGCTGTTGGCATATTGTCAATGATTCATGCTGCCGGTCCTGAAGAATCCTCACCCACTTAATCCAATGTTAACTTCATTGGTCTATTCTTTGCAGCCCAAGTGAATATGAAGTAAGAGAAAGAATCCTCCATTTTTTGGCCTTATTCCGATAAAAATGATTTGAAATCTGTTATTTGCTTTGTTTTATACTGCGCTGTTATTTCAAGGAGACATTATGATCAGTTACCGCACCCCATGTCTGACTATATGAGCGTACAACTTCAATGTATTTCTTTTTGCAACGGTGGTTTTTTTTTGTTTTGTTTTTAAACAGACCGAGTTATGTTGAGATCATGGATCCCACGAAATCAGACCTTTCCAGCTAATCACCAGTCTTGCATGAGAAATTGTTATACCAATGGGAAATCTTTTTAAGAACTCGTCTAAAAATAGCTTGTTCTGTGAAAATGCCGTTACATAGATCTATAGTAGTGCAGTTGCAGGCTCCTCCAGGGTTATGGGCTTCCTTCAGTTAAAGTGAAAATGGGCCGCGCCGTCAGGGTAATTTCTTTGCCATCGATTGATCGACCGTAGCTTGAAATCAGTTGAATACAGCGCGATTTGAATAGGCCTGTTAAGCCTGAGAAGATAGAGCCCAAATTGGTTAGCTTGCCTACTTGAAAAAAATGACTTTCTGGCTTTCAGAGACGAATATTAAATTTCCACTCGCAGATTTTTGAAGAACACTGTTGAATCTACACCCTTAGCCAACTGAGAACGAAATTGAGACGGTATAAAGACAGTTTTGAAACTTGAAAGTTTCAAAAACCAGCTCGTTTTAGTATGGGAACCATTTGCAAGAGCGACTTCCTCAACAGTTTTACTGCAATCTAATTATAAATTTCCACACGCAGCAAAGGGAAGATACCGAATTTTTTTTTCCCAAACAGTCGATGTTTTGATTTTAATAATGGTGAATTCCGGAATGAAAATTGTTGAAAACTATCAGTGGAAATGACTTTTTTCAAAATGGCACATTTGGTGTGATAAGAGAGGTACACTGTTATCAAAGTCGCAATTAACTATTAAGGGTAAAAATATCACTTGGCCATCAATTTTTCAAGCAAAGATGGAGATCCACGGGCGAATATTTCTTGCTGCCGTTTTTCCTCGATGATATGTTCTTCGTATAGGCTATTGAAATGCGATACAAACACGGGTAAGGGAATAATAAATAGCAATATTATCCCAAGTAACATGCAAGCGCTAGCCAGTGTTTTTCCAATCACAGTCTTGGGCACAACGTCTCCATAACCTACGGTCGTCATGGTGATAACGGTGAAATAAGAGCTTTCCATGATGGTGCTGACAGTGTCGTGGCCTTCGACATAAGTTATAAAGCTTGCAAACACAGCAATGGTCATCAACACACTCAGAAATAAGGCCAGTAGCATTCTCCAAGTTCCCTTGAATGCCTTTCCGACGATTCTTAGGCCGTCGATATAGCGGCTGAGTTTGAAAACGCGAACAACCCGAAAAAGACGAATGGTACGAAGCACACTAAACGAAGTGACTTGGTGGTAAATTTCGGAGTGCCATCCGTAAACAGCCACCGTTATGAAATACGGAGCAATCGCGAGGGCATCGACTAAACCAAACAATGAGAGAATGAAGTCGCATCTGTTGGGAGCCGCAAAAATCCTCATCAGGTACTCAACCAGAAAAAACATAACAAAAGATGTTTCAACGAGAAACCACACAACTGCGGCATGGCAGGCTGGAGAGCGCGCGTCAGCCGTGCAATTTTCTTGACAGTTGTCGTAAAATAGCCCAGCCGTTGAGTTCAACTCGCCAAAAAGAGTTAT
>OX421453.1:6980982-7028482 GCA_949126865.1 Montipora capitata
CAGGAAAATGTATCATATTATTTTATTTTATTTGACTTTGCCCCAACAAATGTGGGGCAGGGAGGCCACAACAGCATAACCAATTACTGTGGTTATTCTACATCTTTGTCTGGGACAGTAAGTTTGTAAAGCACATATATATTATAACAACTATTTTCATGCAAAACGCAACTACCTAATACCGTACTATGAAAAATAAACTATGCGCACCTTCGTGCACCCACACATGCTTCTGTCTTTATGTCCGATACACACTGTTATTCTTGTGCAGAGTTTATCAACGCTTATTGCCTTTCGACGAAAGAGAAACGCATGTTATTCTTGTGGTTGCCTGTCTCGACCTCATGCGACCGTGGTGGCATAGCAAGCATCGAACAGAAGACGCGAATTTATCGAACCTTCTTTTTACCGGCGTTTCGCCTTGACCCGCACGTTTGTTCTTGAAAAAACTTTCATTTGGAACTTTTGGGAACCAGATCGGACCGGCTAGGGCAAGATTATTGCTTTAAACACCATTTATTAATCGGCGAATTTTTGCCTTTTACGCACGCTGTGCTAAGTTTACTTTCTTGGAAGTTGCATTGGACTTGACACCTATTGGATTTCGAACTACGCTTAGTGAACATGACCTTGTTCTCAGGATTGACTTTGTTTATAAACCTTTTTGTAAGCCCAATGATTGACTACAGAAACCAGTTGTAAAAACCTTTTAGAAGAATAAATAAGTGGTCGATAGACCACGTATATAGAAATAAATAATAATTATTATTTTTGTTTCTTTCCTTACCCTCTGCGTTGTTTCCAAAGCGATTGTCGAACGCTCTTTAACAATCTGCCATTGCTGTAAGTTATGCTGTGGCATCACGCTACGCACTTTTTTGGTGTCAGAAGCTCCTTTTCCGCTGTCTAAATTTAAGGCAGCGGTCTCTGGCTATGTTTGCTGGTTCTGGGCTCTCGTTTACCCCAGAGAGCTGCAAGTGCAAACTTGCACCATTTACAGCAACTTCCGGTTACCGTAATCTCGTGCCAGACTGCCACCCTCCTAGGGAATTTTTAAGCAAGCAACCGTGGACAATATTCCTGTCGGTGCACTTTGGATCAACCCGTTTGATCTGATCGGCGTAATTACAAGTTGAAAAACTAATCTGATAATTTGAGCAAGAGCCGATACAACGGATTGACGTTCGTCTGGTCTAAACTTTGTATAGAACAGACGATTTCTCCGGCCACTGGCGTTGAAAGGCGTTTGTAATCAGGTATTTGTTAAGCAGTCGTCTTTTTACGCCAAATAAGACGAATGTGTAAATTAAACAAGCTGTTTGAAAGATCGAATACAAGTTGATTTTCACGCTACGGGTGAAGTTCGAGTACTTGATCCTTCTGTCACGCCTTATGTCAGTCCTTTGAACTTGAAAAGGTTCGTCAGAACGCTCCATTTTCAGAAACGGCTGCTCGGGTTCACAATGTTCCGAGCCTGAGAAAGTGATCTGTTGAGCTGAACGACTCATTTCGCCAACTGACTGAGGAGTGGCTAAGACAGACGACCCTGTGTTCAGTTCCAAATGCATTGCAGGTGACATTTCTTCCAAAATTTGACAGACCGTTACGAAGTCCGAAGAGAGCCGAGAGTCAATGACTCTGCCCTTATTCTCACGTGCTCTCCATGCGGTTTTGACACGCTTTGTACACGTGAAAGCTCTGCAATACAACCTTATACAACTTCGTTCCCATTGCTTGGAAACGAGGTGTCACTAATTACGAAAAGTCGAAAGAACAAACCTTGAACGGAGTTGGACATAAGAAATAATATATACGATGAATTTAAGGAACCTCCTGTTTTTTGCTAGGTTTGACAACATCTCGGCCCGTCCTTCCTTCCTTCCTACTGGCCTTTAATTTGTAACCAATGAGGTGCGACGAGATAATTTCAATTGTCTTATCACACTTTCAAATTTGTGGAGTGAAATCTGGTAACCGTTGAACACAAAACCCTGGGCCGAGTCTCGACTGGAATGATCATCACTAATACAAAATAATAATGCAAGTCTGGCTATACGGCTGTGAGGATATTTATAAGTGGTAGTTGGAAGACTTCATCAGCTATTTAAGTGCTCAATTGTTAAACTAGAGCTATCTGGTATTGGTTTAGTTTATGGAGTTCATTGCTCAAAAACATCGATCGCTACTCAGAGTTTCATGCTTCTCGCGAATCAATCATCAAGCGACTGTTCAAAAATAACGAACTCAATCTTAGATATTTGAAAATTAGGAACAATGCCGGAGCGTTCCCGTGCTATATTCATATGCTAACACCAGCTGAAACTTAACACGATTAGCAACTACCGTTTTCTGGTCCGGTAAAAGCGATAAGAAAACTAGGAATAACATTACAGATAAATTTATATATTATTATGTAGAGGGTTACAGATAAATACTATTTACAATTCTTCCCTTTTGTTTATACCTTTGTGTGTAAAGGGGTGGGATGAAAATCGTACACACCAATGGAGCTTAAGCACCCGCGTTTTTTGAGACTCGGACGGCAACCGGAAGAGAACATTTCTAGTGCCAGGATAGCGGTGTCCCCCATATTTTTATACTAATCATCTCTAATGGAGAAAATATACTAAGCAATGTAAATGTGGTCGTGTGAAGACAATTTAAAAGGGAAAACACCTCTCTTCCGATTGCCGTGCGCGTCTCAAAAAACGCGCGTGCTTAAGCTCCCTCTGTGTTCCAGTTGACAGACTCACTTCTTCTTTAAGACAAACAACTGTTCCTGAACATTTGACCAGCAATAACCACACGCCTCACGACATGGAACTCATCCGCACATTTCGTGACCTCATACGCGTTTCTAATAGACTGGGGCGAGGCACTGTAGAAGTCACGCCGCGCCTGACGAAATATTGGAAAAACAAAATGTGTAAATATCTTCACAGCCGTACAACCAGCCTTAAGCAGTGACTTGCTGGCTAGATCTCCCAAGATCCGGAACTTCTACTTTATTCAGCTGGCCCTTACGTAAAAAAATAAAAATAAAAAATATGTCGACAATCACAAAAACAGCATTTCCTCACGATATGCTTAGTCACCCAACCTCGTTCCCAGTGTCTCTCCTCTCTGCCTCCATTGTCTAACGACAATATGGAGTCAAAGAAGGGAGACCCTGGAAACGAGGATGTAGTCACGCATTTTTCCCATGGGGGAAAAAAGAATTCTTCGCTTGTTTCTTCCTAACGATTTTCGTCAAATAAGGAGGAAATGAAACGCAAATTTTGAACTCCATTATCTACATCCGCTGAACCAGCCCAGCCAAGGGGAATTTCACATGGCCTCCTTGACCTCTTCACTTCCGGTCTAGTTTAATTCGTGTCCAACTCTCGACTTCTTCAGTTATCAATGCTTCCGTGATTTCCAGCGCTGAAACAATGAGATTTTCAAAAGGAAGCGTAAAACGCCTTTGAGCAGCACCCCGGATCAACACAGAGATCAAATTCATAAACTGAGACAGCTTTCTTGTACGGGAAAATAACTATGAGTGCGTTAAGGCGCTGTCACACTGTGAAATGTTTAGTGCAACTGGTCTCGCAGTGTTTTGGTGACATTTTGGCGGGACAATTTACACGAAACATTTTACAGTGTAACATACCCTGCAAAGGCCAAAATCGTTGCGAGACAAATTGTCCGAAAAGTAGAACTTAATTCAACTTTCGGCAACTGCTCTTGCAACTTGTATCGCAACGATTTTGGCTTTTGCAGGGTATATTACTCTCTGAAATGTTCCGTGCAACTTGTCCCGCCACGATGTCGCCAAAACATTGCGAGATAAGTAGCACTAAACATTTCACAGTGTAACAGCGTCTTTAACTCTTTATGCTCCACGAATTTTGTACTCTACGCGAGATTTTATTAAATCTTCAAATTTCTTGGAGGGAGGAACAAGATCGAGCACGTTTTCCGGAATTTTCTTCAACTTCGAGGTCGGAGAACTTCGGAAATCGCTCGGGTGAAAGCGCAAATACGTTACTTCATCAAATCCAAGGGGATAAAAATTATACACAACTGGTCTTTGTTTCAGGTAAGGCATTCAAACCTAGAATGGACACCCTTGTTGAGGTGGTACTTGTAACTTGAAACCCAAGCATAGGAGAATAGCATACTTGTAATGTTTAAGTCCTCGCATGCTATATTTGATACCCCTAAATAATGACTCACGAAATTAAGCCGTTCTTTTGTTGATGTTGTTTGGCCGGCCAACAGTATCTCTCTGGAGCTCATCATCTCACAAAAAACGTTTGCCACGTGTTGTTTACAGTTCTTTAGCTTCAAACCGGGTAAGTTTGCTTTTTGTTTAACAAATTATACATTCAAATTCTGCGTGGTTGGTTTGCAAATTTTCCCCGCCTACTTGATCGGATCTGTGCCGTTTGCTTCCAAGCACTGCCGAAGGATCGCCTGGTTCATTTCTCGAGACGAGCTTACTTGTTCGTATTAAATTAACTAGCCTGAGATACTTAATAACTGCTGCGAAATTCGCTTTAATCTCGAGCGCAGGAAACAGGCCATGCACGAGAAAATAGCATTCGTGATTGGTAAGTATTTTGTTCGTTGTTTCCGTGTACTGTATTTCGCTTGAAGGGTATTAAATTTCGGATCAAATGGGTTCTAACTTCATTGGTACCTCTTTCGCCCCCTTGTTGTCTATTTAACTCTCTAGTACTTAATTACTGGGTTTATTCATTTCATTTCGTGTCGACCTCTTCAACATTACTTGTATAAATTTGAAGTAAATTAAGCGTAATAACGAATTACGATATGCTTCACAGAACTCAGGCGTTTTGCAATCTCTTTCGATGGTTCATCGCCCAGGCGTAACCTGTCGCTCGTGCGTTCAGAAAGGAGCCATTTCCGCTATCATTGTTAAAATTTCGAGGCTTTACCGGGCATTTTCTTCACACATTTTTTTTTTTCGCAGCTCGTCCGCGTGATGGTCAGCTCGCTTTGTTGTCAAAAATCTGATCGCGTGCCAAATGAACTGTGACAAGGCAACACGCTTTGTACATTTTATGAGCTGTGTTTACAATCATTTTCTCTTTCCGAAGCCGATTTCCGTGTTCTGGCTCATATTCACCACACTATTGCTGACCGGCTTTCAGCTCAATGCTTTTTGCAGCTATTTTTGCCTCGAATTTAGCTCCGATGGAGCTCGCAAGAGGTGGTTGCACTGAAATTTGATGCGAAATTTGCACGGGCTTGCTTTCGTCGTCTGCTCGCTTGCAGTTTGTACTTTCTACGCGCAGCTTTCAATCAAAATTTTGATAATTTCTTGCGCGGGGTCGCTCGGATGTCAATTACTCGGTATTTTCCCCCACTGGTGTTATATCCAACGCAATCGAATCGTGCTCCGTTCGATCGTGATATTTGCTTCGCGAAGATAAATATGTTTTTGGCTAAGTGGCATTTTGCAGGCTTGGAATTTGCGCTATTGTTTTCTTGGCTTTCTGTTATATTAGCTATTTCTTTCTCCATTTTCAACAGCGTGCGATATTGACATGATTATTAAACTGTGTGAACCGCAAAGACAACTGCAAAGTCCAGCTTGGCGTTACTTGACTGCCAAACTGCGTTCTGCTGTCACCGAAAATCACGATCCTCGTATCTTACATCATTAATTTATCTGACACCTCAACTTGCCCTATGGTTGCCGTGTTTCAGAAGGAAACTCTTACTTATGAGCTTCAATAAATTTCTCGTTTCTTTAATATGTTCATACTCCTGGCCCTCTCCCATGTTTTGAGAATGTAAAATGAGATCCGCAGTTTCCCACTTTTTACGTTGATCTTCCTTTCCGTCAATTTGATTGACAGATAAGGAACTTTTGCGACAGTAGGTGGAAACAATTAGCCTGGACGAAAAGGTCGAACACACACGAGACTTCAGCCATTTTATCTCTTCACAATGGCAGTCTGGTGTGATAACACCAAAGTTTCGTTTTTGATCAACAGAGTTTGTGTTTACCTTTGCAAGAATTGGACATGTTCAATGTATGCTGAATTAATTTGATGTTATTGGTTCAAGGTTAGTTTGTGGTTAAATAGTTTTCTCTTTGTCCTTTAAATGTCACTTTTGCTGGTGTGAGCTGATATTGGGCGCGAGATTTTGTTTACAAAAGTTTAGTCTCCAACGCTATTGTTTAGTTTACAGCTTATACTGGGATGAGAACTTTGGGCCGTTAACAACAATTATTGTACGATTTAGCGGTCTCCTGATGATCTTCAAGATTTTCTTTAATATTTGTTCACCTTCGTGAGAAAGTTAGGAAGAATATTGCAGAAACAATGTATCTTTACAACATTTTGTCACACAAGTCAACCTTGAGGTCGCCAAGAGATCTTTTATTTTACAGGCGCAATGGAATTTGACAGTCTTCCTCGCCATATTTAATCAAAGGAATCCTTTATTGAATTCTGACGGGACACGAAATACTTTTTCCTCAATTAGATGATTTTGTGTAGATGTACATCTCCTTTTATTGATATCGGCCATGTAACAGTTTTCTTGGTGTTTTTTTTATGTTTTAGACTTTTTGTATTTTTACTTAAGTATTTTAATAACAGGACGAGTGCTTATTACACTGAAGTGGTTATCCTGTATAATAATAATAATAATAATAATAATAATAATAATAATAATAATAATAAATAATAATAATAATAATAATAATAATAATAATTATAATAATAATAATAATAATTATTATTATTATTATTATTATTATTATTATTATTATTATTGTTATTATTATTATATGAAGCCAGTTTCTTAACTATGTCTTCTTTCATTCCTGCATCTACCATTATTGTTGTTATCGTCATTATTATTATTAGTGCTGCTGAGGTTACAGGGTAGCCATGTTTTAGATGAATGGATTTCTGTATTTCTGTATGTCTGTTTTGTGCCCACATGATCAAAGGCATTATTGTTGGGCATGGCATGTGATCCATTTTGCTACCTCTCGGCAGCATTCCACTCACTCGTGGTAATTACTACTTGTAATTATTATTTTGGATTATTTTACTAGTCCACTGCCTGGGCACAAAATGTTGCAGATTGTTGAGCCAACTCTGCTATCATGATAAAGATGACCTGCATCTTTTGTCCTCTCTTTAGCTGTCAGCCTTCCAAGGCCTTGTGTTGTTGCTGCATGCAGGCAGCGTGACCCAGTGGTCAGGGCGCTTGGGAGATCACGGGTTTAAATTACTAGTTAGACTTGATCTTGGTAATTAGTCCCCGGTTCAACTTCTCGGCTGCACTTGTAAATGCCAACTGGGATTCTTAATGTTTCATTGGCCCTGAAATTTCCCAGCAGCTAGTGATGTTGTGAACCAAAAATCATGGGAAACATTAAAGGCGTTTTTCACGCCCTTAAGGAAACAAGAAAAAATGGCTAATTTTGAAAATCTCGCTGACAACAAAAAAATCATAGAATCAAAGGAAACAACAACCTTGTTTGACAAATTAACTAATGCATTGATGAATAAATAAATAAACAGTCAAATAAATGAAATTTCAACCTTGCATACTGGGTCGCAAAACAGAGCAAGGCCCTAGTTATGTTACAGATCGGACCACAACAAGAAATATGTTTCCTGTTTGTTTATTTCAGTTCAGTTTAGTTTTGTTTGTTCGCTTTTCACCACCCAGGTGGTAAGTGTCCCACAACACAGGAAATGTCCAACTGACAGCGTGCCCTTTATAGGGATGGATCACAACACTGGGAACTCTACTCTATTCGCTTATTTCAGCAATCCCATAATACAGTTCACTGTTTTTTTTGCGGGGGGGATTGAGGGGGGGGGGGGTATTGTTGCACTAAAACAATCGGTATTTAGTTCACTGAATGGTACAGTCCCATGCAAGTGTCAATAACTTGTATTGTTTTTTTTATAACCCCCCCCCCCCCAAAAAAAAAAAAAAAAAAAAAAAAAAAAAAATATATATATATATATATATATATATATATATATATTTATCAGCATCTTGTTAGTCATACCAATACACCAATGCTTAGAGACATCTCATGGGACATTCTACATAACAACATTCCACAACATCAGACACGCAAGATCATTGAAGCGCTTGAAATCAGAAGGAAAAACACTGAAACCGTCATGAATGGTTGTATTGGACGTGTCCTGACCATACACTAGCAGGCTTAATGAACCTGATCAAAGACCATTGTTCTTTACTTGTTATATATTCTGTCTTGTAAAATAACTTATCAGTCACTTGTGGAAGCCCTAACCGGCGAAACGTTTGACGTTCCATTATAATCAATTTGCCTTAAGAAGTCCTTCATAAGTTATTTAATATTATACGAGGCATGGCATCACCGTATTTTTCATATATATATATATATATATATATATATATATATATATATATATATATATATATATATATATATATATATATATATATATATATATATATATATATATATATAATTGCATTATGGGATGGTGAAAATAGTCAATTTTCGGAGAAGGGTGAGAGATCTTTGACATCCGGCATTGTTTGACTGAGAAGGGTATCGTGTGAAAGGAGGCCTACTGTTTACAATGGGTTCTTATCCGAGAAGACTTCATGGTCTTACCATTAGCCAATCTCTTCCCAAGAGTTCGCTTTTTTCGGTCAGAACACAGACTGTGGCCAGAGTCCGTGTTCTTGGTGCTGACCAAAAGAAAGCGGATTCTGGGGACGAGATTGACCATTAGCGGATGTGATTGCAAAGGGACCGCTTTCCCATTAATTATTTTAAGGCCCTGAATGTTGGTTCGGCCTTCCGCACGGCATTCCAAAAACTGGGCTAACCGGACACATGAACGCTTTCAGCCGGGTAGTTGCTGTGATTTTGGCGATTAAAGTCTTTGGTAAAATTATAAATAGCGTTGTCTTAAGGCAGTTAAGAAACTGCACGAAATCGGCTTTATGATTGTCTTTTCTACTCGGAGCTCATTCACCTTAATTGGACACTCTTAAAAAGCATGAGCCGGTGGTAAGGTTAAAAAGAAGTAATAATATTGAGATTGCTCAGTGGCTGGTACCCCATTGACATCGAAATACATTCTATATTATGAATCCCTTGCTTTTTCTTTTTCACAATTTCTCGTAGAACAAAGTCTTCATCTCCGCTAATTTTTTGCAAGCAAACCAGGTGCGGAAGAGACAGAAGCTCTTGCTTGGAGACGTCACAAGTAAGTCTTTTTGTTGTGTCAAGGTCGAGTTTAAAACTACATACCATAGACGTGTATGTGCTTTCTTCTATAGGAAGGGGTTGGCGGCGAGGCGGGTATAGTAGGCGTAACGATACCGATAACAATAATGTTAATAACTTTTATTTGGCTCATACTGATGTATAAGAGAGGTTCGTGAAATTTGACCATAAAGCCTCGTAGCCAGCCTGATAAGCAAGTTCAGAGTTTCAAATGAAAAAAAAAACCTGTGCGCGTCGGGATAAAAGCAAGCATTGATTAAAAGAAGAGAAAGCAAAAAAAAAAAAAAGAAAAATATTTCTAATGCAAAATTATTGCAGCTATTTACCATAACAAAAAAGACAATTATATGTATTTTTTTATCCCGACGCGCACATTCGTTTCTTGAACTCCGAACTGGCTTGTTGATATATCGGACTTGACCTATTTCAGCGTGCAAGTGGAACTTATTATATATGCAGAGCACGATTTTAGTTTTGAAATCCAAGAAAGGGAACTAGCACTGGTCTAAATTTCCTTGGTCTCAACTTGAAAACGATGTCAACCATTTTAATAATGCACCTATCAATGTTAAGCCCCAGGGAGGGGGGGAAGGGGGGGGGGGGGCGGGCATGGGGTGAGGATTTTGACTTTTTCATTTTAAAAAAATTCAAATTCCCCACCCGTGGGACAAAATAATTGGTCAAAATGTCTACCCGGCGGCAAGTGAACGTGGTAAAATGTCCTTTGTACGATCAAAATCGCTAGCCTGGGGACGTCACATATGATCAAAATCCCTACCCTGGGGACCCACCTCACGATCAAACTCCCGTGGTTAGCCCGACCCCCCCTCCCTGGGGCTTAACATTGATAGGTGCATAAGACCCGACCGAGGGGGCCCCAGTGACAAGTGAAATAGCATTCGTAGATATGGTGAAATTTGTAAGTGGCACTACTGGGAGTGAAAGGCTTAATTGGGGGAATGATAAGAAATCGAAACAAAACCAAAACCAAGAAAATACTATCGCGGAGAGTCTTCACGAAATCTTGACATGGGTCATTTGACGTTATAATTAGCAGCCTGAGAAAAGCTTAAATATTTAAGGCACGTGCCGCATGCGCAGAGCGTGACCGATTCGTACAGATAACCAGATGTCGTGGACTCCAACTTCTTGGTGTTTACATTATCACTGGTAAAACTCATTAATATTGCGGTAAAATTTCACTTGGTTTTAAAAAGCCCGTTGTTTTTGCAATACAAAGACACTATTGAGAGCATTTAAAACCGAAGATGTGTTATGTTTATCGTTCGTTCAGAAACTTGATGTTATGAAAGAAGACAAAGCTTCAAGAGACTCGGCTACAGACATGAATAACAGCAGATTGAATTGCATCAGCTCCAAAGTGGGTACTGAAGATTTGAACGGCTATGGTAGCCCTAATGAATCGGCCGGTACTTTGGAACAAGTGAAGAACGTGCAAAACGAAGGAGGTGCTGATAAGGCAGTTCTGAATAGCAGCGGAATTATTTGCTCAAGTGAAGAGCAAGTTTCGAGGGCAAAGTTTGAAAGCGTGGAGGGAGAGTTAAAGCTGGTCAAAGAAGATTTGGGCAAAGTTTTTACGGAAAAGTCTCAGGTAATTGTTGCAACGTAGTGCCGCTTTAAATCCTCATGATTTTTATCAAGATTTTGTTTCTACAATCGTAGTCAAAATTCCGTAGGACAGTCATGCAAAACTTGTAATTATCGATGATTCCACTGTTACTTCCAAACGCAGTGCCTTATTTCAAACTCGTTTATGCAGTTTCCCCTCCTCCGTCCAATATACAATGCGGCAGGTACAGGTCACAGGTCACAATACAGAGAGTATCCTAAACATTCGTAAAAGCTAACCTTAGGCCTAATTACGCCCAAGCAAACGTTTTTAGGCTTAAGTTTAGCTTTTATGAATGTTTACGATAGTGTTTCTGTATTGGTAAAACAATGACCTGTGACTTGTGTTTTGTACCAGCCGCATTGTATGCAGGGCCGTAGCCAGTATAAGGCAAACCGAGGCACTTGCCTCAGTCATTTTTTTCGTGAACTTTTAGAATAAAGCGTGATTCTAGTGTTGTCTTTCAAATGTACAGTATGGGGCCCAGTTCTCGGCCACAAAAAACGTAAACTTGTATTTCTTACCTTGGAATAGCCGTAAGAACTTGAAATTTCAAAGACAACTAGCTTCAGCATTCAGTTTACACATGTGAAGCTATCGACTGCTCAACCTTGTTTTCTCCCGAGTAATAACGAAAATGGACGCGTCGTTCGTGGGCCCAGTTATCGGCCAGCGCGGCCCAGTTCTCGGCCACAAAAGAGTGCCCTCGATTCCTCAGAATAAACAACGCTTTATCACCAATTTTTGTTGTTAAGTCACTAATAAGGCTTGTGTTTGATATTTCGACCACAAAGTATCCTTAACGAGCTTTGTTTCGTGTTAGAAAAGGAAGTTTTTTGCACACCTAGTTTTTCTCTTAATTGCTCCATGGCATGCGAGGCAAAAAAAGAGTTCGGTGTTTCAAAACGGGGTCCGGTAAGTCAGAACTCATAGTTTTAATTCTTATCTACTGTCAGAACATGCCACCCCATTACACCTTTACTTTTACAAATGATTTGACAAGAAAACTCCGTAGAAAACTATGAGCGCTTTTTAATTTAGTGTTGTCGACGGCGAGCAGGGTGGCCGAGAATAGGCAAATACGCAAAAGTACCAAGGAAATATTGAGGAGTGAATTTAGGTCAAAGAATAAAATAGGCCAGGAAAAGTTTATGTTTAACTGAAAGCGTTATCACTCTATGTTCTTTATGCCAAGAATTGGCTCATTTGGGTCTCCTATACGGATATGTAATTCGAGTAGCCGTAAGCAAACACGTTTTTGTGGAAACGAAATTCACCTTCCTTCGTGTCACCTCGACTTGCTCACAGAATATAGTAGCTGTAAACTCAAAACTCGGCAGGACAACAGGCAAGGAATCAAGCTACCTTTGGAAGCAATTGCTTTTTATTCAGATTCATTTGTGGCGCAAAAAATAAACGTTGAACAAAAAATGGCCGAGAACTGGGCGTGGCCGAGAATTGGGCCCCTTACTGTACTCGCCACTCATCATAAACACTTAAAATACCTACGAAGAGAATTTAACCACGGACATTGCCTCAGTCATATATTTCTTCTCGCTACGGCCCTGGTATGTTGTCTGAAAAAAACAAACAAACAAAGAAACAATGAAACAAAAAACTACAGGGAGCATATTTTCTGCATTGTGGGTGTCCCAAAAATTTTGATTGCAGCTTTTGCAGATCTTTCTTTTTAGCTGTTGTCTGATGAGTCTCCTGTTTATATCTAAAGTTGTCATAATTATCATATCATACCTTTCCTTCTTATAATGTGATCCGGGTTGGATTACCGGCGAAACTCGGCGTCATACGTGGGTTGATTTTGTTTGGCCTTTACTGTTACGAGAGGTAGTTACTTGGGTACTCCTGACCCATATGAACAGAAACCAATTTCATCACGGTAACCGAGCCAGCCCGGTCGAACGGGATTATGCGAAGAGGACCCAAATCGGCTAACTCAATGTTATACCCAATTCAAGTCTCCTGGGGTTAAAATTCTTTGTGTATTGTATTTGCATTGTTATTTGCATTCACATTGCAATGATATGGAAACACCCTGAACAAAACTTTTTATGCCCAAAGGGTTTGAATTGAGTACAACATTGAGTAAGCCGACTTGGTCTATTGTTTATTTTCCCACAAAACTTAGTTGAAAACTAGACACTTTTCTGACGCCGATGGGAGCTAGGCCAATTTGGGTGGATATTTTTCTTGGATGATGGACTCTTGCTCTGACCAATCCTAACAAGAAGAAATGGCACGATTAACCAATCAGAATTAGAGGCAAACACAGTTAACCTCAAAGCTTGGGAAAAGTGTATGTGTGTGGCAGCGGTGATTGGGTATGGTTGTTTCTCATTTGCTGAAAAAGTGGCCCCTGAAAAAAGTGGCCTGTGATTTCGTAGCAATCACTTAATCTCTTTCTAAACTCAATTTCAAACCGCTCTACGATTTTTCCTCAGTTGGAAAAAAGCTTAAGGGAATTACAGGATAGCCATAACAAAGAGGAGAATGCCCTTCGCGCTCAAATAAACAAACTACAACAGGAAAAGCGACAGCTACAAGAAGCTATCAGTCAGTACCAGACTAACGAACAAACACAAAAGCAAGAGTTTGATCAAGTATTGTACCGGGCGCATGAGATGTTAGAAAGAGAGACACAAGAAAAGCTCGCTTCCATTGCTGAACAGAACTCCTTGAGGCAACATGTGGAAAGCTTGTCCAAGAACATGAAGTCTTTGCAAGTAGGTTGACTTCGTTCAATTGATTTTACGACCCTTTGGTGAAAATACCTTGCACGGTAAGATTTTTAAATTGAGAAGATGTTAATGAAGACGTTTAGGCCTGTCTTACTTGTGCTAGGAAAAAGTGTTTCAAAATGGCCAAAAGTGCTCGAATTATGGTCATTAAAAAAAAAAAAATTCTCGAAATTCACAAGTAGTGCTCAAAAGTTGCTAAAAAATTGAAACATTCCCTTGGAGATCTTCATAAGTATATTTATTTCTTACCAAAGAATTTGCCTCCCGTTATCAGAAATGATCGTAGAGATACAAATTCATACATTTTTTGGACTGACATGGTGTCAACTTGCTTTACATCAAATGCAACTCTGAATCAGGCGCATTTTTCGAGTAGTTTCTTGTGTCTTCATTTAAACAATCTCGGTTTGATGAAAACTGTTCTCGAAGACAAAAACTTGCTCTAAACTTGACCAAAATGAGAAGGAAGAGGTCAAACGCTGTCCAAAATATCTAATTTAAAAGAGCTCAACTTTTTTCTCAAAGAGTGAAAAAGTCCATTGGAGTACTTGGAATTTAAAATTGCTGCAAAATTGAAAAAGTGCTTGGAAAAAGACCTTTTTGCAGCCACGGCGGCCATTTAGATTTCTATTGTTTCAAAAGAAATTATGGGATCCTCAGGGGGCAAATTCTGATATGAGGATCCATAAGAAATCAAAATGGCCGCCGTATCGGTAAGAAAGGTCTATTGCGCCTCACAAACGGAGCAGGTGTGATGACGTACACAATGAAGATGATTATTCCGATAATGATGATGATGATGTAAGTTTTATTGTTAATAGGCAGTTCAGCCTGCGGGCTGCCATGTACAAATTTTATCAATAAATCGTCTATCTATCTTTGATGATGATGTAACTTTTGGCGGTGAATGTACGTCTTATTTCTCAAAAATTTACCTCAACATGACAATCATGCGAGTGTGCTGATACTCTCTCCTTTCCTCGCCAACAGGTAAAAAGTGAAGAATTTGCCCGTTATCACTGCGATCAAGAAGATCAAATCGATGACTTTAAAAGACTTAAGAAACTGATCCATGAAAACGGCTTGCCAAGCATAGAGCAAGTTATTACACTTCAGAGACAGGTGAAGGATTCTAGTTTACTCATATTTGAGAGGAATAGGGAAAACCCAAAATATAAATCCTTCTTGTTAATGTTCCCGTCACTCTACGAGGAGAAAAGACAGTTGAGACTTGATTCCAAACGCACTGACAATCTAGGAAGCAAAATGAAAAATGTGGTGTGGCAGAAGTTTTGTCTCTTCGTATCTGGATTGAGTGGTAACCCGTACTGTGAATGGCCTTTGTCTTAATCGACATATTTTAATGTGCGCATTTGCTGCGGGAAAACCTAAATACAGCCGCGACAATTAAAGCCAGGTTTTCACAAGCGACGCAAGCACAATTACAAGCATAAGAGCGCTTATTTTACCGTGAAAACGGGGTTAGCGCAAGCATAAGCGCATTTGTCCTTATGCGTACGCTTATGCCTGCGTTCGCTTGCGTTGTGTGAAAGCGAAACACAGCATAAGCACAAGGAAATTTGCAACGTCCGGCCAATGAAAGAACTCGTTCCAGATTCCCTGCGTTTGAGCATGTGAACAAAATTGCGGATACCGCGGTAAATTTTGATGCTTATGTCGACGTGCGTTTACACTTAGCATAAGCTACTTACGCTTGTGCCTACGTCGCTAGTGAAAACCAGGCCTTCATTGTCGCGCTGGTACACAATCTGCATACTTAATGAACGAAATCGATTGCTCTGCCAATCTCTGCAGGTGCGATTTACATTTTAATATATATTTTTTCAAAGCTATCTATTCTCCCCAATAAGGGTGGTGAAGATTCTTCATTTGCAAAGAACCTTGGACTATCTTTTTCTTTCTTCTCTTGAAAACATTTTTAGTTTTTTTTGCCTTTTTTTTTTTTTTCGGGAAGGAAAACCTTTCTGGAATTTCAACAAAGGTTCCTCTGGGCGCAAACTAATTGTAACTGTTCTTCTTTCTTATGACTCAGAATGAAACATACCGCGACGAGTTCTTAAATGAGAGAAAGGAAAAAGAACGGGTACTTTCGCTAAAAGACAAACTGAAGCGAGACCTGGAGAATGCACAATCTAGAATCTCCTCTTTGCAAGAACAGGTATACAGCTTTTGGTGAAGTCATTCTTTCAAGTGCTTCAACGTGTTTTATTTTGAAAAGTTAAGATATTGAACTGAGCTGTGAAAGGAGCCCATAAGCAGAAGCTTACAACTCCAAAATTTTATTTATTTCCCTTTTTTATTTATTTATTTATCATTAGTCTTTAATACCTAGTATTCAATGTTCATATATATTTATTTTATCACTTTACTTATGTAATACTCACACTCAGATTTACTCTGTAAACAGAGTAGACCCGCCCAGATTAGCTTTAGCTATTTGCGGATTAGCGTTGTCCTGTATATATTTAACAATTATTCGCCGAAGGCGAAGTGATTATCGGTGAATATTCACCGAGACGAAGTCGAGGTGAATATTCACCGATAATCACTTCGCCTGAGGCGAATAATTGTTTTAGTATAAATACACAGGTGATTATTTCAAAAAAGGGAAAAAAAGAAACATTTCAACGCGAAAATCATCTTCACTTACAGTGGCAAAACGACTACTGGCAGCCATTTTGTCCGTCGAGGTGATTATCGGCTGATAATCCGAGATAGCGAGCCAATGAGAGCGCGCGATTTTGTATAATCACCTGTGTATTTATACTAATAATTTGATATTGACTTGTTAATAAACTTGACCTAACTCAGGGGCACCCAACGTCAATTTTCGGAAAACATCTGTCCGGAAGACGATTTGAGGTCTAGAATTTTCGGAACATTTGTTGTAAAATTTGTTGCTTGCCTGCCTGTCCTAGGATTTTTGAACATCTAAATAATGGTATAATTGCCCATAACGGATTTGTACCCTAAAAAGGTCACCTAGAATTTTCGAGAGCCTTTTTTCTGGCTGAAAATTTCGAAAAGGTAACTTTCAGCTAGAAAATCCGAACAGATGAAAAAAATTAGTGAATAAAAATATGCCTATATCTACCGTTTAAATACTAAAATACGTTTGACAATGCTATGTTTAAGTGGTTTTAAACTATATTCTCGTTGGATGCCCCTGCTAACTTGAAACTTGACCTAACTTTTCTTTTATTTTAAGACAATAACGAAGCGTAGGGATGAAAAACCGTCATTGTTTCTATGACCAAGTATAAAATGAAAAATTTACTTGTTGAGATCAAACAGTGGATGGCAACCAACGTGATGTTGAAGTTAAACGACAGTGAAACTGAAATAATGGCAGTAGATGGACCTCGACGACCCGTACTCCAATGGAACTACAATTTCTCACTGTTGGTAGCAAGGAATTGAATCTCACCAAGTGTATTCGCCTTCTGGGTGTAGACTTTGACAGTGACTTATTAAACCCTTAAAACAACATGTACGCAATGCAGCAAAGAAATGCTTCTACACTCTGAAAAATATGTTCAAGATCAGACGCTGTATTGATGAGGCTGCAGCCAAGGCGATGGTTCACACAATGATTACCCCCAAACTTGATTATTGCAATGCAGTTCTCTATGGTCTGCCAGAGTTAACGCTAAAGCACTTAACTAGAGGACAGAATCTCTCTGCACGCGTCATCTAGATCTCTCAACGTGTCAAATAAACACATAAGATCAGTTCTTAAACAACTTCACTGGCTGTCTATACGTCAACGTATTCACTACAAAGTTCTAACAGCTGACGGTTTGCAACAAATCTCTAGGAACACAGATAACAATGATGCAATTTACAGTTGCAGGCATTTTAACACGATAATGATGTGGTAGTCTCTCAAGAATGAAACGACGACGGCAAAGAAATGGACAAAAATGAAAAACGCACGTGCAGGGCGCGCAAAGCTATTGTTTTTGCCGCTAAATGTGCCAATTTTCGACATTCTATTTGCCGTCGCTGTTGTAGTTGCTAAAGCTCCCTAATGCTTTTGTGATCCCCGCCATCAGAAGTCCTTTGGAGGAAGATCACTGGGCTATGGGGGACCTAAACTATGGAATACATTACCAAAAGAACTGAAGACATGCACGAACATCAACACTTTCAAGAAACTGCTAAAGACATTTCGATTTAAAGAGGCTTACTTGCATTAGTTATATACTTAATGTACATTTCTGGCCTTGAGATTCAATGGTTGGTGAGATTAATTTACAAGTACATACATTTTTTCTCTTTTTGCTTCCTTCTATACATTTTATATTTATTCTTGTAGATATCTATCTCTATTTCTGTATTTGATTTTTTTCCTTCGATTTTCTCAAGTTGTGAAGCAATTCACAACAATTGAAAACACAGTGATGTGACTTTGCACTCAATTAAAACCGCCTGTACCGTCAAATTCGCATTTATTTCTTTTCAGGTGTACAAGTACCGAGAACACATCTACTTCTTGCAGCAAAGGTTCAAACAAGATGGTGGCAGCAGTTCCGCCGCCGCCACTGCAGTGTACGATATTCAGGGACCTCCCCATGGGAACAATCTCAGCAGACTGTACGGAAATACGGCCCCCCAGTACATTAATGAGACGTTGCTTCAAGGCAATGCTCATTCAAAGTTCCCTGCTGGAGCTCTTCCCGAGGGCAAAAAAACTGGTCCCGGAAAGCATGGAGATGGAACCGGGAAACCGTGGCAGTACCAGCAGGTGAGGAGAAAGTAGGGTGACCAGCAAGGCAAATAGATAGGCGGCATAAGAAATGAGTATTGAAGCGTGCTTTCCGGGTGACAGCTCCGCGGTTTTTTTTTTTTATTTTTTTTTTAATACCTGTTTTCAGTCACCGTCTTCAACATTCTAGGCCTGACTACTCTGACCGGTATGACTCAGGCCGGTACGATTAAGTTTACATGACCCCAGCACTAGACTTGCGGGCCGTCCCTTTGGACTCTTTCTTGTTATCCGCCATCTTGCGCATGCTCAAAACAATGATCTCGACTGTTCTGAGACCGGTCTCAAGTCAGTTCGTGTTTATATGGTTCCGCGGGCCGACTTCACATCGGTCCGAGTCATTCGTCGTGGTTCAGCAACCGGAATGAGAGAAACCGGCATCAGATGACTTTTCTGTAAACAGAAACAAGCACACTAGCCTCCCATCCATTTGGCACGCATTCAGATTCTGGATGACGCCACATGTGGACTGAGTTTGCTGCTTCTTGGCCTTGCTGCAAGAGGTTAAGACTCCAGGTTCCTCGGTTTTCCAGTTTTCCCAAAAGCAACATTTGATGATATGGTTTGGTTGATTTTATTTAATTTGTGGAGGGCCGTTCGGTAGAAATATCATCGGTTATTTACTCTTCCGTCTTTAAATAAAATTCATCTGTCATTTCAGGGCAGTTACGGTCGATATGGTCGGCAAATGTCATCCGAGGACTGGAAACGAAGCCAAAACCCTGGTCAACCATGGGACAACTTTTATGGCTCCAACCAGTCCCCCGGTAGGCTTTCCTCGGCCGGCAGTCTCTCTTCTGTGCGTTCGGGCTCCAGTTCGTCCGAGGAGATTCCAGGAGAAGGTCAATTGGATACTCGAACCACTTTTGGAATGGGTAGCCTGGGTGGTCGGCGACAGGGACCGCGACCCACGGGATTACCCGATAAACCTTTGGACGACAGTACGCGTGGTTTGCAGAATTATGGGTAAAGAAATCCTTTCTTTTTCATAACCCAAAATTTCTAAACTATTCCAGTTTTGCTAGTTATCACCTCTTTCTGTGAAATGGTGGGGAATAAGAACATTAGCAGGCTAATGATGATGAATCTCTCTTTAAAGTAAATAAAAATAATAAAATAAGTAACATAATTTTTTACTCCACTAAGTAAGGCTGTGGAGATCATCTTGAAGTGTCTGAGCATCCTGTGAACTGTTCATCACCTTTGAGCATTTTGAGTCGTCAGCAAACAGCGCGATGTTGTTGTCCACTACAAAGGGTAGATCATTCACGTACACTAGAAACAGCAAAGGTCCCAAGATGCTTCCTTGAGGGACACCAGACAGCACAGGAAGACAAGAAGACTTGCTGCATTGAACTAAACACTGTTGGGTACGGCTAGTAAGATAATTGGCCCGAAATACCGTAGTAGCGGGTGTCATAAGAGGCCTATTTTGTTGCCATGGTAACCTATTATATCACATTATAGAGTGTAGCTTTTTAAGCAATTATTGGTGTTTAAAATGGTACCATAAAGTTGCCCGTAATGTGAAGCAGTGGTTTGTTGAAAACAGTTAAAACTGATTTGAGCCTCCTTAAGCTGAAGGAGTGGATGTTTAATTAGGTCGTGCGGGATAAACTGACTTTTTAATCATTAACGCGGTTAAGATCTATCTGAAGTCGCGGAGGCAAATCGTATCATACATAAAAAAGAACCTTTATTATTATTTTTTTTTTTTCGTTTTAAGTTTCTCAATGAGTGTAAACTTCAAGCCGTTACTTATAACGCTTATGTCAGCTAATAAACTAAATACATACCTTTCCTAGACCTCCATCTTCACCTTTTGAGGCCTGGTCGCCAAAGCATCAAGGTTTCCCCATTAGAGGTCAGCGGCGTTACTCATCTCCCACTGGTAACGGAATGCGCTCGCCACCAACTGACTTCTGGCCACCTCAGCAACAAATGGGAGGCTTCCAGCGGTCCTGGCAATCCACTTCAGAGCAAGGGCAGTACCCTGACTCGACGCAGGTTTCCATGTCATCTGGGTTGAGACCCACTGCAGATCCCTGGCCTCCAGCGGTTACCTCTGTATCCAGCAACAGCAACACTCAGTCGACATTGTCTACAAGTGGACAGGGAGACACGATGACGTTCATGTCTGGTGGAATGGGCATGCGTTGAGAGAGCTGATTCGTGTTTCAACGGTAACAGTGTTTTGTACTTGTCGAGTAGAGCATTCAGATAAATAGCATTTTTACTGTTTTTTGAAGAAAAGGTAGATTCAACGCTTATTTAGCTTACATTAATTTATATATGAAATAGTGCTGTCTTCAATTGCGTGTTACAAGCACTTTTGCCATTGTTTTGTTTAGCTTGTGACACTAAGTGATTGGCTTGGAATCCCCGCGACATGCCACGTTTTTATCCAATCAGACAGCGACAAAACCGAACTCAATGTGAGTTTGTGACATGTGATTCGTTTCGCTTTGCGCTGGCTGTGTTTGTCTTGCATTGAATGGCTCGTTTGATCATAGCCGTCAATTGTGATTGGCGAAACTAACAAAGTACTAATTTCGGGTTTGGATTTCTGTCACTTAATTTAAAACCGCCCAAGGAGTCATTGAGCTGAATAAACCCCTGCCTGACCGTCCTATGTGATTAAATATATCATGAACGGATCTAGGATAAATCAGTTACGGTTTTCCAAAACAATGAAAACGTTTCTAGGAGGTCTGGGGGGCATGCTCCCCCGTGATTTTTTAAAATTTTTAACGCGTGCGTCTAGCCGATTTCCGTAAACGGTGGAAACCGTTATCAGGGGTGGATCCACGATTTTTGTTAGGAAGGGGTTGCATCACTAAGGAATTTATTTTTTTGCAGAATACAAGTTGCAATAGAAGGCGGCAGGTCATCTTTGGGTGGGGGGGGGGGGGGAGGGGGGAGGTGCGCACTTACTGCACCCTTCCCTTCGTTCCGCCTCTGGGTATGGATCCGCCCCTATATATAGCTAATGTTGTCTTCAAAAATTAAACGAAGTGTGTGTATGTGGGTGGGTGGGTGAGTGGGTTTTGGGGGAGGGGTCAAGTGTCATTAAAAGAAACAGGGGCCCAAACATTTCTGGAGAAATTGTCGCTCTTTTCTTCAATAGGCAATGGGCGATAGCAAGATAGCGACATCAAGTCAAAAAGATTGTTATTTAACAGTCTCTGAACCAAAACATGATTTAGAAGACTGAGGAAATGCTGCGTTTAGGTACGGCATGTTGAGTTTTTTAAAGAAATGAATGTATATTTACGTGCAATATTTGCTAAGGCGAAAAACCAACTTTTGTATTCATATGCTGTCAATCAACGGGAAAGATTTATTTTTTTGGTTAAGCATAGTTATTCTTATTTATCATATGGATACCGAAAGTAACAGTTCGAAGTAAAACAAAAGTTAAATGTGTTCATTAAGGAAAAGTTATTCTGTATTTAACATGATACAAAGTGAAAACAGTAATTTTGTAGATATTTAGATGTCAGGATCTTGAAAACTAATTGGAAACCGGTTTGATATTTTTGTACTATTCTAAGTCAGGATTTATCGTGAATATCAGTAATTATAAATTTCAGGAAAAGCGGATGGAAATTAATTGTGAACGGACCGTGTTTGGGTCAAAAGAGAATAGTCGAGTTTAACGGGATAATTCAAGTATTTTGTTTCACGAAAAGAAAAAAACAAACAAACAAAGAAAAGTGTCAATTATTCCCCTAAACGTCGACTCAGTTCCTCTGATCTTTGTTCATGCCAGGGACGAAAGAGTGCTTTAAGTGTTCTGTAGTTGTGATTTGAATGTTAACGGGATTTGTTTGAGTTGGGGTACTTTACTTTGTAACCTTAAAAACGAGGTATCTTCAGAGAAGCTGAAGTACGACCTCAAGTCTAGTTTCGAATGCGTACTTACGATAAGGCGGCAAGTAAGTCTCAAATTGACTTGAGTCTCCGCTGCCGGTTGCACTTATGGCCTCACTTGGACTCCAGCATGAATTCGCGTATTATCTCGTTTGGAAGTTGGCCTCATAGGTATTTCATTTTCATCAGGAATATTGGGATACGGAATTACGAAATCGAATCCCGGGATTTCGGAATCCAGGACCTGAAATTCGTTTCGGGTGAGTCACCTCTCAACTTATAGTTATAAAAGTGATCGTGTTGAAACGACCTGAAATCCACTGGTGCGCTCGTCATAGAAACCATGAAGCAAGAATACGGAAGCTTTATTTATGCGTAAAATAAGGGGTACCTTTGCCTTTATGGGCTTTTATGTCCCCAGTTTCTATTTCGAGAAAAAAAGGAAATGAAAAATGGGATAGTAGTAGTAGATTTACTGGATCTGGCGACGACTGGAGGTTAGTCAAATTTCTAAACGGAACATTTGTTTGACTTTCTTGCTAAAGTCTGTAGAAGCTTATTAGCTCAGTCGCATTCAAGAAGGCTTAGATAGTAGGCATAAGAAAAACAGTTTGGGAGGGGAGGGGAGGGGTAGACGTCGGTTATCTTGTCATTGCGATTCTGAAGAGGTAGTACGTTCGCCAAGCGTTGCAATGCTATTGGTCAGTCTTGGCCAATACGTGTGGGGTGATCGTGTTGAATGTGCAGCTAAACGATTGGCCGATACCCAATCTGCGAAAATGTTTCAAAATGTTGGGTTAACTTGATCTAACAAGATATGCTTAAAGGGGCTAGGTCACGCTATTTTAGGTAACTTTGTTTAATTTTGTTAATTATGAGCTCTGAACGTCAAATTGTCAGAGCAAGAGTCTTTCATTTTCAAAATCACGGCCACATAACAACTGAGAATGATTTTCCAGCTTTGTAAATGACATTTTAATATAGACTGATGTAATTTTGAAAAACGGTGGGCCGACGTTTTTCAAATTTACCCAAATTCAATCCATTTCAATCCTCTCCAGTTTTGTCCATCCTTGTCCCTTCTTGGCTTCCCTGCGTTTTGTTAGAGATCTTCTATAGTTTTGAACAGTTATTTTGATATTTTAGTTAATTCTATGACCAATCGATCAGTGCTGAAATTGCCTAAAATTGCGTGACCTAGCCCCTTTAAAACTACAGCACGTCAGCCAACGAACGCTAGCACCGTAAAGAGAATTCTAAATAAACACTAAATAATCAAGAGGGAGTTTAAGACTCTATGAGGGCGAAATTGGAGGCAATGCCACTGAAGTGTTTTCTCTAACACGCATTGCCATTTTCGATACTTATTTGAACTCCCTAGTATAAATCACATCTCTCATTTTAAGACTTTCCTTGAAAGGGAATGAGAGTACATCATCATATCAGAATCTTTTAGAGCAAAAAAAAAAAACGATAAGCTATGCACCAAATAAGGTGAAATGCACTGAGCACAGGATCCCTTTTTTAGACTTATTTGCTCCTTTAATTGCGTCATAGGAAGAGATGATTCTCGTCGAGTGTCGAATTTTAGATCGTAGTCTTAGCAATTGAAAAACTCGACCAATTAGAAACGAGAAAGATCGAGCTTCAAACGCACCAATCACAACTAGAGGCAAATGCGCCTGGCCCGGCTTTTAGCGCGGGAAAATTAAATACGCGCGAGCCATTCTGTTTGTGATTGGCGGCGAAATTGGGCGCAATCTTAACCCATTCGCTGTTTTCGCAAAACCCATAATACAGGTCATTTCAAGTGATTTAATTTGCTGTTACCCTACTAAAATTGCAGCTTATCAGAAATCGATCTACCGGTATCTTGTGCTTTGCTGTTCAGCATTTCATGTTGTCGATTAAAACGATTCATTTCTTGGTTGCTATTTTCATCGTGTGTCGAGTTCATCAAATAATATTTAGTATGATATGTTATTTAGTATTTAACTAGTTGAGATTTGGATCATTAAGACCACATGTATACGTCCTATTGAGGCAAATTTAATGTAGGTGTATATAGGGCCCTCAGCTAATTTCATGATAAGAAAAAGTTTAATTAATTAATTAATGTAGAAACATTTATTTAGAAGCTATAGAATAGCTCTTTATAGTATTTAATATTTTTCTAGAAAAATATGCATGGAATTCCTAAGAATGAAGAGCAGACATTGACGGACGATAATTATTTAGTTAAAATCTTTTCTGCTGCTATTTTATAAAAATGTAGATTCAGTAATTATGTCAGCTGTGTATTCTTTGATTGCAAGCACGTAATAAGCCGGTCATACTGCCAAAAAAGTACAAATAATGTAGCTCAAGTTTTGCATAACAATAGAGTCAAATTCCCAAAAGACTTTTTCGCTAGTTTCCACCGACATGGCCGCCTGACGTCAAATGCAATCACAGAATTGCTTAAGTGAAAAAAAAAAAAAAGTTCAGAACGACATTTATTCAACATTATTTAATATTTTTACTCTTTCTAATAAACAAAAGTATACGAAGAAAGTAAGGTGTATAGTTTGGGCCAACAATATTGTCAACTTGGTGTCCTTAATTTTCCTGTGGAAAAGAGTTTTATACCGAGTTTCAGCTAGTCAAAGCATTTGCGTTTACAAGTATATTATTTTAGCTACAGCAGTGTAACCTTAGCTTTCTGGTAAATTAAATTGAAAATGGTCTTAGTTATAAAATTGATTTATTCAAGGAAATAAATCTGGCAATTTTAATGATGAATTGAAAAAAAAAATTATGTTAGTCGTTTGGGTCTTGGTTATAATTATTATTGTGTACTATTACGATCTTGATTGTTTTGGTTCCAAAAGGGCTGGTTCTAAATCGGGAACGGGGAATTACTAAAATGGGGAATCTTTCTAAGAGAGGGAGGGAGAGATATCTGAGATCTTTTTTAAGTCCGAAGAAAGTGTGACAAACACCAATCACCGGGCATGAAATTAACGGCTTTCAGGTATCGCTGCGTCAAAACATTAGGAAATCTATCAGCAGCTGGCAATACACTGTCAGCTACTTACTGCGGTCGCAAGCCTCATATGCAGTATATTTATTCAGTGTATGTATTCATAAAACGACGCAATAGTGAAAGTTGTGAACAAGCCTTAGGCTTTATCGATCGGCTGCCTTATATCGCCTTATTTGGCGTTCTTTCTCCACCGGTAGTCGTATAATGAAAGAGTGGCCTTTGCGAAGGACAAAGCGTTCACAGGCCAACATCAGTAGCGAATTTGGGTTTTCACGTGAGGTCACAGCGGCCATTTTGGTGTACTAGAGCAATAGACATCCTCTTCCTTGGGGATTGAACTCTATTTTTATGCAAATTCTGCGCAAATATTTTGCCTTGTTTCGGACACCAAAACGGCTGTCAAGTCACATGAGTGAAAGCCACCTATAGCACAGAGCGTTTTCAATCACGTGACCGGCAGCCATGTTGGAATACTGAAACAAAAAAAGAAATTCAATGCAATTTCCGGAGGACTTGTATGGTACACCATCATGGCAGCCGTTTCTTTGTTTTGGAACACCAATATGGCCGCTTTGACGTCACATGAAAACGCTCTATAAATGATAATATGAAGAATCCAAAGCAGCCTCGCGAGTTCTAGTTAGCTTATCGAGTCATTAATTGTGTGGGACTCACTTTGATGGATACTTCACCGTTCGCTCGCACACAAATACATTAAGGACAAAAAACGGAAATCTGAGCAGTGAAATGTCGAAAATGAAATTAGTCTTGCGGATACTAGTCACGCTCTACGTACGCATCTCGACTGTGAATTGTCAAAGGTGCTTACTAAATAAGGACTCGATTCGTTGTTCAAAATGTAATAAGCAATGTTTTCTGACTTTGAAGCGATAAACTTGTCTTTTTTGTTACTGTATACTTCGGCTAAAGCAACCCGTTCCAGCTGTACAACGTCCGTATTTTACGTTTCCTTCATATGTATGTTTCGTCCGTAGCTTTATGATGGAAGCATTGTTTCGTAGATATTTTAACATCTGTGCGAATTGTACCAACGGATGCATGTTATTAAAATCAACAGATCAGTTCTCTCTAAATTTTAACCGTCTCGGAGATTCTCCATTTTAGATATTCCCCCTTTTAGAGAATCTTCATTTTAGTAATTCCCCCTTTTAGAGATTCCCTATTTAAGAGATTGCCCGTTGCCCGTTCCCCATTCCCCGTTCCCCATTCGCCGTCCCATTGTGACACCGTATTGTTTGGGGGAGGGGCAAGTGAAATTGGCCATCTGTCCAAGTTTGATGTTAAGTCGAACAGAGACCAAGTTATGGAGCGTTCACAAAAACGTGTTTGGGGGGGGGGGGGGGGGGGAGGGGGTTGGGGGACTGATGTCAAATTATCATGTACTATCTAAAAAATTGGGAGGACCCGTATTTGCTAATACAAGTAATACTTGCGAATGAGCGAAACAAATTAACGCAAAAACAGAAAACCCCTCCAAAGAGCATAACGATCTGCTAAAAAAACGCAGAAAAAAGAGAAGGCAAACAAAGCCTTTAATGCTCGTTTACATAGAGCGATTTTATCGCGCGACAAGAGCTGCGATACTGATCGCAGCAAAGTTGCACTAAATTTCGAGCATGTTCGAATTTGCGGCGGCAAGGCTGCGATCTGTCGCGCTACAAATCGCAGTGAAATCGCCGGCTGTTCACACGCGCGATTTGCTGTCGCCGTAAAATCGCCGTTCGATCGCAGCTCTTGTCGCGCGATAAAATCGCTCTGTGTAAACGAGCCTTTAGAAAGCCAGCTATCTCACGGATATAAGGCACAACCTAAACGGGCGCTCAAGAACAAAAAGATCCCGGGACAGAAACAGGGTTTTCGAGTGTTTTTGAAAGAGTGGACATATTTCTGAAAGCACCGAACGTGACTCTTCGGCGCCACAAGGCACCTTGCAGGCGTCGAAGGCGCCAGCTAACTAGGGGGGTCTGGGGGCATGCCCCTCCCCCCCCCCCCCCAAGGATTTATTTTTTTAAAAGAACACTCAGAAATGCTGTTTCCAGTGTTTCTAGAACCCAAGAATCAGTTTCCCAGGCAAGGCTGGAGCTCACTCAATTTCTCTTTAAAAAGTAAGTAAAAATATTTTTGATAATAAAATAATAATAAAAATAAAAATAAAACAAACCCCTCAAATATTGGCATCAAAGTCCTGGACATGGAATAGGAAACCACCGGACGAAATGTCCGGCCTCCAGCCTCAAACGAAAACCCTGGCCTGCTGCAGAGAAAATCAACACCAAGAAACTAAAAACATATCAAGACGAACTATTTTCTTGAAAGAATAAACATCACTCAAGAGTATGAAGGTCCAAATCTAAAGTCTCATAGAAGAAAAAGCATTGCTAAATGAAATCTTACTGGAAGCGCCTAAAAGAGACGTCCATTCAGATATATGCTCGAGAGAGCAAGATATGACAAAGGAAAAGGAAACCAGACCACGTACAAGGGAGTCATGCAAGCCTGTCAACCTCTCCTCCTCCCCCCCTCCCCTCCCCTCCAACAAGTTCTTGTCCCAAATCTGATAAATTATTTTAAGATTTTATATGGTTTTGGGGGACGCAGCCTGAAAATTGGATATTAAACCATGTTTTTAAGTCCGTAACATTGGTCTCTGTTCGACCTAAAAGAACCAAATTTTGACAGACGTACAATCTCAATGTTGTCTTTCATACGATGGTGTCAATTTATCGATTGGTTCAAATTTGAAACTCGCCCCAGTTACCTGCGCAATTACGGAATGGCTTATACAAAAAAGAATTCCACTCAGAATGATGTCATCAAACATAGCAGTGTATCAGTATCTGGGAAAATAACATTCCAACCGTCCCGTTTTACCCGGGACTGTCCTGATTTAGACTACGTTGTCCCGCTGTCCCGTTTTTATTCTAAATGCATGTCCGCTATCCGTAGTATTTTGAAAGTTGTTATTTTTAAATATGGCGAAATATGATAAATAGCGATATTTCTTGTTTACAAACATTGACTTTTGATATTCAAATTTGCCAACCAAGGAACAAAGGAAGTCATTGTTTCAACAGCCAATTGGATTCTGATTGGCATATTAA
The DNA here is from genome assembly GCA_949126865.1 of Montipora capitata. Classification (NCBI taxonomy): domain Eukaryota; kingdom Metazoa; phylum Cnidaria; class Anthozoa; order Scleractinia; family Acroporidae; genus Montipora; species Montipora capitata. The sequence continues at coordinate 7,009,458 of OX421453.1, forward strand.
TAACAATAGGTGACGTCACGAGAAACATCATGAATGAATTCCGTTTGGGGAGTTCTCTGAAAGCAATTTCCAACTTCCTCTTTGATCAATTCGCGAGTATTTTTTGGTAATTTTCTGTTCTCTCCCAATTTATACACGTTTTGCAAGGGCTACATAACGGACAGCGGCTTGAAAAAAGGAGACATCATAGTCACGGGCTCTTTAATGCGAAATTGGCGGGATTTGTATCATTCATATCTGGAAACTAGTGTCCCACCTTTTGAGGGTTTAGAGGTTGGAATGTCTGGAAATTCTTGGATTTCGTCACCTCTGGTCAAAACGTCTTGGTCATGGCATACGTTAGGTCCTGTATAGACCTCTATATAACCATTTACGACTTGGACAAATGATGCAATCATATCTTTAAGTAGTCCGCCATTTATGCATATGGAAGAAGGACGATATCGCGTTGCTTGGTCTCAGATCATACAAAATCTTCACAATGAAAGTGTGCAAAAGTCCTGTTGCATGATTTCTCATTTGTAATATAATTTGAAGATCTTTTAAAATTGCAGGGTGTGAGTGACTTTCTGATACATAACCTAACCTGCGACCAGGCTCTATTCTAGTTTCGCGTGGTACGTTACTGTGGGAACATTTGGGCGAAGCTGAAACTGGCCTGATCGCAGGTGTTACATAACCGGAACCCGTGTATAGAAGATGCGTGACTCAACGGACGGCAAGTTCCAGGGTACCTGCCAGGGGAATGTAAGAATTCTTCGCCGAGTCATACCACGATTCAGTCATTGAACGTTTAACGTAAAAAAAAAAAAAAAAAGAATAGTCCCCTATGGGCATTCTAAGTCACCTTTTTTCCCTCCGAAAAAGGCTATGTCGTGCGAACACTTTCCATCCCTTCCAGCCCTCCCTCAGTGGAAATGAACTTGAGCCCACGTTTCAGTCACTTATGAATAATTTTCCTGATTATTTTCCAAAACGATTGTTTCATTTATAACACACACTGTTTTCATCTTGACATTAGCGTCGTCGATCGCATAGCTACTTGCCAGCGCTCATATCGAAGCTGCCGATGATCATGCAGAAAATAATTTTTGCAGTTTTACTGTGCGTGACATTAACATGTTGGATTTCGGTCTTCCACGTGTGTGGAACTTTGTCGAAGAAAGACAAGAAAGATAAGAAGGATAAGAAAACTACCGAAAAAAGCCGAACGGTAAGGATTGATTGTTTATTTTTGTAGGTGATTATCAAGCTCTGGTAAAACAGACTCTCATATTAGCTGATAAGTCGTGTGACATCCACAAGATACTGATAGTTTTCCTTGCTGGTGTTAGACATATTAAAATGACTGTATCAAATTTAAATCTGCAGAACGCGCCATATCTCAATTATTTTTGTTCGATTCAAAATAAAGAAAAAGTTAACGTGCGTTGAATAATAGCTAACGGATGAGGAAATGTTTTATTTATTACACACTTCATCTACTGTACGGAGCGTCAGACCAAGTCATCAATGAGTAACGAGCATTCTCTTGTGACCAAAAATGAAAATAACAATAACCACAATAAAAAATAAAATTATTTAGTTACAGTCGTAGATATAATAAATTTTCGAGCAGCAACATTCAATCACCTGCATGCATTTTAGCCTTGTGCATTATGCTAATAGATAGCGTTCAACCTTACAGTGTATGTTAATTAATCGGTCATTGTATAATGCAGACTGCAGACCTTGGTTAAAATGCAGACTGAGGTTATAATGCAACTGTTGAAAAAGCCCAAACCATTTAGAAATGCTAACAGTTAAGCCTAAATATTGTTTTTATGCCTAATTAGGCCTAAAGTTAGCATTTCTAAAGGGTTTGGGCTTTTTCAACAGTAGTACATTATAACCTCAGTCTGCATTTTACCCCTGGTCTGCAGTCTGCATTTTACACTGACCAGTTAATTAATACATTTTTAACTGAATGTCAGTCAGTGTGACAAACTTAAAGGTCAGAACATGTACAGCTTAGGTGTTCGAAGTTAGTAGCACATGTACTCCACATTCTCTGACCCTCAAAGGATTTTGTGAAGGTAAATATAAAAAATAAATAAATAAAAAAACGTTTACAACATCTGCTTTTTTGACATGTACAGTATCATAACAAAGCAGTGCTTCTTTAAAATTAATGAATTAAATGATTACATCAGTCATTTAACACCTCTGTGGAGTAACAGCACAAGTGAACTTATATTTTTCTTAAATTATCGTACATTTCACTTATCTCCATGGTTAATAACCTGGGAATTAATGAAAATTAAAAACTGGGTAATTTGTTCTACAGTGTACATGTACTTTTGAACAGTGTATACTGTATTAATCAAAGTCCACAATTGCCTGATTCCAATTTTGAGCCTTTTAGTCTTGTATATCTAGCAAAAAATAACGAGGGGACAATAGTAATTGAGTCTGTAATGCTCTATGGTTAACTATAAGTACTTTACATTGATTCAGTAATACATTACAAATACATGCTCTAATAGAACTGACTGTCTGCCTTTGATCCTAACTTAAAAAAAATAATTTTGTTGTTACAGACCTTTTCATATGGAAAAAGGACGTAACACTGTAAATTTCCTGCGAGGAGGCTTTCTGAGGGACTGGAGTGTGCCTGCTTGCAGGCTGTAAACACCACAATGAGACCGTGACAATCATCTTAATTTGCTTATTAAACTAGTCAAATCCACAGTTCAAAAATATTAATATATGACTGTCCATGCATTTTTGTCATTCATTCACTTTTATATGGTATATTATGTGAATGAAGACTTAGCAAGTCTGAGGTGGCCATGATGGTCTACGTTGGTCTACTGTGGTCATGGGTTTAAGTCCCTTTTTTTTCAGGCTTCCTTAACCCCCTAAATCACCTAACCATTGACGAGTAAAATCTTGTGGTGTATGTTAGACAAAGTAAGATCATAGGTGTCACTCTCAGTGTTACTCTACGGGGTAGGTAAATGGGTTAAATTACTCTTAAAAGCCTATATTTGCCCAAAAGTCATATCATCATAGTGCATTCTTTTTTTTTTCAAATGATGACTTGTTCAAATGCGTGATCTTATTGGCTCATAATGCACTCAGGCAAATCACGTGGGACACAACATGTCAGCTCATATTTTTGTAATTTCATGTTACACAAATTTCTTTCACGGTGTGTCATGAATTTTTGGCAAATGTGGGCCTTTAATAACTTTGTTGATTATTTTCACTTTGATTTTAACAAATCATTGCACACATACGTGTATATAGTACTGTTTTAAAAATTACAAATTTAATGACAAGTTCTTATTTAAGGAATTGGTAGGTTTGCAATTTATAACAAATTCATTTGTAAATTAAAAATAATGCATTCATTATATTGCTGACTACAATATCTCTACCACTCAGGGAAGCTCAAAATTGAATCAAACCAAAAAGTTGTTGTTGTTGTTATTGTTTTTTCTTTTCTTTCTTTGTATGATAGGAAAAAACTTCATTAGCTCATGGAGAGAAACTTTTTGAAGAAGTGTTAATACTATAGAGAACTTCCATGCTAGCAGAAGTCTCTTTTCTTTTGTGTTCACTGGGCTGAAGACTATGGGAAAAGAGACCTCTAGCACAGCGTGCCCTTGCAGGTCGAAACTGACTTTGTTCAGAGCTTGCACAGCGGTTACACTTAGTGATGGAATCTTTACCTGATACTTCATATTGTGTGGGCTCACTTGACAAAAGTGGAATTACTGTAAAGATACATATATGCACACTGGCAACAGGGGACACTGAAAAAATGCAGATTGCAGACTGTGCAGACCATCAGTAAAATGAAAACTCGGTTAGCCAGAATATCAACCTGGTTAGCCATCAATTAGGGCTAAATAACATTCAGGTAACTTACTAGCCTGTTTACAGTTATCTCTCAATAATATTGAGGGGACCACCATATTTTATCCTTGGTTTGTAGTCTGCATTTTGGCATGAGCGACTGGGCACAGTGGGCTCTAGTCACAATCAGCAAGCATAAGGTGTATGGCAACTGCAAACTGCAGACTGCAGACTGCCTACAAATAGTGCTAATCAAGTGTATTATTTAAGTCTAAGCACCCATTTCAAATAATGCTGATAAACGGTATGATAAACAGTCTAAGAACCCATTTTAAAACAGTTCGCTTTCAATAACTGTGATTTAAGGTTAGTCTGCAGTTTGCAAGTGTCAGACACCAGAAAACATACAATAGGGTATGCAATTTGAAGAGTCCCATCCAAGGTTGTTGGCGGTGGTTGCATCAGAGTTTCAACCCATGGCAGAGGTCTCTTTTCCTGTGCTCGCCAGCACAGCGAATGCAAAAAAAAAGAAAAGAAACCTCTGCTAGCAGAGAAATAGAGAACCAGATGTCTCAACCAATATGTGTCTGCCAGAATCAAACCCAGGATCTAATGGTGGGTCAAGCAAGCTACTTTCACAACTCAGTGTCAGCAACTGCTTTCCATTTTCCTCGTCAATCAAAAAAGTAATGACTGTCACATTGTCCTACATTGAAGTGGAAAAGCCATGTGCCATGATTCACAGTAAAAAAAGACTGAGAAAAATGAATCATTCTTGCCAGGAAAAATGGTAGTACAGGTCTATATTTAGAAATATCTGCACAAAAATACAATAACATTGTATACCTTAATACATAATATATCTTATACAAATTAAGACGTTTTTACATATTAATTTTTATTAAATAAATCAAAGTACATGAGAAAATGAAACTAAGAGGTACTAAGAGGAACTGTGGAATGCACTCTTGGCTCTGCTTACCACACCATGTATATCATCTGAAAGATTGCTTTATGTATGGCACCTTTCATATTAATTATAAATTGTTGTGCTTACATAACTTCAAAGTCTAATCATTGGTTTCCTTTTTTAGTGCAGTCAATCAGTCTGATTGTCAAAAAAAAATAAAAAAATAAAAAAAGAATGGGCCACACTCCACTGTAATTGGTTGATTTACATCCTTTTTTTCAGTTTATTTTTTTTATGGTTGGCCAACTGTGGTACCCTGGCTCCAGAGGAGTGAGGACAATGTGTGAGCCAGCGAGCCATGAAAGCCAATTGGCTGCAAGTCATGCGAGTCAATATGTAAGCCATGCAGGTCAACATGCAAGTCACACAGTTATTGAAGGCTAACAGATTTAAAATGGGTGCTTAGACCTAAATACTGTTTATCACCGCTATTTGAAATGGGTTCTTAAACTTAAATGCGGGATTTGCATGGCTCGCTGTCTCACAGATTGTCCAACCCTGCTCCAGAGGCCCGTTGAAAAAATAAATGCCATTGATTGAGTGTTTGCATAATTGCTTTTCAAGACATTGATATAATTTTTAGGAAAATAAGATAATATTTGTTTTTTTTTTTTTTCTTTTTGGTTTTAGACCAGTCCAGGTACAAATGTCACTGCCAGAGGATTAGTAGTTGAAAATCCAAGAACAAGAGATATTGTCAAACTCCACAGTTTATACTACAAAAATGCTACAGAAATTAATTTTCAAGGGGAAGTTTTGGTATATGTCACTCCAGTAAGTGTGATGTTCAGTATTGTTTAAAATATCATAAACTCATGAATATATCAATGACTAGATAATTAAAGTACTTTTAATATTACCCTTTGAATAAGTGTGGATGTTAAGCACAGATTAGCATCATGTAACATTAACATATTAGCAGTTAGAAAATGGGAGAGGATGCGAACATTGGGTTGTGTTTGGAATTGGCGAAAAGATGAAAAGCTATTCCTACCAGTTGTTACGTTCAAGAGTTGCAAAAGTAATAAACAAACACTACACTATTATTTGACAGCCCGCAAATTACTGTAAGACCACCAGTAGACAGGTTTCAACTTTAAAGCTGTTAATGTACACTGTATATAGATACGTAAGTCTAAATGTTTTCTTTTAGTGGAATTCACATGGCTATGATGTAGCAAAGGTATTTAGCACAAAGTTTACATATGTATCTCCAGTGTGGCTGCAAGTCAAGAGAAGGTGAGTATCTGGGTAGCCTGGAAGCAGCTAGGCTCCGACAGTTTGTTGTTGTTGTTGTTGTTGTTGTTTGTGACAGTGAAAATAAGGCGAGCAGTAAAGTGGGGCAGGGGAAAAGAAAGGTCTTCTTTCCTGCTCCGGTGTTTGTCATTAAAAAAATGGACAGTAGAGACTGGGGAATAGATTCAGTAAAATTTCAATGAATCAACTGGAAATTGTCCTTTAGTTTTTTGTACATTTCAATCCAGATTTTTGTCATATTAATGACCCCCCCCCCCCCCCCCACCCCCAATACGTATTTTTGTTCAATGTCACGAATAGTGGTGGGCTAGTTCTTTTTCAAGACTATTCTGTGATTATTAAATTACAATTATGTTTTAAATTAACAACTATTGGCAGCCCAGTTCTTGTGCAGATCGAAGGACATTAATTAGAGAACTTTCATTGTTCTCAATTATTTAAGAAATATTGGTATTATCTGAAATTAATTTAAGCAATAATTTCTTAAGGAGTCTGCCAGGCTGTTTATTTATTACAGAAACAGTAGTCTAAGAAAACCTAGAGTAGATTTCTGTGCTAAATTACCTCAAGTTATTAGCGGCCCGAGCGAAACGCGCCAAAGACACGCGGTGCACCATGGCTAAGACTATGGTAACCCATCGACGCGGGAAAGTTTGGTTTTGATTTTTGATTATGACCTCAGCGTATGTCCGTCTGTCCGTGCATTCAACTTTTCATGTAAGCCAGCCAATACGCGAAGTTTCTCACCTCTGGAACCCGCGTTTTCTTTTGCCTAAAATTTGCGTGGTCAGCTTAGTGCCTTTATCACTGTGTTTTAGTAAAGCGCGCAGCAAACATTTTGAAGAAGGCAACAAAACATATGTATATGTATATGTATATACTGTATGTCGTACAACAAGGAAAGAGGGGAAAAAGAGAGAGAAAAAGAGCAATACTCAGCGTGAAAGACGGCGACTGCTGAGAGCAAGAGGAAACCTGCGAAATCAGATTAAAAGACAAAAAACGAGAGATAAAGGTTTCTGTGTTTCCAACTAGTCTATGTTAACTGATTATTTTGCAGGAAAACGGGCACTTTTGCAATAGAAGGAGGCCATGACATTGATCAGGGTTTGGGCTGTCTTTTTATTATGCTATGTATAATTATATGTACATGTGTGTGTGTGTGTGTTTGCTCAATGGCCAGCGCTTTAGTTTCCACAGTTAGTACGATAGCGAAGGAGCGGTTGTCAGTGATTTAACCCGCACGACCCTGGGGTTAAAAACGCAAGAGACACGAACGGCAAACTTAACCAGTCAGAAATGAAATAGATTTATTTCTCAATGGTGACTCGAGCAGAGGATCCTCGAAATCTTCCGAGTTATCTCCTTATCTTTTGATTATATGAGTGTGGATGCTCTAGGAGTTAGGATTCTCGCACTTTCTTTTGCGAAGGATTAGATGTGCATCGTGTGGTTGTACTTCCTACTGGTGGTGCGGGATGTTTAAACCAATCACTTTTAAATGAAAAACTCATTGAATTGATTTATTAGTTTCTAAACTGAATCAATAACCTCCCTAAATCTGTATTGTTTATTATCATCATTTTTGCTCCACCCATGCAGGATGGCTGGCGGATGTTCGAAAAGGCGGAGATCACATTAGAATGGGTGAGAGCTCTGGTCACTTCTAGTTTGAGTGAATGTCACTTCCGGCAGTTATTGGCTTCGTCTCCTCAGAAATATAACATTTATTTATTTATTCATGTATTAGCATGCATTTTATCAGAAATTCGTTCAGAACAACATATTCAGCACTGTACTACTACAGGCCTTTGATACCCCGGTCATTGAAATGCTAACACTGCATTCTGCCCGCTCCCTGCACCATTTATTAGGTGGAAGATTGACCCTAAAGCAACCTTTCTTTTTATTATTATTCTGGCGAGAATAAAGCTTTTCTCAATTTAGTGTATATATAGTGATACTAAAACCTAAGAAATTGCTAAGACCATGCAGTCAGGGCTGCGCAGGCCTTGAAAGGGACCAATTGCATGTTACCGGTACCAAGTGTATTTTTGGTGACCAATCATGTAGCGACATAAACATTGGCCTGCAAGCAGGCTGTTCCTTTGAAATGGCGGGTGGTTGAAATATGTTGGTTGGTTACTAGTTCCTTTAGAAAGTAGTAACCAAGCCCCTATAGTACATGTACGTTGTATTTCGACCGCGCGTAACTTTCAACGGAAGAGCTTGCTTGCAGGCAAGCACCCAAGCTACCGTTATTTACTATAATTAAACAAAAAGAGTCACATGTTTTGTATGCTCAACAAAAAGCCCTATCGCTAAAAAATTTTTGCTATTCAGTTCCTAGAGTATTGTTTGATGGGTGGACATTCAACGACTTTCACATAATCTTCTCAAGTGAAACTGCAATGCAAGGACTTATGGATACAATTGTATCTTTCCTCAAGGTTAGTAGGTGAGGTGGATCAATAAGTTCATAATATTTCATTGTCATTGTCATCGTCAATGTCGTTATTATTATTGAGGAAATTAACTCACAAGGGAGCCAGTGCGGTCGTTAAGCCCAAATTACCATTATAATGCCAAAGTGGGACTGTCCCCCCAGGACGTCGATTATGATGATGTGCTGCTTGACACAGTATCCGGGATATTGCTGCTTAAGTTCACATCTCAGAGGGCCATATTTCCTTGTCTTCTCTTCATCTTTCTGCGCCCGATTGCCACCCAAGGACGGCTCATTTCTAGTGCAATTATTATTATCTTTATTATTATTTGCTTCAAAATAAATGTAGAGATTTCGCTTTAAGTCACCTCTGCTTGGATACAAACATCAGCAAACTATTCTGAAATACTTTTCAGTGTTGCCCCGGCGCCACTGCTAGGCCGCTATGTTGTTGTTGTTGTTGTTTTTGTTGTTGTTGTTATTATTATTATTATTATTATTATTATTATTATTATTATTATTATTATTATTATTATTATTATTATTATTATTATTATTATTATTATTATTATTATTATGATGTCATCACTATCAACGTGATCAGGCCAAAAGCATTAAAAGACGCCTTCGGCAGCTGCTAGAAGGACCATGTTTGATCTTGGAGCACAGCATGACAGGCAAGAGCAGCAAGAAATAAGTCAATTTTGATGAAGAAGGAAGACTGGAGACCCGGAGAAAAACGCTCGAGTCAGGTTGAAATGTACTGAAGCTCACTCCACATACATGTATTGGGGCGTAAGCGCTTGATAGTCATAAACCGTTACTCGTCCATATATTAATCCCGTCCAATAGGACTGAACTTCGGTGAACAAACGGGAACCGTTGTTTTCCTTTGGCAAAGCCAGGAAAGCCGTGCAATTGTTTAGTCTCTGGTGGATTGCAGCGTCGGACAACATGGACTGTCTCCTGTGTCAACTCGTTTGATTATTAAACTAATTGTTTCAAACTAAATACATTGTACATGTATAATTGATCTGCTTGGGAAGCGCGATGGTATGGTGTTAAGTGCGTCGGATCTGTCACAGTGTTTGTGTCTCTCATCAGCCATTAATATATGGCTTTCGGCGATAACTTGTTTGTGGTGACACCGCGATCAACCAACATCCCGTCCAGTGGAAAGAGCAACTGAGTCGCTACGAACACCAAATCATTTATAAGGCTGATCAGCGTTAACCCTTTTGTTTTTAGCTAAAGAAGACCAGCCAACTTGAATGGAACTATGTGCTAGTTTTTCCTATACCCCTTTTCGATTTGATTTCAGGCGAATCAATTTGATGGTCTAACTTTAGAAGTGTGGAGTCAATACAATGGTGATGGCAAAGAGTACGTATCAAATCACTCCATTGCAAAATTTCACCGATAAGTATAGTTTGCTATCCTGAGTAAATCTCGCGCGATGACCAGTCGGAGCGAGCGAGAAGTGGAGCGTATAAAGATTGAGGAGAAAAGACTGGCTCGAGATTACTTTTCCTTTTGTTGTTGTTGTTGTTGTGTTTTTTTTTTTTTGCCTTCAATATTCTACCCTAAAAATTGTTCTTTTTTAGGTATTTGAATAAAGTGGCACAGTAGAGGGACTGCGCTTCTCTTATATATACCCAGTTATCTTATTTTTTTTATCTTTCCTTAGGTCATTCATTATTAAACGACTTTAATAAGTAGTATGTTTGCTTTTTATAGGTCAACTCTCGCGATCGCAGCTTTTGAGAAAGCGACAAGGCTGGAGCGTGACTCTCGCGAAATCTCCCTCGAATTGAAATATCATGCACTTGGTCCTTTGCTCGTGTTGTACCGCAAATCCGAACTTTCTCTGTAGATATTGAAAGGAATGAAAGTACATAAGCTTTAAAGTACTTTTCTTTTTCCGACAGGAACTTGTATCTTTTGGTTAGCAAGTTGGCAGATTTTCTTCACAAAGAAAAAATGAAAATTATTTTGGTCATCCCGCCTCCGTTCTATGGCAGGTAAACACAAACACCGCGCTAAAACAAACTAAACAAGACGCTTAAGAGCGTTCACGTGGGATGCTGGAGAAGCACTTGGGCTCTTTCACAAGTATCCCTGGGTCACCATGTCTCTTTTGGTTTACCTTTGGTAACATTTACCAGTTCCTCTACTAAATTTGCGAGAATCATGAGGGCACTTTTACCCAAATTTCAGTCCCAGCATTATTATGATTTAATGGCGTAGCATCCGAATTCTCTTAGAGTTCAATGGTAGAGCATCCGAATTAGTTCAGTTCGTAGATTAGAATCCTGTCAGAATCGTTTGGATTTTTCCGTGTATTGTTGAGTCACCAATACATCCGTTTAGAAAAACCTGAGTTTTACAAAGAAGGGCTTTGGGCTAAAATGGGTTAAAAGCTATGGAAATTGACCAGTGCCTGACAGATCGCATTGGTGGGAGGCAAGTGCTCTCACCACTACGTCAGCCCTGCACCCCCTCCATCGCGTTAACGGCAAACGTTCGTTTTAGCTCGTCCTATCTGTTAGCTAGAGAAATGAGTAACTTAACAAAAGGAAAAGGTACAACAGAAGAAGAGAATTACCATGCTTTTTTGCAGCCTGCCGTTTGCTGTTTGTCGTTTCACGTAGTTAGCTTCACGTTTTCGTGAAACGTGAAACGACTCCGCTTGCCGTTTCATGGAGTGTAAAATGGAGTGAAGCTTGTGACTTTAACTTCGCGTGACCCACGGTAACTCGAAATGAACTCTGTTAAACAGAATCTCGGAGTTTTTTTTTTTTTTTTTTAGTTGCTTGTAGAAAAAGACGCTATGTAAAATGAAAATCTTTACATTTCAAATTTTGCGAGTTTCGATGAAGCTGTTTTCTGAGTCAACAGAAAGTCAATGTGAGTTCTTGAAGAAAACTACGGTACGAAGTTAGTTAAGAATTATCTATAACAGATTCCCATGAGTAGGACCGAGCAACTCCAATATATTCCTGTCACGGCGTCTTCACAGACCGATTTACTTTTAGATTGAATTTCCGGCGAATGAGACTCCCGTGGGAGCCCGATGACCAATCACAAGAAACTAACTTGCCGTCATTGCGTCAGCGGACCCGAACGGCCTTTTTTCCAGAGGGAAAAGGTAATCTAAAATAGATCGGTCTGTAAAAATGCCGTGACATGTAGTATGGGAGTTGTTCGCTCTCCGTCGTGGGTTCATGTCTTTAACCATGATCCCTAATTTTCCTTGCTTAACTTACCGGAAAGTGGTTGTGGGCTCAAGATTTTTTTTCTCATATTCAACTTGTTATCACGTAAAAGAAAAACGAGAAGGAATCTCTACGTATACGGCGAGCGCGAAAATGCCTTCTTGCTCGTAGAAACGGCAAGCGGCAACCAGTAAACGCGAAAAATGGTGGGAAAATCGTAGTCGTGTGATCACTTTGCCGTTCGCGTTTCACGTAAACGTGATGCTTTATCTTGCTATAAATCTCTATATTTTTGGGTTGATTTTTCCCACGAAATCAATCATGACTTATTCATAGTTCATTGTATCCCTCGAGACTGGTATCGTTCGCTAGAGTGATCCGGAACCGATTTACAATCTCCTGTGATGATGGCCTAGGCTTTGAAAATACCTTGGCATAGACTTACTACTTTGTTTTGTACTCTTGGTTACGGAAAGTGAGAACTGTTTGTTGTTGTTGTTGTTGTTGTTGTTCTTTGTTTTGTTTTGTTTTTTTACATTGGTGCTTCTTTATTTCAGCAATATGAAGACGCCTGGAGCATTTGACAAGCATGACTTTGAGCTTCTAGCTCCAGTGTTGGATGGATTTAGTCTCATGACTTATGACTACTCTTCGCATGGAAGGTAAAACATGAATACCCATTCCCTTCACTTTGCATGGATACCGGGTAGCACTGTCATTTGGGGAGAGAGGTCCTAAGTTCCATAAGCGATGCATGGAAGAGCTCTCGTAAAGTACAATGTAATAGGCCTTATTCACGATAGCCGCCATGTTGGTTTTCTAATTGTCATGCAAATTAGCCATGTGTTATGCTGGGGGGCAAATATTGGAAAAAAGGCAAATTGCGGAAAATCGGCGCGTCGAAATATTGAAATAACATTTCTAAAAGTACATTTTAGAATTTAGAATTAAGTCCCATTTATAATAATTTTATATCTTTGATTGCCTTTGATATTTTGACTTTCTACTTCGTTATCTCCTCATTTTTCACTTTAAAAAAAACATCGAAGTAACTTGTGTAATCATTCTGTTGTACCACTTAGGTGAAAAAACATTCAATGAACGTGAAAAAGAACATCTGTGTGGCTAAGATGTTCGTTAAAACCTCTCGAACTTGTATTGTTTGCCCCCTCAGAAGTGTGTAGCTAATTTGCTTGATAATAGCAAATCCAACATGGCGGCCATCGTGAATAAGGTCTATTGGCTTGCTACCCACACCTCGGAAACAAAAGACTAAACAGAATAGGGACTTTGACGTAAGGGTAGTAGAGCTAGAGAGCTACCACATTCCAATGAAGAGACAGATTGCGAGGGCTACTGCCCAACCCGGTTCGATAAAATACCTGTTAGCGAAGAAGCTAGGTAAACTTGGCAACTGAACCATAACAGCTGGTGAACGGTTTCAGAAGTTGGAATAAGATACCTGTGTCTCTTTTTAATGCACGCTCTCTCAAAACCTCGATCAGTTATGGAAGTTCCAAATGTTATGAAACGCTTTTTCCTCGTATTTTGTGGGTCACTTATCAGCGGCTCATTCCTGGGTTTCCTAGCAGCTTGTTTGTCAGTCTAGAGTGGATATCGCTGTTTTTCTTTGCTGTCCTCTAAGAAATTGATTACACATTGTGTACAGATATGTCCAGAAATGTACCAAATTAGATGCACTGACACCGATGTAAATACATGTAAGCATCACGAAGTGTCCCCGTGCTCTTCTCCGTCCCCAACTTGAATATCACTTGTGTATTGGAATACAGGCAATCAACGTCACAAAGTGTCCGGCCTCAAATGCTGCTTCTCATGTATGGATAAAAAGCTGCATTCGTACCCTAAGCTAAGAATAACGCTAACATCTCCCCTTGCGTTATTGTTGGAAAGGGGTTGCAAATGCATGGACTTAAACGGACGGACACTTCGTTTTGGATGTCAAAAGTGTTCGTGCATCTAATTGAGTGATCATTGTGTAAGCTGAAGTACAAGGCCAAGCTGGCCAGTCATACATGTGCTATGGTGATAAAGACATAACTAGTATACTAGTATGCTTGGACTTAAACGGACACTTCGTGTTGGATGTCAAAACTGAGCGTGCATCCAATTAAGTGGTCATTTTGTAAGCTGAAGTACAAGGCCAAGCTGGCCAGTTATACATGTGCCATCGTGATAAAGGCGTACGCCCGGTATCGATACCTGCCTTAAATGTTGCAGACCAGGACCGAATGCTCCTGTGCAATGGATGAGAGAGTGTGTTTTGTCGCTGAGTCCTGAGAAGGGAAAGCAGAGGTCCAAAATCCTTCTCGGCCTTAACTTCTACGGACAAGAGTTTGGACCAAATGGTGGAAAACGTACGTACCAGTAATCATATTGCAAGAACTTCCACCGATGACCCATCGTACCCACCGTCTAATAGACCGCATTCGTATTGTCATTATTGGACTGGAACTAGCCTGAAATGGAGTCTAATGCGGGGGAATGTATTAAAAAGTATTTGCATTTGATCATGGAAAGATTCCCCCGCATAAGCCTCCATTCCAAGCTAGTTCCTGAGAATAAGAATATGGTCTATTTCTTTTAATATCACAGTTTTTCATTATTTGTATATATATATATATATATATATATCTTTTAATGTCCAGTTTAATGTCTTTTTTGTTTTATTAACTTTATCTTTCTTTTCTTTTTTTTTTTTTTTTTCAATGAAAAATTGTTGTCAGCAGCTATCTTAGGATCAAGGTAGGATCATTCATTAAGAAAACCGTGCTGTGTGTTTTGTATTTCGCGTAATTGTAGAAAAAGAGATAGTTGATGTCATTAAATTCTCAACCTCAGATAATGCAATTCTAGCTTTCTCATTGGTTCACTGGATCTCGGTTATCAGCCATTATAAAAAAACTGGATCATTGGATAATGCAATTCGAGAGTTTTGATTGGCTAAGCCATCATGGGTTATGAGCCATTATACCATGATCTACAAACACGACAAGCATATGCGTGATTTTTTGGGCCTTCTTATTTTTATTGTAGTCTAGTTTTCTATATTTTGGGGTCGTTTTAATGAAACAATTATTCCACTCGCGCTTGTTGGATATGATATGATTATAGCCAACTCGGCGCTACGCGCCTCGTTGGCTATCTATCATCTCATATCCAACGCGCGCTTATGGAATAATTGTTAATTAAGCCTGGCGGACTGTCACTCTGGAATACTCGAAATAAACCCGTCTGCTCCTTTGCAGCCCGGAGTCGAATTACGACCTGTAGTTTGGATGCTCTGCCATTGAGCTATAGGAGATTCGTGATGTGAGATAAGCCGTTAATGAAAGATATGTGCATTTGAAGTGCGGGTTACAGGCGAAAGGTAAAAGTCATCCTGGCACTTTTCCAAATAATTAAGAACTTGTCTCTTATAGACACCTATAAATTCCAGCTTGCTCCAGTGGGATTCGAACCCATGTCCTGTGTGATGCCGGTGCGCGCAATTGTTGGAACTGCGTAGAGCCACCTCAAAAGTTTTGTACTTTTTCTTCCTTTTAGATATATTGAACTACTAGAGAAACATAAAACTGAAAAACTCGTTTGGGAGGAAGGCGTTGCTGAACATTCATTTACATTTGCGTGAGTTCAAAACATCTTTCAGTCATGCATGTAAGGAATATTCTGACCATTAAGAATACACCATTTTCGAATTCTCACGGGTGGACTGGATCTAGCATAAAATGGAGGCTAACGCGGGCAAATCTTTTCACTCACAAATTAATTTGCCCTCACTAGCTACTATTTCATGCTTGATCCAGTCCAGCGGTGAAAATTCGAAAATGGTTCATTGAGTCAGCACGACGATAAATTTGTTTCCTGCATCGTTACCAACAGCCAACAGATTCCTCATTATTATAAAAAAACACCAATGAAATATTCGCGCGAAAACATGAGATCTTCACACGTGAAAAGGTGACCGTTGCTATGGTTACATAATAAATCGCCCTGTTGTTTTACGTTAGGACTACAAAACATATTGAAGTGAAATGGTTTGGTATTTCATTGGTGTTTATATGGAATTTCTGGAAAGTTGCGACAAGACAAGAGAAATAGAGGATAGTACTCCTCTGAAAACTACAAGCAAACACACAAAAAAAAAATCCTTGCTTCCAATGTAAGACTTTTTATAATTTGGGCACCAGGCATTTTTGTTTGTATTAATAACCAGTATTTGTATTAAAGCCCGCATTTCAATCTCTGCCATGTATATTTATTGTCCATAAAATGAAAAGAAAATTACACGTTAGCTCGAAGATATGAATCTTATGTTTTCGTGGCAACAACAATATCTCACTCGAACATAAAATTGATATCTTCTGTCCACCGTGTAATATCCTCTATATATTTAGGGGGAAAAAGTTATGGGCTAACTAAACAGTTAAAGGGGCTATACGGCCTCCAGGGTTTTTATTGTTTGCTTATCTCTATAAAGCGTAGATAAATGCCCCAAAAATAATTTTTCGATTCCGCCACTTTTTGACCCAAATGAAGCTTCAAAGTTCGCGCTTTGGCCACGCCCAATCAAGTTGACCGGGAGACAGCACCAGGAAGAGACTTGGTTCCAGAATCGACTGTGACGTTATTTCAGGAACCGCGCACCAAATTCAATTTTTTTGGAGGATCATTTTTGCTTTGTTCCTTTGGCTGGCTCTTCGGAAATTATGCCTGATAGATGTGCTGTTGCGGGTTGTTCAAATATTTCTGATGCAAAGAAGGGCATAACATTCCATTTTATGGTGACGATCGAAGTGAAGCGAAGGCCAGAAAGAAAAAAACGGACGGACTTCGTGAAGTTAAAGCGCGACAAGTGAGCACCAAGCGATTCATATGCTCTGTGTTCTTGTCACTTTGCTCCCGAGGACTTCACGCTGCGGCTATCGTTTGGAAATCTTAAATGCCAGCGAACACTCATAAAGGATAACATTTGGTGTTCTTCCCGTACCAAAGTTCCAGCGCAATAGCTGGGGAGAAGAAGATTTATCCGATCGAAGTCGTCGTCAGGTATGTCACGCCACAATCATCGTCGTTTTACAGACATTGTGTGAAAATCGGGCATTTCAGTTCTTTTTTTTTTTTGTTTTTTTCACTTCTGGCGTGCTCTAGTACGCTTTCTGTTTTCGTTACAGACCTGTAGATTCTGAGCTCCTTCTACTGAAGATTCTGAAA
The DNA here is from genome assembly GCA_949126865.1 of Montipora capitata. Lineage (NCBI taxonomy): Eukaryota > Metazoa > Cnidaria > Anthozoa > Scleractinia > Acroporidae > Montipora > Montipora capitata. The sequence goes on from OX421453.1 coordinate 7,026,424, forward strand.
GTTTTGTCATTGCCGATCAAGTAGAGAAAAATATAGATCCTGAACCGACGAAAGCAGTAGACCTAAAAATTCTGGCAGATCCTTTCTTTATCACCACTGATGCACGTGTTTTCTTGTACGATTATGTCAAACCAGTTTTGTAGCTGCTGTTTTCTTTCTTCCATTTTTGTCCTTTCACGATTACATTCACGAAACCAATCTTCATCTGCCAGTGGCTCTTGACACTGGGGGCCTTCTTGTGAATCGGAAGGAGCATCACCGTCAAACAAGTCTTTGTCTTCGAGCTCTATCTCTTCGTTCGAATCCGATGAAAGACCGTTGCCATCATCTTCAGAAGAAAAGTCGGTTTGATGTTCCATCAATCACTAAACGATGTCCTAAAGCGTCGCTTAATTAATGAAAATACACGATGATCGGGTTATGAAGGTAGTCAAGCTTTCTCTTCCAATTTCGAGTCGTTCCTGAAGTGCCCTCACTAGTCACCAATCTTCGATTGCGCTTTGAACTTGATTGGGCGTGTCCAAACCGCAAACTTTGAAGCTTGATTTCGTGGTCAAAAAGTGGCGGAATCGAAAAATTATTTTTGGGACATTTATCTACGCTGTATGGCGATGTCAAAACCATAAAAACCCTGGAGGCCGGATAGACACTTTAAGACTCTTCAGGTAGATAGCCTTAGATTTTAAATTAACCGCTGAACTGATCGTTTGTCGCATTCAGCAGACTGGCACTACCCATAATTCACGACGAACTCACTATTAGCATTTCAAAATAGGTTTGTTTGTGGAGAACTTGAAATGGGTGTCACTGCGGTTACAGGGTAGAATTTCCCTCTCTACGTGTTACTACTGATGACCGACGACCGACTCCTGATATTTGCTAATGTCAATTTGCAGCGCTGGAGGAGCAAACCATGTCGTATTTTACCCAACGCTAAAGGTAAGAGGCATTCTCGTTCTCAGTAACGCTATCCTTTTGGCCAGCGCTTCGATCCGCAACACTGGTCAAAAGAATCGCTGCTCTGGAAGCGAGAATGAGTAAGAGGATGGCAAAGAAAACTCATGCGAGTAATTTTTCCCGGTTTTCTATACGAAGATGCGCTCGGCTTAGCAGGGCTTGACCCACTGTATGTTCGTAGGATAGATTCGTGCAAGTCGTTGGTCATTAAGGCTAAAGAAGTTCTTTATTCGCCCACTATCGTGGAGCATGATCGTAATCTCCCTTCAGGGAACAAAACTGTTTACCCAACTTGAGGCCGCACAGCTCGTCTTAACAACTTTGTTACTGTTAAATACCAATGCTAGATATGTTTGCTGTCTCTGACCTTTCCTGTAATTCAGGTTTATACCTGCTATTGGATACATTAAACGATTGATTGATTGATTGATTGATTGATTGATTCGTTTTTTTTGGTCGATTGATAACTCTTCTTGTTGTTGTTTCCTTCAGTGACAACTGTTTTGATTGCCGCTTTGGCTTGATATCTCTCTGCTAAGTCTCTAAAAACGCACTGAAACAATCGCAAAATTTATTTTCCACACTTCATTGAGAACATGCCTAATATCAGTGTGTTTGTTTTTCTAAGTCCATACAAGTCCGACTAGACCTTGCAAAAGAGCTGGAAGTTGGAATCTCGATTTGGGAAATTGGACAAGGATTGGACTACTTTTACGATTTGTTGTGATGTACAATTTAATATTCTTTATCCTATTTATGTAAAGCCCCTTTTAATAATTAAAATTAGGACCTCAAGAATTGATCGTTTGAACAGTGATTTTTTTTTCCATTTTAGTTTAGAAACGTTCTTTCGTTGCCCTTCTATCTTATGTCAATATTTTCTTTTCTTGGGTTTTAAAACATGTTTGAATTCATACGAAAGTCTTAGGCCGTGTTCACACTCAACGTTGATTATGATCAACTGAAGTATAATTCAGGCTATCACTACTCCATTCAATTTTATTCAATTATGGTTCTGTTCACATGTGCGAAAATTCAAATACAGTAGGCAGGGTAATTTCGCAGTGTGAGACAAAAAATTGACAAAACAAAACATGCGATT
>OX421453.1:7033482-7045982 GCA_949126865.1 Montipora capitata
TGAGCGATGACCATGAACAAATGACTTGTTTGCATCTGACGTAAATAGCGAAAAAAAAAAAAAGTAAATAAATATGTATTGGAATAAATAAGAAAGGTCAAACTACCCTTCCTGTTGTTCTCAGATGTTTCCTCTGTTTTTGGCGATGTTCGTGATTGACTGGAACCGCCTTCAAGCTTGTTGAGATTGCTGTACATTTATATGTTTGAAAGTACGATGGTCAAACAGATGTGTGGTTTGCATAAATGGATGAAAGGTTAGCCTGTAATTCCTTTAATTGAACGGTGTGACTTTTTGTTGTGTGCCGTACGTCTCTCAGGCGTACAGTAGAACAGGTCTCTGCTTATCCATGGGTGATACTATCAAGGGAAGCCATTCCCGACGGTCTTAGCGGCAGGAATGTTGCTGGTGCCATGATCTTCATGATTGGCTGCGTAAACTCTGTCGCCATCGGCCGAGAAAATTGCATAGCCTGAATGCCATTGGTAAGTGGATTTGCCATGCTCAGAGAAGGGTTTCGCGGAGTTGCCGTGGTAATTGGCGCGAAAACCGATGTGCAGACGGTCGTGGAGTTAGCTGAATTGGTTTGAAGGTCCGGTCGTGGTGTGTTGGTGATCTGGAAAGCAATCTGTGGAGGAAAGGAATCCTGTTTGTTTATTCCGTTAGTTTGAGTTATTCCATTGGAATTGTTTGAATCTGGAAGGCACACCATTGGGTAGGTTGGTGACCAATGGACATTTTCTGCGTGCCCGTTGATTCCATTTTGGCCATGCCCTAAAGAGCGTTCTTGGTCCATTCCAGGATGTGTGATGCCGCCATTGCTGTGTCCGTTGAGACCATTCATGGAATGCATACCATTGATAGCATTCATCCCGTTCACACTATGACAACCGAGGTTGCCTAATGTGTTTATGCTATTAATGGCACTTATACCAGCAATGCCGTTTATTCCATTGATTGCGTTGTTTCCATTCATAATTCCCATTCCATTGCTCAATCCGTTGCCGATTCCATTAATCCCATTCATTCCATTGACGGCGTTCATCTGTGCAATGCCATTCAACCCATTTACAGCTCCCACTCCACCTAATCCGTTGACACCATTCAGGCCACCCATTCCGTTCACATTCACGTTCAAACCATTGAGGTCACCAGCAATTGCGTTCAGACCGTTTAAACTGCTTGCGATGGCAAATCCGCTTGGAATCATAGGATTGTATTTGATCCAAGTTGGAGATACACGAGTGTATACGGGCTGTATGATGAAGAAAAAAAAGTACATGAATATCGAGACGAAGAAATCCATTCTAAATGTTATCGAACAAGACACTCAAGAGAGATAACAGTTTCTGTTATTAACGAGATTGGAGAACGATTGTAATAGGAGTACAAGTCGTAATCAGGCTTAAGGGGTTTCGATACCAGAGAAGTGCTTTACTAATTGAACTATCGATCGAGCCAACTGGGAGCTAGTTATTTTGTAAGTTCAGAGTAGAGAATATTGACATGACTTACTATGAGAGAGACATGTATATGGACTGCATATCTTTCGATGACACATCCTTTCTACAAAAATCCTCACTACAGTTTTTCTTTTCTTTAAGTAGTTTTGTTTTTCAAGTTCGAAATTGTAAAAAGATTTTTTTTTCTGAAATTCAAATCGTAAAGGCTTTAAGTCAGCGAGGTAGCCTAGTTTCACATGGTCTTTTAGCTTTCAAAGTCTTATAGCAACAGGTTCGTGTTTTAATGAGAAAATGTAAACAATGACGCCCTATATCAAGATATCTTTATAGTACCATTTCATTCTTGTGACTGCTCTCAACGTAGTCAAGCTTCTTCTTCTTAGCTTCAGGTCCCTCATTACCGTTGACATCAGTCGTGCCATCATTTTCCTTCTTTACGTCCTCCCCCTTGTGTTCTCCGTTGACGGATGCGTCCTCGTGCTTTCGTTTTCTCTCTTCGATCAATGCGCCTTTCTCGCTTTCCTCGTGTCCATTGTGTTTATCTTCGGTTTCCGGTTGTCCGTTATGTTCTTTGCCTATTAGAGAAGGGGCATTTCCCAAGGTAACTTTAAATGGTTAAGTATCGACATAAAGCTTAACATTCAAATTTACTACTTCTTATCCCTTAACTAACATTTTCCCAGAAAAATTAGCTCTAAGTAATCAGTGTAGTATTTCTACCCAAGGTCAAGCGAACTTCGCTTAAAAAGCACATCTTTCTAAAAATTGTGTCCTATAACGACCTAATATTCTCCCAACATTATTCCAATCAGCTGTTCGGAAAGAGAGAAATAAATTATCGTATAATATGATATATGAAGGAACTGCATATAAGCGATTGAAATGAGGTTGCGGGGAAGAGACAATTACCGTTGTGAGGCGTTCCACCTTGCTCGCTCTCTGTCTTATCAATACTCTGTACAATCTCCTGAGTATGTGCTGGCTTCTCTACAGGTGTGGTAGCCTGTGGCAACGCTTGAGGAGCAGGTATCTGTTGCTGAAGTGTTTGAAGAGTTGTTGGTAGTGCTGTTTGCGCATTCGATGGAATAGCAAATCCAATCTGGGCTTGAAAACCATTCAACTGTGGTGTGTTGGGGATCTGTTGTTGAAGGTGCTGCACGTGGTGTTTCGCTTTCTCTTGTGCCACGCGCTGTTCTTTCTCGGCTGCTGCGTTCCGTAGGATCCTGTTAATGGAGCTCACGCTCGGTACATTGCTCTTGTCACACACTCCGTCGCTGAGCAGGTTGTTCCTTATTTCCCAAGCAAATATACACGGGTTGTCTTCTTTATACGCAAGGATCTTGGACACCACACGTGGCGTAGCGACTTTGGGCTTACTGCCTCCGATTGCTCCGGGTCGTACTGAGCCTGTTTCGTAATATCTGCCGAGAATTTTGCTGACGCATCCGTGAGACACGAGCAGTTGCCGAGAGATTTCCGATGGTCGGACTCCGCAGTGTGCCAACTCAACGATTCTGTGTCGCATATAATCAGGCAATGGCCGACCATTGACAAACACACCCCCAAGTTGGTTGACGCCACCCGGTCCTAAGTTTGAAAAGAAAAAAAAAAGATAATGAAGCTAACAAATATTAAAAATAGAAGAGTAACCAGGATTTAGAAACATTCTTGTAAAAAAAAGCGTTCTCTGGTTAACAAAAATTTAAAAACGTAAGTTTTCGGCTTCCAGACTAAAGCCTTTAAAAACTAACATGTAAATGCGCGAGATGGAAATATATACAAAATGGTGTGAAATTGTAAAAACAGTAGAAGGGAAAAAATGCGCTAATCTAAAAGAATAGAGGTTTGTTTTGGCAAAGGCTTGGAGTTATTGTTTGCTTTGTCAGTGTTAGCGGTTGTGTCAAGATTCCATAGTTTTTCGAATTCGGAAGTTTCCTTTGTCAATTACTCTGGCATTGTTGAAGTCAATAGAGTGATTGTTACGTCAAGAGTGAGCTTCAATATTAGAGCCTTTTCTTAACCAGATAACGCTTTTTTTTGCATAAATATGCTAACAAATATTGTTAATGAAACAAAAATCGATCAAGCGTTTCTCTGGTTTCTAGTTCATGGCGGTCTTGTTCGTCAGAGGTAATCATCGAGTAGTAACCATTAATGCCAGTTATTTACTCCCAAAGTCTGCTTGTTTCGAAAAAATTGTCTTTTTGAATTTTATTTATTTATTTATTTTACTTTCTTTATTTTTTTTTAAGTCGAGAAATGTGAAAAGCAAGTTGGTGATAAACGGCGGAACCAAACAAATTATGGACACCCTTAACTGAATTAGAAGGACACTACAACTTCATTCATGGCATATGGGACAATGGCAATTTATAAAATAATTAGGATAGTACGCGCACTCTCATTGGTCAACAGCTGTGCTTGGATGAGAGTGTGGAAACACGGCTGTAACATTGATTGGGTATGTGTTGTCAGATGCGCGTTTTGATTGGCTGGTAGAAAATATGAGCATGTATGAAGCAAATCTGTTTCAATCTAAAGTAAATTTAAACAGCATTTTCCTTCATTTGTCGAATTATCTTCAAGAAATATTTTATAAAAGCAATAGGGGACGTGTTCCGTGTTTCCATGGCCTCATCTAAACACGAGGGGGAGTCGGGAGAATTCGAGACAGTTATGCAAACCCGAGATTCAGTCGAGAGTTTGCATAACTGTCGAGAATTCTCCCAACTCCCCTGAGAAAGGTAATTAATTTGGGCTAAACTTCGTCAGTAAATGTCTTTGGTTTCGAGAATTAAATAAATTATTTTCTTGGATGTCAGTTTGAAAATAGTTTTGTTCTTGAATACCCTTTCTTTTCCTTCCTTCTTCTTCTTCTTCTGTTTTTTTTTAACATCCGCGACCGATAAAAATGTATATTTCTTTTTACACTCTTGTATTTTGTCAAAAGAACTTATCCATTAGGCATCAGGAAATTATCTACACTTATCTACTACGTTACGTTATTTTACATTATCATTCCCTTGTCAAAACATGGTAATCAATTTGAAACAATATAGCTAAAGCATTTGTTTCGGTTGACAACAATAAGAATTCTCAGTCTTGACCGCGTGGCTAATTAACATATTTCAGTTTCGACACTAAATCAGTTGTAGCAACACGAGGTCGAAGAGTTAACATATTTCGACTTTCTGGGTCGTGTTCCTATTAAATTACTTTTCAGGTGTAGTGTAGCGGCATTCAAAGTTGTTTCCACAATTTCAGATCCAAATTCCCCTTCATGGATTTCCAAAACAAAATGTTCAAGTATCAGTTTCTGTGGTAAAGTTAGACTTAAAAATAAAAATAAAAGGAATTCAAACGTGTCTTAAAAATTATTTTTCAACAGCAAATTTGACTGGAACGAAACGTTATTGAAGTTGTATAAAATTCGAGCAAAATTATCCTTTTCTTCTTGTTAGAACGCAAGGAATAAATATGAGCCATGAACTGAAAAATCTCATAAAATCTTGAAATGAATTTGATGATCAAGCTGTCTTGAAATTCCCGATAAAAATCAATTTTAAAGCTATAACTACATAAGTTAATTTCAAACATAACCGGCCGATATTTTGGCAATTAAATATTCCATTGTATTACTCAGATTTCAGACCGTTTCGCTTAGAAACAAAATATATAGATGGTTTGCTTGATATTACTAAAAAAACCCACTTTGCCCAAAAAGAGCTTATTTTTTCAAAAATTTCAAGCCACGAAGGGTCAAAGAATTGATAGTGTAAGAAATGATTTTGATAGCTTGTGTGCGCAGTTATAATTTACTTGGAAAGCAAGTGGAGGAATGTAGTAAATTAATAAATTAGGTGGCAAGCCGCTAAGTCAAACGTCTTCGAAATGGGGAACAGATTTTTTTCCGCAACTTAAATTAAGAGAACGTAGCACAAACTGTATATATTTTTGATGGCTTTCTTACCTCTATGGGGCATCATCGACTCGCAACTCCAGCCAGCCACTCGTCCGGTCAATTCTCTAATCGTGTTCTATAAAACAATAGTAATCAAGTAAAATATTTTCTAAACTTTTTTTCCTGTTCTAATTGAGGAGCAGTATATACTTTTCACGTTACTACCTCAAACGAGGCATAGCTTTTCTCTTCTCATGATGACAGTGTCAAAGTTAAATTCTTATAAGGGTTGACGTTTGTCTGTTATTTGGCAGTGCGTTCCTGTAGTCTCTCTCCAAGCTATTTTGCCACCGGTAGCTACGAGCTCAGGCTCTTCTGTTTACAGTTTGCCATATAAGGAAAGTACCAGAAGAGCTGACTGGGAGACCCACTCACCACATGCAGTGAAACGTCACAAAAATCTCAAAAATGCGAAAACTGAATTTAGAAGGGCAGTGTCACTGTCTTTTTGCCTGGCAAAGATTAAAAATCGTCTTGGTATATATAGACACGGACATATTGCCTTTGCTTCATTATTAATAACCACATTTTTTCTTTAAAAGTGTTTTTGCCGTCTGAAGAATAGCATAGGAATCAGTTGCAATATGGAAAGAAGTAACCAGTTTTGTTTTTTTCAAAACTGGCCCCCGTGTCTTAAGAATTCGCCTGGGTAATATGAATTGTTCGTGCTGAAATCCAAAGGCCAGACTATGCTGTAAAAAATTGTCACGAACTTCCAAGTGTTCAGTATTCTAACAAACAAAATCGGTCTGCCCAGAGGCAAGACACCGACTCCTCAGAAATTTGGTAGAATTTGTGAAAAAATAACATAAAATAAATTGCAAGGATCTCACGCGTCGGATGCACTCGTCCAAGCTTTTGCGTACCTTTTTTGTACGCTTGATATAAAGTACCAAGTTACGAGTATAACTGCTGAAGCCCTACCCTCTAAGATTTTAATTAATAAGCCATTCCGAGTTCATGTCTGCCTCCTTTTCTTATGAAAAGTAGAACGAATTGCCATCACAAGAATATCGCACTTAGACTCGCTTTGAAGAAGAGGCAATGGCTTATTCAATATCCGAATAATTAACTCCTTCAAGACTATTCTGCCGTAAAATTGGAGAGTGTTACAAAATTCATGGAGAGCTCCAACAGATTTAAGTGTACAGCTAGTTCATGGAATACTGACTAATTATCCAGGCTCAGAAAGAGTTACAAAGAGTTACGCCGCCACATTATTGCTCAAAAGCTTACGAACCCCACTAACAAAAATAATTATTGAATTACTAAGTAGATGACAAACTGAACCTCAATAGCGGGCGAATGCTGACGAATTTCCGCCAGTTGTTTCTAGGGGGAAACAACGGCCGGAAATACGTCTGCGCATGCATTCACACGGTAGACTTCGAGAGCACTTTTCCAGAGTCTGCTTTTCTTTTGGTCAGCGCCAAGAACACGGACTTTGGCAACTTCCAAAGAAGAAAGTCCGCAAATCACGGACTTCCGCTCGTCTACGCAAGCTCAGAAATTTGAAACAGCGGTTGTCAACGGTTACAAAAATGGACCTTCATTACGACTGCTCATAAATTGGAAGTGGTCAGAGTTCGTGTTCTTGGCGCTGAACTAACGAAGACGAGATTGACTTCGTGAAGTGTTAACTTTACTGGTGAAATTGGTGGCTAAAGCTTACATTTAGGGCTGGCAGTTACTTACAGAGAGATTAGTCCCTCTCTTTTAATTTTGCCGGAAGACAAAACAACTCCGAATGGAAGGGAGCGGCACAATAATTACTTTTTGAGAGCAGGTTTTAAATTCTTATTCGGCAGCAATTTGGAGCAATGAAGTGGCTTTTAGTAAGGGAGAGTGTGATTGAATAACTGCTTAAAAAACCAAAAAAAAAAAAAAAAAAAAGATTAAACAACATAAAGAATGACTTGGACTTTAAAACAATAAAAGGTGCTACAATAAGCACTTAATGACTGGCCCCAAGGGAAACCGTGAGTTTTGTTTCCCCGAGACCCTCAATGTTCCCCGAGGCGATTGAGGTCGAGGGGAAACAAAACTCACTGTTTCCCGAGGGGCCAGTCATTAAGGGTTTTGTTATACCTCCCAACTCAAAATAGAACAATACACAGATAAAAATTATTTGCTTGACGTCGGCTGGCGTACAGATTTGCCGCCGTTTCAAAGGTGCACGACCTGATCACGTGTGAGTCGAAAGTTCAAGTTGTTGTTGCCCTAGGGCGTCATGAAGTTTTGTTCGGCCTAGGGCGTCATGAAGTTTTGACCAATGACACGTGACACGTTCTCCTCCAATCAGAAAACGTATTTGAGTTGGGAGGTATAACAATACTGAAAAATAAACAACTTACGAGAGGTGCTACACTAACGAAATTTTGATTTTCTTATATTGCCTTATTTAAACAGGAAAGGTGCTTGCCAACAGTAATTTTACTTGTTATAATTAAAACTAATGGACGACAATAATTCTCTGATTAAGTGCAGAGCAATACAATAATTTGAATTTAAAGAAGTCCACTTTTGGTTGTATGTGTGTCTTTTAAGGCCAAAACCTGCAATTGAGATACTTTTATCAGTGGAATACGTCTATCACAACCGGTCCTTGAGGGCCTCCAAACTCAGTCGAACAAAAGCAAGTATTCAAAAGACCCGTGAAGCGCGTTGACTCTGGGTAAAGAGGGATCAATGTTTTTCCAATGACAACATCATTCATCTTTTACCAATGTGTTCCGAGTTCGAATCCCGGGTTTGGCGCCATGTGTGGGCTAAGTTTCAAGCTGGTTCTCTCACAGTTTTTCTCTGTCCTTGTGTGAACCCAATTCCAATACTAGGATTGATCTCTGATAGAATAATTGGGTATAAAAAACTTCACAGTAGTGTTAGGCCTCACTCGAACTTGGAATCATTGCTATTGTTTTTGTTCACTGTTCACTGAATATGCAAATTTGAGACGTTTTCATTGCCGTCGCCGTCGCCGTTATCGTTGCTTAAGTTCCCTAATCAATCAAAAATACTTGAAATATAATATCTGTATGTATGTATTATGTATTTATTAGCCAATGAAAAGTGATCCAAGTATGTCTAGGCAGGAAATGACAAAAGCAAAAACCTTGAAAAACACTGTTGAGAAAAATTGAACGTGCTCTTTCGGTGTGCCCCACACTCCCTCTCCCAACCCAATAATGAAAGAGGGCTTTGAAACGCTTTCCTGGCATCTCCTGCATTTGTGAACCGTCGTTAGGTTGCGGAAGGAGGGGGTGGGGCGATATGCGTTTGCGGTGCATTTGCCTTGTTGTGATGGGTTTTGCCCGTGATTGCTGGTTGGTTGAAGGAGGTAAAAAAATCATATTCCGACCATTAGACGGAAAAGTATATCTTAACTATAACAATTAAAATCAGAAAACCGATCAAACTTCACATGAATCCGAAAATGATTTACAATACAGTAAAACGTAAATTCGAAACCTCGTACTTGATAGCGAAAACAGGCCCCGACAGAGAAACCAAGTTGGCTTGGTAAAAAGGAAATTAAACCTTCTGTTCATAGAAGACTGTGATTGTTTAGAATAAAAAATACACATTCTGGTAATTATCTCGAAAAGGTGAGAGAAAAGAAAATCACCTTCGAATAATAGTAATTAATCCTAAAAATAAGTTAAAAAAAAAAAAACTATTAATGATGAAACCCATTATTCTAAACCGTTAAAACCGTTAATTACTTATTATTTGCTTTCACGGGCTATCAAGATAACTGAGAGGAAGAAATGTGAACGAGGTTCTTTTTTGATAAAATAGCACAAAATATCAGCAAAGTCAAAATGACTCAAAACGTAAGATGGAAAAGACGTAGGAGAAAAAGAAACCTTTGGGCATACCTTCATGGCACAGCTGCGTAAAATTATAACAAGACAATCGATGGTAGAACGGAAAAATTGAATTTGGAAGAAATTAATTAATACTTTTGATCGCGAGAGAGTCGAAAGATCCTTTCAAGATTAACTTGTTTTCCAAGTGAACTTAATAAAACAAAACATGACGGTCTCTTCTCGGCCGTTTTAAACTGAATAATTTTCCACAGGAGGCCAAAAAGAATCTTATGCGAACCAGAACGACCCCAGCTACAAGTTACGTCATGGTTAAGAACGAGTCACTGGCAAGATACACGGTTAAAGAAGTGATAGAATCCAATTTAAGACGTTAAAATGATGTTTAGCTGATCTCCTTTTTTACGTTTTACTTTCGCTTTGACACTATTGCTGTAAATATTTTCCCGTAAATACCTTCTTGTGGCCTTCTTGGTCAATAACTTTCAAGTAGCGGCTATCCACGAAATCTCGCAAAAATCGTGTTAGATCCAAAGGTTCTTACGAGAAACTCGATGTGTATTACTTTCGAAATCCGATAACGGCAATAAGGCGTGTGGTTAGTCTTCCAAAAAAGTGATTTCCGGGTATTGGGACTTGAAGCGAAGTCTTCAACAAACGTGGTAGCCGGCCTGTCCGAGCAAGCTGACCGAGTGAGTTAACTGATCAAGGGTATCTGGTTCATGTGGATTACAAACTTAGCAAGCTACCTAACCTCATCATTACCTCATAGATAGCATGGGTCACAAGGCTCAACTAGAGTGAAAAATGAACACATTCGATTACAGAAAAGATGACAATTGGTTTTGCAGGTTTGCCTTACATCCTTAAATGTTACAAACACCATTTTTTTATCGGAGGGAAATATCTTAGAGAAAGCGTTGAAATAAAAAAATGAAAGAAATACAGTCTTCGCAATATACCGAAAAAATAGAGATTATATCTCTAATCTTTTTACCTTGTAAGTTAAACTAGGAATGATCAATGCCGGCTAAAACCCTGATGTCTTTATTTACTCAACAATGATCAAGATCATTTGCCACATTTTGAGCCCGTTTGGAAACAGATTTCAAGAATAAAAAATGACAACGAAAGTAAAGGGCTCTTTCTTTCTCATTGGTTAGTACTCTAATGTGTTGAAATTTCGTCGTGAATATTTGATCACTGGAGAAAAGCTCGATCAAGCATATCGCTTGAAGAGATTTTGAGCGTGTCATAGGTCTGTAACGATGTCTTTAACTTAACAGGGTCACCTTGAACGCAGCCAAGTTACACCCCATAACGACAGTAGAACGACCCATTATTTCATTGAAATCATTTAGCTTGTCTTTCTGAAAAGAAAAAAAAAAAAAAAGAAAAAAGAAATGGACCAAATGCATTATAAACTACTGAAAGCACGAGCCCTTACCTTCTAGACCGCATCTTTACAAAAAAAAAAAAAAACGTTTGCTTACTTTTCACAGGATCGAGGATATCAAGCAACTTTTTGGAGTCACTGTGTAGCTCAATAGCATATCAATGATTGGTGCGACGGCTTGTTCGTGAATAATTCACAAATCAAATCAATTAAATTGGGATGTTGCCTCCTTTTCCTTTAGAAACAGAAGAGCAATCCCTTTTATAGCTTATATTCCGCAACGATCTGTCAGCGATCTGACAGAGAAATAACTTGAATTTAAAATTTGAAAAAATATATCGTGGTCGGGACGATTTTGACCTCGTCGGTAACCACTCTATTGACATCGAAATGTAGGTACTTGTATTTGTCAGCCGCAAATTATTATCCAGCTTATAATACAGCAATAAAGGACATTCCTCTTCTACAGAGTAGAAATCTTTAGAAACACACCAGACACGATTTTCTCTGAAGAACGGTTGGCTCGATGATAGATTGAACTTGAACCCAACACTTCTTGTGCTGTTGTTTTATGCGAGTTGAAAAACGCGCGATAATTTTAGCTTGTTATAAATTACGCTGTGGTTGTAGTAAGATATAAACACAGCAATGATTAGCCATGTAAATCAATAAATTTCAAAGCACTTTTATTAAACTGTAGTTTTGGTAGAAATTTCCTCTAGTTTTCTATCCCCACTTGTAACTTTTTGGTTGTGACAATGGAGTCAATTTAGGACAAGCAAAGTTACCTGGCAGTACAAGACACAAGATCATAAGATAACATCGCTACAAGTGTAAATAAAGACAACTCTGTTTATCAGAAATATAGCAAAAATAGGGTTTATCTCGAGAGATTTACCTTAATTTGGGAGAAGCTTGCCTTGTTAAACTGTGAATCTAAGAATGCCATACGAGGTATACTTCCGAGTCACTCCAACAAATGGGTTTGAACGACGCTGTTAAAAAATAGATACTTATTTATTAATTACTCTTTTAGAAACAAACATAGCTACCTTCGAGATTATATTTCATAGTCTACAACTGAATTAGCGAGATGTATGTATCCATTACTTTTCAGAAAGCTTTTCCATGGCCAATAAACGTTTAAAATTCATTTTCCCAAGTTCAGTCGCTCGAACTCAATGTCACTGGGTGATATTTGACATCTCAGAGTCACCCATAAATGAACTTTCGTAGATATCTTGCTTGACAGTATCGTTATTCTTAGCCACAAGGTAACTTCTTATTGCTAAGAATATCTGATGTTTTGTTCATTTAGAATTAAGCCAAATTCCTAGACTTTTTTTCACAAATATGTTCGGCATACGCTTCGTACTCTGTTTCGTGAAATTTTGTTCAGTAATATGATGGCATTTGACTCACAAAAAAACCGATTCGCAAACAAATTATTTAGCCCTGAAGTCTTTACTTACACTAAAGGATAAGGATATAAAGACTGGCTTACCTTGGTATAGACACCCTCCGACAGCCGCCTTTTATGTTCGGTTCTTGAGAAGCTCCCTGGAATCTGTCGGCCGGCCAAAGCCTTGGGAGGGCCTAAACTGATGTCATCTCGTGAGACAACTCGATCTCTATAAGTTATTTTGATAATTCATGTCGATAGCTAAACAGTGGCATGGGTAGACCATCATATAAAGTGAAATTGAGAGGAAAACTGCTCAGCTTTTAGTGTCGTGCGAATCAGTGGTCACACATGACTGACTAACTTGAAAGGAGACCAAAGTTGCGATGTAAATTTAATGGGAGTGCTCTCAAATCTCGCGGCTGGTGACCGGTTACAAAGCAAACTTCTC
>OX421453.1:7053482-7073482 GCA_949126865.1 Montipora capitata
GGTCAGTTCTCGATTATGGTGTGAACCAGATAGATCATCTTCGTGAAGTTCGCTATTTTAGCATTGAAAATAAAGTATATTAATTAAATTAATTATTCGGTGTCCAAAAAAATTATTTTTTGGACACCGAATAGACTTTTCCACGGTTAATGACGCCATCTTGGCTATGCTGCAAACACGGCAAAAATTATAGTAAATGTATGGAATTTTGGCCGACTTGAAACCGCTGTAACGCCACCACAAAGAGGCGGATTTCCACAGTGAAAGACATTAAAAGGCATTAGGGGTGGCGAATGGTTCTTCAAAAACTCTGGGTCTCGCAAAATTTTAGTCGAATTTCACGGGTCTTGCAGTCTCGTTTTTTGAGCGGTTATGTGTGTCTCGCAGTCTCGTTTTTTATATGAAGGTGTCAAACACTTTGAAGTCTCGGTCTCGCAATCTAAAAAGTCAAAATGTCTCGGGCTCGCAAAGAAAAACGCTGGTCTCGCCGTCTTGCAAAGTCTCGCATTTACCATTCGCCACCCCTGGCATTTAAAGTAGTGGCAAAAATCTCTTTTTAGCGGCGATACAGAGGTTCAAGGTGGACCAAAGTCGCATACATTTACTGTAATTTTTGCCGTGTTTACCCCCCCCCCTCCCCCCCTCAGCCAAAATGGCGTCAAAAACCGTGGAAAAGTCTATTCACATAGTAAGGTTCCCGAAGCATGTGGCAATGATCGGGAAATACTAAAAATATTGCTGTCGGCGCACTTTTCCCCGAGACTTAAAAACTGCACGCGGTCTTTGTTATTTAATTTACATGCGTTGTGCATGTTTAAAGTTATTGGGACAAAGGTTTTCTGTTCTATGGCTGCATTAGAAGATTGTTTCATCGTTTAGCAGTTCAATCAGTCCATTCAGGAACTGGTGGTACAAATCTCATTGCGTCTTGCATGGAAAGTTTTTACCACTGAGTGACTACGCCGAGATAATTTTGAACTTTCTTTACGATAGATAAATTAAAAGGAAAAAAATCCACGTTTAACTTCAAAGGGATTTTGTTTTGTAATAGACATTTAATTAGCACAACATGAGGAAAAGGGCTGCGAAAACTTTGCCACGTGCTTTGTTAATTTGCGGTCATACGCCATACAAGAATTTACCACGCGTCGGTGAAGTAACGTTCCTTGGTAACCGAATGTCGGCGGAAGCAATGTGCCAACAAAACGTTGTTGAAATTCAAAAAAGTGAAAAAGAATAAGCATTTTAAAATTCAAAGCTAATAATGGTAATCTCACACTTCTGCAAACTTCAGCCTATCACAAGCAATTTCGGATTTTCCAGCGTGGCATTGAAGAAGCACACAAAACGGCGGCCGTGAGCGCTGAATCTTCAGTTCCGTGGCACACTTCGGCCAAGCATGGCTTTGTATCTGTCGCTGGTGCTAGTTTTTATTTCAACTTTAGGTTTTTCACGCGGTTTTTGGCTTGGTGGTTCAAGCAACGATGGAAAAGTACAATTCCACACGGGCAGCCAATTCGGGTTTGAAAAAGATCCCAATGTTTATTCGCATTTAGTGATTCCGCCTTGGAACCGACCATTCAAGCCTGGTTATTGTAAAAGCTGGGAATGGCACACAGATAAGAAATACAGGGAAAAGCGTGTTGCTATCTGTAAGCAGTATACAGAAGGTGAGTTTCTGTTTTAAGATATCAAGGGAAGTATCATCGATCAAATTTGTTCGATTATAGCCTCGAGTAACATTGAGTTTAGGGCTTTTACTGAGCAAAGCTCATCGTTGCGAATTTTTTCATATCTAGCTCTCGATGCATGAAGTTAAAAACTGATTGTCTAGAGATAAATTAAATGGTGGCTTATGCAAACTTGCTATCAAAAGCGCTCGTCTTTTTTATTGTGCGGCTTTTGGTTACCTTTGAATTGATTTGGCGAATCGGATTGTCTTCCATTTACAATCGGAAGTTTCGAATGGCAAGGAAAAACTTCTGACTGGTGAATTTGGTGCAAATTTCCCGAAACGTGGATAAAACATTTGAAAAATCAGATGCAGCACTTGCATTCCGTCTGGAAATTTTGGTAAACCTGGTGAGACTTTCCAAAAATGTACGACATTTCACGGTTGGGTTGACAAAATCTTTTTACATTTTAATCGAAATTTCTGGGATTTTCTCACAACGAAATGATGCGCACGCATTGGCTTCTGGGAAGTTTGTATTACACGTCTTTCCCGTTCAGTGTCAAGAGGAAAAGGGCCCTTGTATACCGCATTCGAGTTCTGCAACTCTTCATTGGTAAAATTGAATAGGAAACTGTTGTTGAATGGATTTAAATTGAAATTGCGACCAAGAAATTTTTTCGTTTATGTCAGTTTATTTGTCACTGTACGCAGAACGAGAAAGTCTTGAACTAGTGCATTACGCTCTTTTTTTTTACAAGAATACTTTTTTTTTACGGCCCAGGCTGAATATTCTTATTTTTCTGCCAATTTTAGGTTGAAAATATTTTTGTATTATTCTTAAATTATAGCTTATGACATTTCCGTTTTAGAATTTATTGGGGTATCAATTACAAGTGTTTGGTATCTAGATCTGTATCGCGTTACATGTGCTCTATCGCATCATTATAGCTAGTGCAGGTTTTTTTGTTTTGTTGGCTAGTTTCGCCGTTCAGAGGAAGGAATAATTTTATACGGTTAAGTTAAAAACATAAAATTGTATTGCATTTACATATGTTTCAACACACAAAATTATATCTATCCTTGTATTGTATTGTGTTAGCTTTTTCTTTGTGCTTTGAATCTATTTGTTCACTTTGCATTCATAAATATAACATATCCGAGTCCCTGTAGGCGGCTAAATACGAGACACAAAAATCCTCAACTTGGCGCGCCAACATTGTTTCGTTGCAAGTTTGGGTCGATTTTTCCCGTTTTTCACCTTGCATGATCATCTTGTCGCGCAACAAAAACATTTTTTGCGGGTTTCTTCAACCCGCAATAAATGTTTTTGTTGTGGTTCAAGTTGGATCATGCAAGGTGAAAAACGCGAAACATCGACCAAAACTTGCAACCAAACCATGTTGCGCGACAAGTTGAGGGTTTTTGTATCTCGTATTTCGCCGCCTTAAGGGCCATTAAAGTCGGATGAGTAGTGTGTCTTACAAAAGTTCCAACTCCAAAATCCAAGATCCAAAATTCAAAATTTTGTTCAAAATCCAAATCCAAATCCAAATTCAAAATCCAAGTTAGCTATTGGTAAATAAATAGATAATTAGTTGAAATTTTCACCCAGACGCGTACGTTTACGAGATTTCGTAAACTTCATTTCAATAAGCTGATGTAGAATTCTGCGACATCCTAAAAGGTCAAAATTTGTAATTATTACTAAATAACGGGACTTCCACTTCAACCTCGTGGATCTTTACCCTTTTTGGGTTATAACTGCAAAAATCTATGAACGGATAGTGTTATTTTTGTTGGCATTGTTAAAGTGAGAATTACAATTTAAGAAACAGAAAAGTTCAAGGACTGGAAATTCACTCGCTGGTTCAGCGATCTCAGTCTATGAAACTACTAGCTTCCTTTTTCATCGGCAAATCCTGTAACGTTCCAGACGCAGTCTGTGCTTGGAAAGCGAAAAGGAACAGATGATACAACAGAAACAATGCCGCACCTTGCCCACATAACAAAAGAAGCTCCAGGTCATAGGGACCAATGACAATAGCAGTCTGGAATAGCTACAGGATTACCCTTTTTTAATCCTGATCAAAAGCAATAAACAAACTGCCGTGATAAACATATTATAATGCATTTAAACTTGACGTTTCGTATGATACAACATACATCTTCAGAATTGAAAGTTGAACAAACTAAAAATATATATACATATGTATAAAACTTTGAAAAAGACTATAGTAACTAGATTAAGAACAATACTCTTAACAAATAAATGTAATATAAGCAGTGAAAACTGGCTTGTTTAATTTACATTTATTTGTTGAGAACATTGTTCTTACTCTAGTTACTGTAGTCTCCTTCAAAGTTTTACAGCAGCTGCTATATAATTTTTTAATTTGTTCAACCGTCACTTCTGAAGATGTATGTTGTACCATACAAAACGTCAAGTTAAAGTACATCACCGCAGTTTGTCTATTGTTTTTGATCAAGTTAAAATGGCCGAAAAAACAAGTGTATTTTGATGTTTCTTTTTTTATCCGAAGTATAACAATTATATTGAAATTGAAAAGAAAAAAAAAACCAAAGGTTTCCAAAAGTACATTTCATTTTTAAAAACTTGTATGAGTCCTCCCGAGTAGATGCTTTCAATCACCCCGGGTGTGGAACGATGAAATTAACCTTAGAAAATCGACTTTTTACAGACCCAACTTAAAACTCTTGAAACATTTTGTTTAAATTAACAGGAAAGCATGAATGTGATTCCGAGACGGGATTTTGCGAGGATAAGTGTCCTTACACAAATGGCAGCTATCCTTATTGGAGAATCAGGAATGCTGTTGATGTTCCTTTTCTATGGGTCATCTCCGGGATCAAGTTTTACGATACTGCCTCGTCCAACAGACCACTGAATGTCGACCCAAAGAAAGGCTACGCTAGCAGTTATTTTGGACCTGGTAAGCAACTATTGCTAATTAGTATCACCCAACTAGTGGACTAATGTAAATCCTGCATTTAGATTGGCTACGCCACTAGAGGACTATTAGTAATAGTCCTCGAGTAGCGAAAAGCGTGACGCTTTCTTTCGTTTTATTCCCAAATAAACATTTCTTCAACTTGCATTTGCTAACTTCATTATTGCCTTTTCTGTCCGACTAGTTGGGCGATACCAAAACAATTAGACCCTTCGCCCTCAAGGGCCACGGGTCAATAGCCCGTTCGGCTTCGCCTCATGGGTTATTGACCCGTAGCCCTTGCGGATTTCTTTTCTGGCCTCCAAAGTAGAGAGAGGAAAAAAAAATTAAAGTTTCGTGAAGAACTTAAGTACGTGAGAGTTAATATTTCCCAGTCTCACTCTAGTTACTCAGTTAAGAGTCCTTCGTATCAGTTCCATCCTTGTGGTAACTGGTACACCTGTGTCTTAGTCGTGAAGCAGTACAATAGCATGAAAACATACATTTTAGACGAAGATCTCGTTGCTGTTGCGGGGCACTACTGCCTCTAGAACAGAATGAGCGATGGATGTGTCCTTAGGGAATCGCCCTCTAGCGAACGACTGCTTTCTTTTTGCGTCTCCTCGGTCCCGCGTGCCAAAATCTTCACGAGTCTCGTGTTTATAAAGCTCATGTGATGTTGGGTTTGTTGTCTCTCAATAGGATGTGCCAAACAAAATTAGGTGTCGAACTAAAATTTCCTAAAAGCTGTGTAACTTTCAGGAGTATCACTGATTAAATAAGCTAATTAACAACTTCTGGTTTTGTTTATTAACAGGTTATCCACCCAGTATGGCCTTTGATAACAACCCTGAAAGTCTTTGGATTTCAAATGGCGCTGCTCTTCCTGGCATGCAGTGGATTGGTTTCGAGTTTCCTCATCCTGTCTTTATCGGCTCGGTCCAGATCTCCACTGAAGAAGATAAGCCAGACCGGCTTCCAGCGTTGATGTATGTTGAGTCCTCGTGTGAAAAATACTTCAGACAGTTTGTGACCCAGTGGGTGATCTTCAATCCAGACCACAGTGTCGATAAGCGCTATAACGGTAAGCCGCGAGAAGACAAAACAGTATAAATCGACCTACAGTATGAAAGAAGTAACGTTCTCGGCGCAATCTATGAAATTCTTCGAAATCCTTAACAACATTGCTTGCTCAAAAAAAGACCCAACTGTGATTACGCATATTAATTTGCGGTCCGAGGTCGTTATTCTTGGGGTCTGAGGACAGAATAAGTTCTTGACTCTTTTATTTTGCCATGCCCTTCTCTAATTCAAGTGCCCAATTGCCTATTTTCTAAGACTTCATATTCTGATTCTTTCTTACATCTGCCATATCTCAACAGTGTTCAACATGGCAAAGTTTACCAGTCTTGGTGCCACCGGCCGTTTGGGCCCCATCTCAGTCGGGACTCATTACCAGGGACAAGATCACGAGGGACAAGTGACCGTAAATAAAGGAATTCAAATGTGGAAAGTCCCAGCAACAGGAATGTACACAATCGAGGCTGCAGGGGCAGCAGGCGGATACGACAAATTCACGTCTTGTGAGTGTTGAAAATGAGTCTTTAAGGGAACTAAGGGTATTATTATTTTTTCTTGTTTTAGTGAGAATTGTTCAAATTCAACCTCAGCTTTCAAAAACCAGATACCACGTAGGATTTTATTGGTTCGGTAAACGATGCTCCAGTCCACTTATTTTGCACTATTATATTATTTTACCATTTTAGTGAAAACGCAGAAAACGGGAAAGGGAAAAATAAAACACTTTTTGAATCATTTTTTCGTACGTTCTTATTTATTGACTAGTTGCCCTCCATATCTGTATTTTGCAGCTAGCAAGCGAGGCAAAGGAGCGCGTGTTAAAGGAAATTTCCATCTCAAAAGAGGAGAAGTCTTGAAGATCCTTGTTGGTCAGGAGGGAGGGGTAAACACGGTCTCAGGAGGAGCTGGGGGAGGAGGTGGGACGTTTGTTGTCACTGATGGTAACACACCTCTGTTGATTGGTGAGTAGACTGAGATCTATTATTACAGAAATTTAGAGTGATTTTAAGTTGAGTGCTGACTGACTGGAACCAATAACAAGAAACTTACTCTTTCAAACAAACCAATCATAGCTTATTAAACAAGTATAGCTGGTGCTAAGCATGCACCGGTACCTAAAATCAGGAAGTTTCCATAGGTTGAAATCAATCTTGTGATTTACCTAGGCCTGTTTGCAGATTCCCTAATAATTTAGGTTATTGGATAAAACGTGTGTTACTAGATTCTCCGATTTAACGTTACTTATCGTTTTACGTCGCGTTGTTTATAAAGTCAGAGCATTTCGCCACTGCGAACGTAACCATACCACAGTGCACCGAAACACGCGAAGAATTCATGGAGAGAAACACTAAATGCAAGATTAAGCATTACTTGTACACAAAGCACACAAAGATTTCTTGTGAAGATTGAAAAACTAAATTGATTAAAACAAGACACAGTCGGGGGCCCACAACTATGAAAACATACGTTGCACGCACAATTGCATTCAAAACTATGCGCAATATACTGAATCTCGAGCTCTTCTATCCTTGTTTCATCTTCAAACTTTGCTTTAAGTAAGAAATCATATGATTTGACGCAATGTTGTCCTATTCTTGTCACCTGAAATGACAGCAATAGCCTGTTTAAAGAAATGGTGCTGTCTGCAACAAGCGACGCCTTTTCATCTTAATTTATTTTATTCTAGCTGGCGGAGGTGGCGGTGTAGACAAAATGAAAGGAGAAAGCCCTCGATGCAATGGGGCATCAGGCAACAATGGAAACGCCGGATATGGAGGATCGCAGTTTCAAGCAGGGTCTGGAGGCAGGGGAGCTGAAGATGGAGACAATAATTACTCTGGGGGAGGCGGAGCTGGATTTGAGACCAATGGTCGGTCTAATCAGAACTTTGGTGGCGCAAAAGGCACTGGCGGCGAGGGAGGAAAATCGTTTTACAAAGGTATTTCATCAAAAACAAATTTAGTATATATATGGAGGATTAAGTCAAATGAACGAATGGAAAATTTCTTTTCACTCGTCTTTTTTTTGTTTTTGTTTTTTTTGTTTTGTTTTTTTCCTGTTAAATCTTAATACTTTCGAGTTACTGACGACTGCCAATCACTTTCTAGGTGGAGTTGGAGGTCGCTCGAACCAAAATGATGTAAATGGTGGATTTGGCGGTGGTGGTGGACCAAACGGAGCCGGAGGGGGTGGAGGTGGAGGCGGTGGCTACTCTGGTGGTGCCAGTGGGAGCCGATCCAACTCTTGTGGGGGAGGTGGTGGATCGTTCAACGACGGCAAGGACCAATCTAACCAGAGTGGAGTGAATAATGCTTCGGGATATGTTATCATTAAACTCCTCAACGTCAGATAGGTTTTTGTAAAATAAATTCAGTCTTTTGATTAAATTTGTCAAAAAGCAAATCTTCGGTAGCTGGCCTTTTCGCCTTTGCGTATGCTTAGTAGTCATTTGGCAAAACGTGTATTTTTAATCAGCAATACTCATATATTATCAATTTTTAATCTTGTTTGATCGAATTAGAATTGTTCCTTAAGAGTATCGAGTCATCTTGTTACGTGAATGTCAGTCACCCCTTAGTTCCAAGTTCCAAATCGGAGCACGAAGGACAATAAATCATAGTTTACTGAAGAAAACCCAAGGAGCTGTTACTTTGATATACTGCGTGCAATTGTATCTTTCCTTTGAGCTCCAACGGGTCGATCGATACCGGGATACATCACTGGTTACCCCCAAGAATAGGCCAAGAAAGACTGACAGGCTGCAAAAAGTCGGATTTTAGGGGAAAACGCCAGTTTAGCCCATAGCACTTTATATGGTAATAAGCGACAGTCGGGTGGCATGCAGTATATACCCGAATTTACGGCCTGCTAAATTAAATTTGGCCATTCAAAGTGCGCGTACTCATTAGTATTTTTGAAATGAACGCTACCCAAAGAATCGAAAAGGATCGGTTTACGATTTACCGACAATGGCTTAAGAGCTTCAGATGAGTTTAGTCTCTGCTTAAAACTCAAATTCAAACACTTTAAATCATTAAAATTTTCTATTAGTAAGGAACAAGACATTCATTTTTGTTCATTTTTTTCTTCCCATTTCTAGTATATCTCACCACTTAATTAAGGTCTGTAATCGCTTCCGTAAAACTCGCCCATTGACAACATAGTTCTGTGATCAGAAACAGTTTTTAACTATGGTATGTCTTAAATCAAGTGTTTTGTTTCTTACTTCTGGAAATTTTGATCTGATCTGTTCTGAACGAGAAGTTGAAACGCACTGATAAACTACAACAATCAGGATATCAGATGGAATTCTCCTCCCCGAGAAGTTCAATGAACATTCCACAGCAAGAGAATTTTTACAGCGGCACAAAGTAGTTTGACATTCGCCTTGAGATTGTTTGTAAATTCCGGGGAAAATTATGTTGGCCTCAGTGGTTCTCTTCCATTTGAAAAAGGAAATTCCATTGATGCTGATGTTGGTTTTCCTGTGGTCCGCGCAAGCCAGTTTAACAGGAACACCGTACGATTTAGCTGGAAATGAAATCAAATGGTTGCGTTAGTTCAATGCGAGGAATCCGAAAGCATGTATGTACCATGACCTTTGTAAAGATATTCACTCTTGGTAATTGGTGGTACAATCATTTACAAAAATACCCTAAAGACTTACCCCGTTCTTGTTCAGTACGCAAAAAAAGCTACATAATAAGCACAAAGAAAAATTGTGTCCGTTTCTCTAGTTTTAAACCTCCTCTGTGCATTTTGCTGTTCCTTACCTCTAGATAGCACTCTCCTACTTAAGGGCTTTAAAACAAATGATTCGAGTTCGTATCATAGGGCAACGTAAACGATCACTCTAGCCCCCGGAGGCAGTACGGGCCCGGGTGTGGTTAGGACGCTTTCTTGATTTGAGATCCGGAGATCCCGGGTAGGCTTAGCTTCAAGTTGTCGATAAAATTGTCTAAAAGTTGAAAGTTGTCTAAAGTTGAAAAAAAAAAAATCCTTCAACAAGTAGCTAAAAAGATATGTTTAAAATTGAAATCTATTTACAGGACAAGATATAACTTATTCACGAAATAAAATTAAACCAAGACTAATTAATAATTACAAGATATAAATTTACGATTGTTTCAAACCTGACAAATCTAATTTTCTAATAGTGTTTTTAAAAACCTTAAAAGACCGAATAGTTCTAAAAGAGTGAGGTATTGAGTTCCATAATTTTGGTGCCGTGAACCTCCACGATTTTAGACCGTAGCTTGTAGTGTTGGCCTTTGGCAGCTTTAAAATGTCGTTACCTCTTAGGTCATAATAACTATTTCTATGTGTGATTAGCTCTTTAATACTCCTAGGCGCATGATCACTGTTTATAGCTTGGAAAACCGTGCAGCCTATCTATGCGAGGCGCTGATTTGCAAGTGATGGTAGGCCTCCTTTATCCAGTAATTCACAGTACGACGTTTGTTTTTCGTTAAAGACAAAACGGAGAGCACGCTCATTGACTTTTTCTAGCTTTGCAGAAATGACATTCATTTGAAATCATGTACGGTATAGGTAGATTTTATTCGCATTTTTTTTCTTTAACAAGACTTCATTAATAGAACTCAAATTGAACGGTTGACATAAGGAACAGTTAAGCCTAAATATCATTTTATGCCTAATTATGCCTAAGGTTAGCACTTCTAAAGTGTTTGAGCTTTTTCAACAGTGACATTATTACCTTAGTCTGCATTTTACCCCTGGTCTGCAATCTACATTTTACACTGACCACTTCGAAAAACCAACTTAAAAATCCAACTGGAAAAATCCAACTAGAAAATCCAACTCGAAAATCCAACTCGAAATCCAACTCGAAATCCTAACTTGACAATTAGTCTTTCACCCAGCAACAGCCCGTACGGGGTGCAGGGATGGCACAGGGGCGCACGAATTTGGCCCGGGTTCGATTTCCATGCAAATCTGGCGACATATGTGGGTTGAGTTTCTTGGTTCTCTACTCTGCACCGAGAGGCTTCCTCCAGTTACTTCGGTTTCCCCTAGCCTCTTCTCAAAAACCAACATTTGACTTGATTTGTGTTAATTGTTAAATTCAGTTTACAATGTCCCAAATTAGTGCTCCAGCGCAAAGTTCCTTTTCTTTCCTTTCCTTTTTACTCGGAATACCTGAAAGGTATCCGAGTTATAATCTGTGCATAATTTAGCTTTCTGTGCAGCAAATGGACAATAGAATTACGAGGCGGTGATTTCATTGGTTAAAAAGCAATGTGCTACACCCCTTTGAATAATACATTTGACCTCCCTCTGTGACAAAACAACTGCATCAATAAATAAATAGACCAATTCGGCTAGATTTCCGATAGCGAGAGACTTGAAACAGCCTCTCGTCCTACAGAATTCGATGAAAATCCGAATTTATAACCTGCAGTGGAGTAACCAAATGATGGTTTTTATGTTGGGGCTTCAGTGTGACCCATTTTATTTCGTTTGCTGATTCAAAGCCCAAGTTCCACGAGAGGGCAAATGACGCAATGCGATGCAGCTAAAATGTGAAAATGCTGGATTCAGCCTTATGGAATGTTATAAATGACATATTTACTGTAATCTTGCTTGTTGACCTCATGACGAAATCGCCAGTACAGAACTTCCAGCAGCGGTATGTTATGAATGGTCGAATTTCTTAGTTTCTTTCTGTCTCAGGTCTCATCATCCGCCGCCGATGTCTATTTCTTGTTTAAATCGGGCAACCCTAAAACCCGGAATCCGGAATCCGGAATCACAGTACAATACAGAGAGCAAAAACTAACCTAAACATTCATAAAAGCTAACCTTAGGCCTAATTAGGCCTAAAAACGTTTGTTTAGGCCTAATTAGGCCGAAGGTTAGCTTTTATGAATGTTTAGTTTAGTTTTTGCTCTCTGTATTGTACTGTGATTCCGGATTCCGGATTCCGGGTTTTAGGGTTGCCCGTTTAAATCAATTGATAGTTTCACGATCTTCATGTTAGCTACCTAGAGCTGGAGGTCACCGGCCGCATCATTCACAACACTGTTAATCTGGAACCTTTGCAGCTGGATACCGGTTTTCACTTACCCATATTAAGACTTAATTACAAGAATAGTTTTTCACATGTTTTCTGTGTTGCTACACTAGTGTTCACCCGCCCTTGCCTCACCGGCCGCTTTCACTTGAAACCAGTTTATTTGATGTCATGCTACATGCTAAAAAACTAGACATAAGACCCACGTTGATTCCACCTCTGTTCCAAAACATACTACTCCTTATTAGCTGTGTCACCTTTTGAAGGGAAAGGACAAAACATAGACCCCCCTTTTGGACCGGGTCCATATTTATTGTTTTCTTTTTAACCTCAGAAAGGACGATTTCGTGACAAAGGGGATGTGTTCACTTTGTGACAATGTTTAGATTGGGTATCAGTTACAAATTGTTTCATTTTGTCATTACTAACAATGATAACATTACCCAAAGAGAACAATAACAATGTCTGTTCATTCATCATTGATATTTTATTGTTATAAAATATGTTAATGTTTATATATATTGTTCATGTTGGGGCTGGCTAATTTGGGAGTCCACTGTTGGATACATCAGATAAACTTTATTAGGGCTTACACTAATTTGTGAAACGAAACAAAACGCAAAGAAACACAGAAAGAATCCTAAACATTCTTTAAGCTAACCTTAGGCCTAAACACAAGTTTTTAGGCCTAATTTTAGCATTGGTAAATGGTTAGGGTTGTACACGCCCGCAAATTTTTGATCCATTTGCCAAAATAGTAATGTGACCAAAATTACTATTTTGCGAAGTGGATCGAAATTTTCCAGGCAGGTACAACCCTAGTAAGTGTAAGCCCTTTCTAGAATAATATATAAAGAAAGTTCTTTCCTGTTCTGGAAAAAAGCTAATCAGTTTCATGTCCATGAAATTAAGAGAAATTTATATTTAAAAAGATTAATTTGTTATTTATAATATTACCAGTATAATAGATTGAATAAATGTATGATGGAGTCTTCATTAGAGTGACTGATTATAAAACCATATTTCCTAAATTAAATACGGTAGATTTTCACACTGGAAAATGATGTGGGTTGGTGTCTTTGATCCCATTCATAGGTTAAGTAAAATCCAAATGGCCCCTTCCATTCTAGCCTGTGCACAGCTGCCCACTCTTCGAAAAAAAATCTGAGAGCAGCGTCTGTGATTTACCGTTGATAATCGTGTTTAATGCCGCGTGATCATTGACACAACGAGTTTTGATTGGCTTTCATTTTTATTTCTCCCCATCAACACCGTGAGACATTTGACGATTTGACGTTTGTACTTTGTGCATGGTAAAAAATTCGAATAAAAATCTTTTTGATGGTCAAAGAGGTTTTTCTTCTAAAGTACGAGCGGAATTAATTTTTTATTAGTGTGGAAGAAAAGTGAAGCAAATTAGCCGAAATCGTCATTCCTAAGGTTAAAAAGCTCATTAAGATGCTTTGGGACACTTTGCAGCAAAAACAATTAAATAAAAAAAATACGGGTCAGGTCCATGGACCCGGTCTAAAAGGGGGTTCCTTTCCCCCTGATGAATTTATTTGCAATTGTAAACATTAAGCGATGTTCACCGGTACATTATCCGCGTTATTGCAAATGAGCAAGTGGCTACAGAAACATTTACTTGTTTTGTTCCGTACTTGGTAAATTAAAAAAACTACCTCTTCCAAAATGTATCACCCTACTTCTGCGCCATATGGTATTCCAAGTAAACGCTTAGGGAAGCGTCTTGTTGTAAATTAATTTGGTCTCTTTTCTAAGCCAATCACTTTTATATTTAGATTATTACTTAATGGCGGAACTTACAAAGGAAAAAGAAAAACAAGAAAAGGAAAGAAAATATAGTCTCATAAGGATGACCCACAAAAGAGTCTGAGACCACATAAGAGGCAGATCATCCTTATACTCACTTCAAAACAATAATAAAAATGATAATAATAATATAACTTTAAAAAATATTTTGTATATTTACATGCAGTTAAGACTGAATTAAATGTTTCATCGGATTGCTTCTAAAGGTCGTCAAATTAGAGCTATCCGGTATTATGAATACTACTTGGTAAGCTATTCCAGCTATCAACTATCCTATTAAAATAAGGAAATGATTCCTCCTAGCAAAGAAAGAAAGCCTGACAATGTAACGATAATAATAATAATAATAATAATAATAATAATAATAATAATAATAATAATAATAATAATAATAATAATAATAATGCATCTTTAAGTTACATAGATAATTGCATAGACTATGTCTGCAATTTTCTTCATTGTAAAAGGATTTTCTGCACTTGAAATAAACATAATAATAGTATTTATAATAATAATGATAATGATAATGATAATGATAATGATGACAATTATGATAGTAATACTTGCAGTAGGAATGAGCTGTCCTTGGGTGAACAATCGGGCACAGAAAGATGACGAGAAGACATGGAAATATGGCCCTCTGAGATTGGAACTTAACTCATTTCTGTCCGCCATGAATATTTCATGAATTTTTTTTTTAATTATGCGTTTCAACAATTGTCTTTTCTCTATGACAACAAACCAATTACGCTTTTTTAATTAGGCTTTGGTCGCTTAGGAAAACAACACGAACACAGATGAACAGAACGTTGAAAAGCTTCTTTTAACCAAGCCTTTCGATTTTTTAAATCTAAATTCTGAAATTTTCATTCATTAAATTTTAATTTGACGATCTAGCGTGATTTTCAAAGCGAAAAAGACGTCACGGCTTTGTTCGTGGCATTTAAAAACATGTGCACAAATGGCCACTCGAACGTACATGCATATTAAGAGTCAACACTGACCTCAATTTATCGATGTCTTTTTCTGATATTTTCCCCATCCTTTAGTAGAGGTTATGCCGTGAAATATCAATTCGAACAGTCCGTCAAAATGAAAGAAAGTTCGCAAACACAACACACAGAGGCTCAAGGCAGCCATTAAATGATTATTTCACGAACTGTGAGAGCCGTTGTGTATGATATAATGAAGTTTCAAGGCTGAAACTTGGTAGGTGATTGGGTTAATATAGTCACAATTTGGAGACAACCGGATGTAACACACTTTTTTCAGGACGTTTTCCTCCTAGTAATACTGCGTAAAGCGGCACAACATCATAATCGACGTCCTTGGTGGGTGGTCCCGTGAAGTGGACTTGTCGATGAGGGAACTGTTTGGAGGTAGAGGAGGAGAAATTAATAGGCCATTTCCGAGTTCATGTCTGCCTCCTTTTCAAAGCGAGTTTAAGTGCGAAGTTTTTGTAATGGTAATTAGTTCTAATTACATATGAATGAAAACTAATTTTCATAACAAAAACTTCGCACTTAGACTCGCTTTGAAGATGAGGCAGACTTGAACTCGGAAATGGCCTATTCTCATTCCTAAGACTGATGCAGAAAATCATCATCTCGAGCGCACGTATAGAGACCTTGTTTAAATGGTTACAAAGGTAGTGTTTTGTTGGGAAAGATACTTTGTTATTAGTCTTTCGTTTCTTTAACTTTATTTCTTAGTACTCTTAATGATTTTTTTAAACTCAATTGGGGCTTGGCGCTTCCTAGAACCTATGTACACTGGGTTCTCAAGATTTTACGACGGCGACGGACACAACGACGCCGCAAAACAATGACATCATTGGTTTAAAGAACATAAATAATTGTGCTGCACGTGCAGCACAGATTTTGGCAAGTATGTTTGCGGTCCTCTGCATAACAACGGCGTGAAATCACCAAATTTGATTATCTCTTTTCATATTTTCACTCTTCAATTTTCACAATTAATTTTTAGGATACTCCCATATTGTAGGACGTGAACGAAACTGAATAATCGCGAAAGACTTGTCATAGAGTCAAATTACATTTTGAGGTGAGGTTCTTGTCGACCGCCGCCGTCGTAGATCTTAAGGTCCCTAGTAACTTAGGAGACATCCTTACGTTACTACTGTCAAATAATAATAATAATAATAATAATAATAATAATAATAATAATAATAATAATAATAACAATAATAACAATAATAACAATACTACTACTACTACTACTACTACTACTACTACTACTAATAATAATAATAATAATAATAATAATAATAATAATAATAGCATTTATTTATCCACGATAAGTTACTACAGCTTAAACTGATGGGCTCGTGAGCTTAAATATAAAATTAAGGAAACTAGTATATTTAAAAACTACAAAACAAGTTATGAATACTAGTTATGCAACGCTTTGGAGTGGTGTACCCTGGAATATCCCACTCGTTACTTGTATTTTCTTGGTGTACAAACGAGCCTTTGGGCGAGTGCGTATACCACGAAAATACAAGTGAGATATTCCGCGGTATACAACGAAAAAGTGTTGGAAGCAATGCCATAGTAGTGTAATTACTTATTGGAATTACTTTTGCAATCATTTCCTTTGTGTTATGAACCTACTGCATGCGAATATATAACTCTTGGGTTATGACAACTCGTGCGTATCATAAAATGTTCGACCCGTACAATAAATTCGAGGCCAAAATTAAACTTGATATTTCAGTGTAAACCTGCTGGGCCTTAGTCATTCAGTGTATTTTCTGTAATACTCTCAGTGATTAATGAACATCAGTAAGAACCGTAACTGATTTACAACTTTTAGCGCCAAAGCTTGGACATGCGCAAAACCGTGAAACTGCCCCTTTAAACTCCCTATTATCTGAAACCACTGCTTACCTGTGTTTAATATTTGGCTTCAACATGATCGGCTGCTTTTGATCAGTAAATGAAATAAAGAATTCAGTGTTTTGTTGTTGTGATATACCCTGTCAGAGGGTCATATTTGTGATGATGTTTCAGAGCGCGAATGGGTGGAAATTCCAAAAATACTACAACCTGGCAGACACATCGGGTTCCAGGAACGGAAGGAATTTTGATATCTTTCCTGTTGTTTCGCGATGTCTTATAAGTGAGGACCCCGGCCATGTTCAAGAGCTCAGGCGCAGATTTTACCAATGAGGACCTGGCGGCTGGCAAATAAATGTTACTTACCTATAAGGATGCGAGATCCATAGTGTGATAAGAAGGGTCGTATGGAATTGGTTCTTAAAATCACAAGGTAAAGAAATATAGCGAAAGAAAAATCAGTCCGCATCTTCGAATTTCAGCCGCTATTTTAAAAATTCACTTCTTTTTGTGCCCCTAGCAAAGCCAGGCAACAGGCACTGTGTATAACAGCGCACACACAATTAAGAGAGTAGTTGAATGGATAGCAGAAATTATTACCAAGCTGTTCACCTGTAGGTGCTTTCTCGTCGAAAGACAGTACAATGAAAAGTGTGCCATTATTTCGACAAGTATCGCTGGTTGTTTATTGTTGTTCTAGTAAGGGCCGTCACGTTGCTTAGAAATTCGACTGAGTGAATACACGGATGACCCGTTAATTATTGCGCAAATAACGGATCTGCCTGCAGGTTAGGGTTGCAGGTCATCGTTTTACTGAAACAACCCATACTTTTTCAAAAATGCTAACCAATATGCTTAAACATTATTTTTTAGGCTTAGTGTTAACATAAGTAAACGTTTGGCTTGTTTCAGCTCTGATGAAACAATGACATGCAACCCTAACGTACCTGCAACCTGCAACCTGCAGTTTACACCCTCCAATCTGCCTCAACGACCCCCATTTCGTAACACAGCAGTTCCCCCTTGTGTAGAAGGGAGGGGAGGGGGGCTGGTGGGGGGTGGGCTCTCTTTAGGCTGGTTGGCAACAATTGCAAGTCTGTAGGGTAATAGGCCATTGAAAAAAAAAAGTTCCCCAGACCTCAATCGGGGGATAGCCTAGTAAAATAACAGCAGACTTTTTGAGGATAAAAAGTCAATGCACTGAATAGCTTGCTGCCTTGAAAACTGATGGAGTTCTTTTCTTGCAGGTCTATTCGTTTCAAATTGTCTAAGTTTCCATTTTTTGCTGGTTTAAGTTTAATTACCTCAAAAGGGAAAAAAAAGACTGATGAAGTCATCACATCGACAAGAGGGCGTTGAAGGAAAGGTTTTGTTTTTCTTTTCAAATTAGTGAATAATTGTGGTGTTAGATAGTGTCACCCTGTTGCTATCAATATAGCGGTGGCGGAAAAATAAACAAAAAAGCGATTATATATATTTTCTAATACAAATTGTTTTTAAATTTGATTTCTCAAAAGTTCTTAGTTCCTTTTTCGTGTCCTTTTCCTCGGGCTGATGCTGTTTCACTGCTCAGACCAAAGTTCTACTTTAATTAAGCTAATACTTGACAGGTCATGAAAGCTTGAGAGAAAAAGACATATTAAACATGTCTCGACACATGTCAGTTGTAAATTAAACAATAAAGAGTTACTCATTGTCGCGTTTTTTCTTATTGACACTTTATGTACTTATTATAAACTCAGATTTGTCGAAAAATGTCTAAAATAAGAAAATATTATCTTCTTTTCTTAGGTCGTAGCATACCTGCTGAGGTGTAGACAAATCATGCATCTAAGGCAATTAAATCCAGTACGGTAACTCTCTGAGACGCTTTCGAATTAGTGGATCAAAAAGAAGAATCCATCGGTTTTATTCTGATCCATACAAAGTATATGAACTGCTCACGGAGCGCATTATGAGTTCTGCATAATGAAGACTTTATTTCGTAAGGTTAAAACGATTACGAAACTCAGGCGTGTACGTGGCGCGTCAAAAAATCAAGACCTTCACCGACATCTATTATGGAAAGCTGATCCAGTTACAAATCCCCAAAGATACAATCAAATTTTTGAAATAAACAGACAGCTTTGTGCGATCTTACTCAATTGGATCCTAATAGGCCCTCGTCGTTTCAGTCACAGCAATCACCTGAAAAATTAAGGAGAGTATGGTGTTGGCAGGTACTTGGTGTCTCTTTTTCTATTGTTTCAAATTTTTTTAAACAAGGTATAAAACGTTCAGTAGTTATACAATTACCCTAACCTAACTCTAATCCTAACCCTGAAGGTTTTACCTTGTTTAGATAATTTTGTGCAATAGATAACCACTAAATGACAGAATACACCAAGTACCTACCTTGGTGTTACCTAAGCTATAACATTAGTTCCAGGGAGAATAAATTAATTTGAAAGAAGCATTGTACATCTTGTTCCCTAACCTTATGATATTTCAACTTGCCCATGTTCCAAGTTCCAAAAATGCTGAGGCAGAATTCAGTTTAAGGACAAAAAGAAATCCTTTCGCATGAGTATTGTTAATAAGAGAGTTGGTCTATGACGTAGAAATCATTGTTCCATTTAATTTGTAAATTTGTGCACGGTCGTTTGAGACTTTAGGGAGGTCTCGTTTTTTGTTACAAATTTATCTCTGAATTATTTATCTAACTGGGACTACTCAACACGTGACAAGAGGGATCAACTACTGTAGCTACTTTTGGGGCACCCAATCACAAACTCTACACGGGGTGGCGGGGAGGGGACTCCCATATGAAAAAGGAGAGGGATGCTCGTCGTCTCGCTTAGGGGTGTAAATTTCGGATTTTGGTCTGACTTGGGGTGTTCTTGGCAAACACCATCATATGTAGCCGTGAAGGTCTCCTTTAGGGTTGCGCGCGAAGAAATATAAAAAATATATATGCATTTAATTAATATGTTTTAAATACACCTCTGCCAAATGTTGATATATGAAATGTACTTGTGAACTTTGGTACCATGGCTCGAATGCAACTTTAGAAACTCGATCACTCGCTGAGGATTTACAAGCAGTCCCCAAAAAAATATATATACAGTAATACTTTAAGATAACACCTCTCGAAAACGAAAGAATTAAAGGAAATTCTTTCACGGTAAGAAAATGTCAATAGTAACATCCAAGACAGGAAACATCCATATAAAGTTCTTTTACTGAAAGTAAATTTCATTGTGTTTCCATTGTTTACCTTTGTCTCCTTTTTCGCCTGGATATCCCGGGATCCCTTTGAACCCACGGAATCCTCGTCTTTCCCGCCTTCCCGGTGCCCCCTGTTCGCCTGCAACAAATTGAGCCTTTAACTTAGAAGGTACCGCATGGCGTTAGTAATGTACACCCCGAATAAGTCTTCCAAAGCTCTGTATTGAGGCCTTTTAATTTCCCCAATCCGTGACTGCGCTCAATTACATTAACCGTTTCAGCGCAGAGGGCTTCCCCATTGACGAGTAAAATCGTCTGGCGTTAGACAGAGTAAAATCTATGTGTCAATGGCATTTATGGCGGTG
>OX421453.1:7088482-7093482 GCA_949126865.1 Montipora capitata
ATAAGTGAGGATACAGCTTTCTTTAACGCGAGCATCTTCTTTCAGCCATTGATGTGAGTGATTTAATAGACTGCTGGTACGGCGGACTGAACCCTACTTAACTTTGTGTCAAATCATCTTGACTTTTATACTCCTTTCTGAGACTATTAAATTTCACTGTTTACTAACAGATCAATCTTTCTGCGTTTCGAACATATTAAGGTGCTGAAAGCCTGAAAGCAGAAAACATATTTCAACGATTCAGCATGCCGAACTGAATGGAAAGAATGGAGGCACTAAGCCGCATATAGATGAAAGTTACAATTTTAACAGAAAACATTTGGAGAAAAATAAATTGAAATAAAGAAGGAACCTTGGTCAGACCGCTCTACCACATATTTTCCTATTTTAAATTTTCGTTTTTTTTTCTTTTGAATGGAGACCGACAACAGAAATGGAACACCAATACTTTTGCGTCGCCACAGGACACAAGACATGATGAGAGAGTATAGCTTTCTTTAACCGTCCCCGGGGAGCTTCTTCTTTCAGCCATTGATGTGAGTGATTATATCAGCTTGGTAAACAGAAAATGATGAAAACTTGAGAATTACGGCAGAATCGGAAATTGTAGCTGAATTCTTAGTGTTTGGTCTCAAGTTTATGCTTCACGCATGATATCTGACGCACGGTTTATACACGAGGCTCTATAGACAGGAGCTGTATAGAACAAATATAATTCCAAGCAACAGATCAACTTGAAAAGAAGTCGTTACAAGTCTGTAAATGGTCATATTTCCGTGAGAAAGTTACATCACGGTTTTTTTCCCCAAGACGTTCCTGTCCTATTCAAGTTAATGGTTCTCAGAGGCACCAAACTTCAAAATTCATCGACATATATCATGGTTGTTGAGTGAATTATCGGCGAGCGTAAACTACAAGCAACACGACGCCATTCATTCATGAACTCAAGTGCCTTTACTCCCAGTCACGTGATCAGGTACAAAGTACAAACTATGACGATTTCAACATCACAACAATGGTCATAAAATAAACCAACAATTAACCTTTTTGAAGTTATTTCTCTACCTGCTGCATTTTTTTTAAAATCTGTTCCGCCCTCCCAGCAAAAACAGACCAGAAGTTCCATTTGCCAGCAGGGCCGGGCGGAAGTTTCCCAGACAGCAAGCATAAGCCGGGGATGGCAAAAGAGTTTTGAGGCAAGCAACCGTGGACAATACCCTACAACCTACAACCTACACATACCCACACATACCCTACAACCCTACATACCCTACAACCTAAACAGACAGACAAACCCAAACGCATACCTTTCATAACGACCTATAATCCATCACTTCCTTCCATCTTCAACATAATAAAAAAACACTACAATCTACTTCTTTCTTCCGACCGCTGCAAAAATGCTTTCCTCCATCTACCTGTTGTGGCTTTCAGGCGCTCCCCTAACCTTCGAGACCTCCTGGTTACAGCTAAACTGTCCCCCAATGTAACTCATTCTAATTCCACACTTCCTTCCGGTTCTTTTCGCTGTGGCAAAAACTGCGCTACCTGCCCTTACATTTTCCATGGACTAACCAACTACAAATTCTGCTCTACTGGCGAAACGCGCTCCATTAATTTCCACATAACTTGCGAAACTAAAAACCTTATCTACATGATCCAATGCAACAGATGCCATCTACAGTACATAGGAGAAACTAAACGACGTTTAAAAGACCGTTTTAATGAACACCGCCGCACTTTAGATAACGCTAACACCAAATCCAAACCTACTACAGTCGCAGAACATTTCCTCTCCTCTCCCCACAACATCTCCAAGGACATGCAATTAATCCCTATCGAAAAAATATTTTCTAACAGAGACTCGATCCGTAAGGCCAGGGAAGCTTTTTTAATTTTAAAAGGCAGGACAATTGATCCCAACGGTCTTAATATCCGCGAAGAAACTTATTAGATTTCAGTTTGTTATTTTGAGTGATTTCCGTTATTTTTCCGTGACTCTTAGTATTTCAATTCAAAATCTTTGTAACTGCCATGTTTTATCACATTTTTCCAGTATTACGTCAACATCCATTTACTATATATATATATGTACATAGAAGCAATTCAATGTAAACTCTCATTGTACCTGAAGAAGGCTGGTTTGGCCAGCCGAAATATAGTACATCACTAAAATCAAATCTACGTTGTATCGGCTCTTGCTTAAAATATTTTGATGGCAAAAGGTACGCAAAAAAGGTACATTGCGTCCAATTTGACTCTATATAACCATCACAACAAATGCATTTCTCCCAGGAGAGGCGCGACCGCCAGCGCATTGGAATTAATTTGCCAACACAACTAAAATATTTTTCCCAGCAACTTCTCAATATTTCTTTTCCAGCCATTAAATACACCCCCTGCGGAACAGATATTTTGCGGAACACGTCCGTTGGGTGCCCTTGGGTTCTGACTTCCATCTGAGGAAGAGGAAGTTGTTCTGATTTATTTACAAAACAAAAGTATGTGTATTAAAACAAAAATTTTCGGAGCGG
Source organism: Montipora capitata (assembly GCA_949126865.1). Taxonomy (NCBI): domain Eukaryota; kingdom Metazoa; phylum Cnidaria; class Anthozoa; order Scleractinia; family Acroporidae; genus Montipora; species Montipora capitata. The sequence goes on from OX421453.1 coordinate 7,091,017, forward strand.
ACATCCGCAAGGACGCTTGTCTGACTAAGCATAGTGTGTTGATCAATAACGTTTTGCAGCCTGAATGACGTCATGAAATTATAGACTCCTACATGTGACTCCGACAAAAAAAAGTGCACTAGGGAAATGACTCACAATATTTTCTTCAATATTTGCGGTTTTAATCGATGTCGATCGTGTTCTTGGCTCTATTTTCGAGAGAGAACCAGAACAATACACAACTGCGCAGCTACAACGGTGTTTAAAATGTAGGAGGTTGAAATTGACGGGCAAACGTGACGACCTTTTTAAAAACGAGTGAGGTATGTATGTATGTATGTATGTATGTATGTAAATCTTTATTTAAACACGGAAAACCATCAGTTAAGCTTAAGTTAAAAACTAAAACTAATTACAACTGCTTTACATGATTGCCGTGTGGGAATCCGATATATCAGCTACCTTCTTGATATTTCGCTTAAAATGCTCAACGGATGCAGCATCTTTTAAGTTTTTGGGCAAGTTATTCCATAGCATGGCCCCGCTGTAAGAGAAGCTTCGTTTCAAATAATTGGTGCTTGGTTTGGACAGGGTCAGCCTTCCCTCAGAGTTTCTTAAGTTGTAAGCAGAGTGACGCTGAGAGAAAAGACTTTGTAAATAATCCGGAGCAAGGTCATTCATGGTTTTATACATCATTAAGGCTTTTTGTTTCTTTCGGCGAAGAGATAGCCTCTCCCAGCTGAGGGTGGAAAGAAGGTGGTTTGAGCTCGCATCAAAGGGTGATTTAGTAATAACTCTGGCTGCGCGATTCTGTAATTTTTGGAGCTTATCACTCAAGTAACCATTCAAACAGTCCCAGACGGGGCTGCAGTAATCAAAATGAGGCATAATTAAGGTGTTATAAATTAGAATTGCAGTTTCTTTGGATATAAACGGCCGCACACGTTTTAGGGTGCCTATAGCTGAAGAGACTTTCTTGCAAATCTCTTCAACGTGTTTACCCCAAGAGAGGTGAGCATCTATGGTAAGACCCAAGGATTTGGTATGAACGACTCTCTTGATAATTTGGTCATCAATTGTGATTACTACATCGTCACATTGGGCAGATAGCCTTTGTCTTGATCCAATAATCATTAGCTCAGTTTTAGCAACATTTAGACTGAGCTTGTTAGCTTTCAGCCAACTGCTAAGGTTATTTAATTCAGGGGTTAGAGCTAGCTTAAGTTCTGTTAACGTTTTAGCAGATAACGTAAGGTTGGTGTCATCGGCAAACATTCTTGGTACGGCGCCCCGCAGGGAGTTGGGAAGATCATTAATGTAAATTAAAAATAGCAAGGGACCCAATATGCTACCCTGCGGCACGCCGCAACTGAGGGTACGAGCAGATGATAGTTTGCCACTGACATTACATCTTTGGGTTCGGCCACTTAAGTACGACGAGAACCATTTTATGGCCGCCTGATCGACACCCAAAAAAAGGCCAATATATATTGACAAGGCGTCGAGAATTCGGTCATAATATGTCTGACGAAGAAGGCGATGATGACAAGAAAACTTGCCAATGATGTCTGCTGTAAGCTTGAATGGCGACGGCGTGTGTGATTGTTGAAATATGCAAGAATCTCTGTCAACATCGTGCCGGAATTGCAAACGTTTTCAGGCTTTCTTCGTTTTTTTAGCGAGTTTTACAAAATATGTGAGGCAGCGAGGCAGCGTTAAGAAGGAGAACATTACCTGAAATCTAACCGTTGTAAATAAGTGTTCTGTCTATCTCTCTATTTCTCTTAGCTTTACGGTGTTCTTCATTTTGGGGGTGCAGAGATCGCGCAGTGGTGAGAGCACTCGCCTCCCATCAATGTGGCCCGGGTGCGATTCCAAGTCATATGTGGGTTGAGTTTATTGGTCTCTACTCTGCGTCAAGAAGTTTTCTCCGGGTAGTCCGGTCTCCCATCTCCTCAAAAACCAACAATTGATTTGATTTGCGTTAATTGTTAATTTCAGTTTATTATGTTCCCAATTAGTGCTCCAGCGCTAGAACGACTAGACACTCAAATAAAGTTCCTTCCCTTTGGTCTCCTTTCATTTCCTCGGCTTCTCTTGAGGCTGGCCTGGGCTTGAGGCATCACGCATTGGCGAGTTTTCTTGTCATCATTGTCTACTTCGTCGATCAGACATGATAACCGAGTTTCGACGCCGAATTAATTTATATTGGCTTGATGTACATTTGTCTGCAACGAATGCACTCATAAACAATGTTTGGGACAGTTTAGGTTATTTTTGGCCAGATAAGACTTCAAAAGAAGCGGTTTGAAAAGCTCGAAAGTACGATTTTCGGCAAAATCTCCAACAGAGATTGAGTTATAACAACCGTTTGTCGTGTTTGTCATACAGTTTTGTGACCAGCTACGGTTTCTTACTTTGGGAACGAATTCATCATTACTTCGGCTACTGCCCACACTAAACTAGTGTACTTAACAGATAGTAATG
>OX421453.1:7100982-7128482 GCA_949126865.1 Montipora capitata
AAGAAATCTTTACCTTCCATACCTCGCTTGAGCACTTTTAAAACTTTTTAAGATCTTCTGAAGTATTTTTGTGGAAGAAACTAAGCAATAAAAGATCAAAAACTTTGAAAACCATACACCAGTCTGCCGCCATGTTTTATTTACAAATCTGTGCACAGGCCACCCGCGCCAAAGTTCAACATCATATTAGCCAATCAAAAGGCTGATACAACAATTTTTCACCAGTGAAAATAACGATAGAGCCAATCAGAGCGTCGATACGTCGTTTTTCACTAGTGAAAAAAATCGTGACCAATAAGCTGGCTTCTCTAGAGCAAAGAGACTATTTTTATCTCGATCCTTTTTGGAGTGTAAATCTCGGTACGTACATAATAAAAAGATGCCTTCTGCGAGCAATTTCAGTCGTATGCGCCAAATGTAAAAATGACGCCAGTAGTGATTCCCTCATAGTCTATCTTCTCCAGAGCTTCTCGCCATCACATATTTTCCCTCCCCCCCTCCAAGTCTAGACTGCATTGAATATGTCTTATTGAAAATCACGAGTTACCTTCTTCTCGCGTAAAAAGTTCACAAAGCTTCTATGCAAGATTCGGGAAGAAATGTACTGAGCGATAATCTGCTAAATTATGCCCAGGGCAAATATTTCCAAAGTCCTGTGTTGCGATCTAAGACCTTTCGCAAATCTCTCCCATTTAAACCAAAAGAAACGACTGTCTCATTTAATTAACTTAAAAGGGCTCGAAATAGTTTCTCCTTGTTTCAAACAAATAAATTAAACACATGGTGTCATTTTTGGTTCAGTTACGGTAATGAGTATCAAGACGAAATTTGGCCAGGGTATTAAGGTACCCATCATCGATTTCTCACATCACATTTTTCCTCCAAAAAAACGTTACCGTGGCAACGATTTAAGACATTTCTTTGAAACTTAAAATCAAGATAGATTGTATTTTTTGGAAAAAAACAAAACAAAACAAAACGCGGGAGGGTCAAATCTTCCCATTGAGGTGACATATAACATTAGAAATGAGCTCTAAAATATTTAAAATTCAACAAAACCTGTAGGCTAGACTAGCTTTTCAGAAAAATCTTTTTTTTTTCCGTCTGAAAACTCTTTCGAGCCTCGTTAACCAAAACAAACGAGGCATTATTATGCAGGGGTCACGAGCCAAGGCAATTACAATTAAATGCAATTACTAAATTGATACGTTTGACAAGTTTAGTGTATATGATGCACTCGTGGCCAATTTTTCACATTTTGAAAAATAATAATAATAAATAAATAAAATAAAATAAAATAAAAAAAAACTGAAAAATTGACCTCTCCCCATTGGGCCAATGAAACACAGTCACTGCCATCACAGAACAACTTAACCACGACAACTCTCAAGAGTCCCAACTGGGTGGAGGCAAACCAGTTAGTGGCTATTTACAAGCCAAGAAGGTGAACCAGGGACTACAAAGAGTCTTGAACCCGGGATCTCCGGATCTTACAACATCGTTCCCAGGGTCTTTCTTCTCTGCCTCTTCATCTTCTCAACGACAAAGGAGACAGAGAAGAGAGACCCTGGGAACGAGGTTGCGGGCCCTAACCACTGGCTCGCACGTATTTGGCATTAGAGAGATTAAGCATCGAGTTTACGAGAAACGGCAAACGCGAAACGGCAAACGTGAAACGGCAAACGCGAAACGGTGGGCTGCTGCTTGTCATAAAATCCTAAATCCATTACCTGCTGATAGCTTTAGTAAATAAAGAATAAATGCTATACCGAGTAATTGCATTGTGACTAAACTTGATAGACAACAAATGCAAGGAAACGAAGTTATGTGCTTGTAATATTTCGATATAAATCTATATCATCTTCGGACTAAGGCGGGATACAAGTAGCAGAATTTAAATACTGCGAGATTGTGCAACAGTATAATCACGTGAAAGTGAAAAACAAAGAAAAGAAACCGTCAGGAGAATAGGCGGAGTTCTCTACTGGCTTTTAAGCCATTGTTCAGAAATGGTGTTAGACGCTTAATATGGTAAGCTTCTTTATATAGTAATAGATTCCAGTTATCATCGCGATCTATTATGTTATTGTTGAGGTTCTTCCAACGGGTGAATTTAGGGTGTACATCTTCATCCCGGCAACGATAGAGGAATCGCAAAGCCAATTTTCTTGTTAAGCCTTTCAAATGTAACTGCTACTTTGTATGCTTGAACATCAGCGTTTCGGATGTTTTTCCAAAATCCATTACCTGCTGATAGCTTTAGTAAATAAAGAATAAATGCTATACCGAGTAATTGCATTGTGACTAAACTTGATAGACAACAAATGCAAGGAAACGATGTTATGTGCTTGTAATATTTCGAAATATTACAAGCACATAACATCATTTCCTTGCATTTGTTGTCTATCAAGTTTAGTCACAATGCAATTACTCGGTATAGCATTTATTCTTCATAAAATCCTGAAAATGATATTATTCGAACTCGTTTCTTTCTTTTAAAAAGTCACGTGATACCTGCTGCTAACAGCCAAGAAATGAGCTCATATCAAACGAGTTTCTTCTACTTTTGGCAAAACGCAAATTTTAGTCCGACGTTTGCCAACAAGTGAATCATAGACGGTGTATGAGAGCGGCATACTATCGTCGTGGTCCATTTAAAGCCGCAGCACCACAGAAAAATCAATTACATAACCGCAAAACCCGCGAAACGTCTTGATCAACAAACAAAAATAAATGTCTACACATTCCACTTAAATTGGTAAATAATTACAATGTGTTATTGCTCTTTGTGTCCGAATAACACGTCACATATTTGCATTAAACATGTCTCGACAGGTGTCAGTTATATATCGAACAATACAAAGTTACTCGTTATCAGGTTTTTTTTTTCGTAGTGGCATTTTGTGTACTTATATTAACATTAACTCGGATCCAGGGAGGGGGAGCGTGGAACCGAGTTTACATGATCGCCCCAGTTATCAAAGTTGACCGAGTGAGACTTTTGGATATTTTTGGAATAACTGCCACCACTGGGAAAATGCCATAAAAACAACAGATTGTTTCATTCGGGCAAATACTTTAATGAAAATTCAAGTGTATCTTACAAAAGAAGCTTTATACTTTCTGGGACTTCGCGATGGCAGTCGTGAAACAGTCCACTGTTTCGACACTGTTTTTATTTCCTTCAAAATTGGGATCATAATCGAATTATCATTTTTTGCCGGCGTGAAATTGAAATGTAGTAAACTCTATAATTTCCACAGTTCAATACAGGGTTCAACATCTTCCTGAGACGACGAAAACCAAGATTCCCCGTTACATTGAAAGAAATATTGCGCAGCACACTCAATTGGGACATAGCTCTTCACGGGCCATTCGCGTTTTTAAGACTGATGGCTCTTACCTAAAACAAAGCTGGACCTTCACTTCATCGGTCTGGATGGTATCAAAATCAGTAAACAAATGTCGAAAGCTACATAGGCCATAACGGGCCCTTTTCCCATCATTGAGTTTGCGGGAGGGCGCTGGTCTCAATTTTCCATTTAATTTGTCCAAGATTGTAAAATTAAATACCATTTCCCAGATCAAGTGTCTACTGACACCGCGAATGTTCTCCATTCCACAAACAAAACTGGTCACATTCTCGAGGCAATACACAGCAGGCGTAACCACAAATTCAGAATGAACAGAAATGGATTGTTTAATCTCTGTGCTGCTGCAAACAATAAACAATAGCGAAAAGAAAATTTATATTTCATAGTCAATCACCACGAACAAAGACACCCTCTCATGTCTTGCATGCTCGTTACCGTTTCGAATGATTGACAGATTTCTTTACAGGGGCAAAGACCAAAATCGGCTCTTTTCTTAGCTCCTAGCATGACTGCTGAGGTGTAGACAGATCACGAGAGGCAACTAAATCCTGTAGGCTCTCTAATGGAATTAGTGGAGAAAAAAAGAAGAATCCATCGGTTTTATTCTAATCCACACAAAGTATATGCAATGTTCACGGAGCTCATCATGAGACCTTTATATAAAAAACACTTTATTTCGTAAGGTAAAACAGTTACAAAACGGTACCAGCCTGACGATGGCGCTTAGTAATCCGCGTCCGCAAACGCTTCATCGCCTACTTCTATGTAGAAAGCTGACCCGCCCTACAAATCTACCAAGATACAGTCACTTTAATGAAGTAAAATAATCGTTGCCATTAAAATGATTATCGTCAAAAAGAAGAAGAAAGAACTTCACATCATAGCAAATTGAAAAGCTTTCGTGTGCTGTCTGGCCTTTATACTCAACAGGATCCTGATACCGGTAGGCTATCACCCTTTTTAGTCTCAGGAGTCCCCTGCAAAATTAAAATTAGAAAGGCTGAGCCTTTTACGTACCCTTGGCCATGCTGGTGTTTCTGGCAGCGAAGAGGTAATAAAAACATTGGACGTCTTGTTCCTCGTATGATATTTCATCTTAGCCATGTTCAAAGTTCCAAAACAAAGGAAAAATTGTCAAAGGACAGTAAGAAGTCTCTCGCATGAGTATTTTTAGTTAGCTTCTAGCCCAGACGACAAGGGAGAGGCCCTGGTAACGAAGTTAACAACGTGCCAGGAGGCCCCGAAAATTTTAATTTGAAAAGAGAGTTGGGTCGGTAACATATAAATCATTGTTTACTTTGTATTCTTCTTTTATTAATTTCTTTCAGTTAGAGACTCTACGTAGATGTCATTTATCGTCTGAATCAGTTATTTAACAGAGAGAAGTCATAAAGTGATTAACTACTCAATAAAGCAAATCCTGTAGAGACTTTTATTTCGGGGCAACCAAGGACAATTTCTCTATCATTCACCAAACAAAGCGATTTCTACGCTTCTGGTAGGAAAGTTTTTACATGAAATATGTTTCCGAAAGTTGGCTCCAATAGATTTTTAGAAACTCATTGCTTAGATTTCACAAGCTGACCTCAGGTGTTATCCCAGAAAAAATACAAGCATATTATCAGATGTCTAAATTAAAACCTCTCGAAAGCCAAGGGTTTATAGCAAATTCCTTCACGATATGAAAATTCCAATTAACGTCTCACTAAAGAAATATCAAGCATTTGTGTGACCTTCGGACTGGATATTTTCCTAAAATTTCATTGGTTCTTCTTTGCTGCGATGTTTTTACCTTTTTCTCCTTTTCTTCACGGATATCCCGGTCTCCATTTGATCCCACGGAACCCTCGAGCTCCTCTTCCCCACTTTCCTGGTGGCCCTGGTTCACCTGAAACACATAGAAGGTACAAAAACCGTTGCCGATGCACACACGGAATAAGAAGCCTGATAATGGTCTTCAAAACTGAGCTCTACACCGTGAACTTTCACTTTCCACTATCCGCGACTGCGGGGCTTTAATAAACACAAAAGATTACTAATCACCAAAGGGAGCATTGAGCCAATTAAGATGAAATGAAAACAAGTAAAAAAAAAAAAAAAAAAAAAAAAACAAAAACAAAAAAAACAAAAGAAAAGAAAAGAATAAAAAGGTTTTTTGATTAAAGGAACCCCAAAGTGAATAAATCATAGAAACCTTGATTGGTTGACCGACTGACTGCCTCAGGACGGTGTTCAGTAGATTAAATCGTATTACATTGTCCTACGTGTGCGCGAGTTGGATTCGCGAAAGGTAATCTTATCTTGATGTAGCAACGCTGTCTCATGACTAGCCTAACAAAGAAAATTATCATCGGGTACTATTTAGGAGAAGGGACTTTTTGATCATCCTCGGTTTGACCATTGATCGCATTTTGTCTTCACGAGTGTTCTGGAATGCAAAATCACAACGCTTAGCCTACTGGCTGTCTTCTTTGTTTGAAACTTCGAGTGCAATGTGGACTAAATTAGCACGAGTGAATATTTACAAAGACTAACACAATTAGACGAGCCCGTAAGGCGAGCTTTCATTAGGAAATTTATTCCGAAGCACACCAGAAAAATCATGTGATGACTTATAAATAACATAGGAGGAAAAAAATTGAGAGAGATTTATTTTAATTATAATAGGGCGCGCAACACGCAATCGGGCAAAATTGTGCCATCCAGGGCTTTCGTTTGATCTGTGAGTTTCTTTCATCTTTAAATAATCAGCATGCTTGGTTCGTTACCTCTTTTTGTTCATGTATATTATTAGGGTTTTCCAACTATATATTTTTTTGTTATTTCAGTACGAAAACCATAAATAATTAATTAATTGACTTTGTTTTGTTGTGTCAACACTTGCCTTTTCCTCCGTTACAACCGGGATCTCCTTTGGGGCCAGTAGCTCCGTAATCTCCCTTTGGTCCTGCAGGGCCACGGATTGCAGTATCTTCCTTAACTCCTGGTATTCCATTTTTTCCATTTAGTCCATTCATTCCTGGTGGTCTCTGCCTTCCTTGTCGACCACGCGGGCCTGGGAGTCCCTTTACAAATACTCTGCCTGGAGCTCGAATTACGGTCTCCACAGCAAAGGAACCCATTTGTTTCTTTATTTCTTCGCGGATATTTTCTAATGCGAGACAACAGCAGATTGTTAGTGAATCTTCTGCTTGCAGTTGTAGAATCTTCAGTTATTCAGGAACGCTACTGATTACAGCTGATAAATGAGAAGCTTCACTTTAAATACCGGATAACTTTTTTCGGTGGATATAAGTCACTATCTGACACTGTAACAGTCTCCATCAGTATTTGTTTGTGTAACCATGTGCACACTCTACGCGCGCACAGCTAAGAAAAGGCGGCAACGAAAATCTTGTCCTGAAATTAATTTTATACTTTGGATGGTGAATTATTCACAGTAATTGGAAAAAAAAGACTTATCCCGACTTTGAATAGCTGGGTTAAGATAACTCGGGAGACGCAATTTCCCCAGACCTTGAAAGAATCATCACAATTCCAGAAATGTTCCAATACAGTGATAGGTAACACATCAAATAATTAAATAAATAAGTAAATAAATAAATAAATAAATAAACTAACAAAGACTACTAGTTACCTATTTCAAGCATTCCAGTAACACCCGGTTCTCCTTTCATTCCTCTTAATCCTGGAAAACCGACATCTCCTTTTACTCCCTTTTCGCCTTTTGGATCTTGCATAGCCTTTGGTCGATGTTTCCATAGATAACATGCAGCTTTAGGACCAGGAGGTCCTGGAGGTCCCCAGTCGCCTTTGCTCCCACGGGGTCCATATTTCCCCTCTCCACCCTTTGGACCTTGACATCCTGGCATCCCTGGGGAACCTCTTAGTCCTTGGGGTACGGATTGCCCCGGTTCACCCTTGTCACCCAGTAGTCCCGGCTCTCCTTTCGGACTGCTGGGGCTCGGCAGGCAGATTAAACCTTTGTAAGGCCAAAGTTTGATGATTTCTTCACGAACGTTTCCTAAACTGACGGGAACTTGAGACCTTTGTTTCAAGCTACGACGAGAACATTTCCCAGTGGATTCCTCATCTACCTCTGGCCAAAATCGAAATTCACAAAACGTTAATGGCCCCGCACATATCACTACTTAAGGCATGGCATACCCGAAAATATACTAGACACAATAAACTCAAAAATACACATATTTGGAAATGTCATCGCTAAGTTCGTTGTTATTGATAGACTGTTTAAAGGGATATTTTTTTCAACTTGAAGAACTTGATGACTTTCGTTTTTTGGGTATCATGAAAATCTTTCTTTTAAAAATTGATAGCTGAAAGTAACTTCAATGGGCTGTTCAGCAAATTTTCGTCCGGCTCAGTGCTGTAGCTGTCCTCATTTTTAAGAGAAAACATTATAAAATAACCGGCCCTTTCGGAAACGTGAGGGACTACCTTCCCATGCAACAGCCGTTTTCAATCTTTTAGGTGATGTTTTGATTACTGGACGTTACCGTTTTCGACAAACTTGGAAAAGTGTAGACGGATGGTCGTTTTGCGAAAATTTCATCAAAATTTCAATCCGAATAGATATTTAACGAAGTATTCTGTTGTGGGTTCCGCGTGAGTTATTTGCTGCGTATCGCTATAGTTATTAGTTTTTGGCAAGAACAAGCACCACCTCAAGATCGTTCGGCGTTCTATAAAATATCCCTGCCGATACAACAGGACTCGTCTAGTCTCATACAAAATGCTTGAATGATATTTTGTATAGAGCAACTCCGTTCAAGTTGTTTCTCATTTTTCAGTTCTTCGTGAAAATAAGCAAACTCTAAGAAATGCAACCCTAAGTGACTTTTATGGCAGAAGCAGGCGTACAGCGTAGTTTGCTTTAGGAATTTGTAGGGTTAAAGTTGGTTCACGGCGTCTTTACTGACGTCTGATTCTTTTTTTCTGGAAATGGGCTGGCATGGAAGAAGAAGATCGCTGAGGTAAGTGTTATTGCTTACTAACCTGAATAAAACTGAAGTTCCCCTTGATACAGAAGGCGTTAATATTTGTGCCCATCAAATTCGCTTTGTAATCACTGCTTCACGACTAATTCAAACGCGGTTGATAGGGAACAAGAGACTCAGATGCCAACAACTTATTGACTAAACAGGAGAGGGAATGGAAAAACTTATCCTGGCGCGCTGACGTTTATAACAGCACAAAGCGTTTTCACAGAACCTTGACAAGGAATTGTACGGAAATTGTAGAAGGCACATAAAGAGAAAGAGCACTCCTATTACATTTAAAAAAAAAAAGTATATTCATTCCATGTGCAGACAGAGCCCTTTTACTTGGTTCAGCTCCCCATTGATCGAGGGAAAGGGGAAATGAATGTAAACCTCTAGGCTCAATTGGCTCAATCTTCAGAGCTGGCGTGATATCGAGGTAAGGCCTTTGGAAACATAACGGGTTTCCAGGGTTCTGGAATTATCAGATTTCTTACCGTGATTGTAATCTGTGTTGCCAGTGTTTGGATAAGCGGCTGGACTTTTCACCATAGCCTTAAGTTGTTCAGCTTCTAGCCAAAGCCTCATTTCCAGCTCTTTGACTTGCCTTTCAACGGAGTAATTCCATATGAACAGAACCACAGTCAAACAGCTGCCAAAAAAAGACAAAATGCATAAAATCAGGAGAAGACTCAGGCTTGATTTACTGTCTGAAGAGGATGGCATGGATTCTTGTCCAGGGACTTCCATATTGCTGACGTCTTTGGAGCCTGTTAGTACTGGCTGGTACGGTCTCCTGAACCCCACTTAATTTGTGTCAAATCATCTTGACTTTTATAACCGCTTCTCAGACTATTAAATTTCACTATCTGATAACAGAACAATCTTTCTGCGTTTCGAACATGATTGTTCAACGATTCAGCATGCTGAATTAATGGGGAGAATTGAGGTATTGAGCCCGATAAAGATGTAATCCACAATTTTAACAAAATTTTTTTTTGCAGACGACAAAAAGTAAGGGAAACCGACAACAGACTTTTGAATGGAAACCGACAACGAAAATGAAACACCGATACTTCCGTGCGTCGGCACATGGTATAAGACAGGATGTAGCTTTAACGGGAGCGTCTTCTTCACCCATTAATACGAGTGATTAGATCAGCTCAATAAACAGGAAATTATATAATCAGAAGATGAAAATTGAACGGCGGAAATCGTAAGTTGTAGCGGAATTCTTAGTGTTTCGTTACAATTATAGGCTTATTTCTGACGCACGGTATAGCAGTTCTAGTTTGGCAAAGTTACTTTATGCGCTTTTTTTTTCAAAAGGTTCCGGTTCTATTTATGGTTCTGACTTAGATCTGAGGAAGGGGACGCTGTTCTGATTTATCAATATGCCTTGCGGGGCTCTTCAAAACTTAATTTACCGGTACAACTAATTGACGGTATACAGATATACAGATATACTGGCGTTTGAAGGGGAAGGGAGGGGAAGACCGGCGCGCGAACTCCTCGTTTTCCTGTAGGCTAGTGTACAGATGGATGGAAACACGTTTCGCTCAATTAAATGCAAGAAAACGTGATGATTGCTCAACAAATCAAATATTGACGGATGTGTCCACACATGTATATGGGGATTTTCAAGACTAATCTAGAAAGTCTTTCATGACTGAGGAATTTCATAAAAATAGACCAGGGGTCCGTTTCTCGAAAGTCCATAAACTTTATGGGCCACTTTCGGGTGTCAAAATTCCCTTTGTATCTGAAGAACGGATCGAGAGGATCTCTTCACTGTCATTTTTTTCTTTTTGTTACCTTGAAAAAATGTTAAAAGAGCCGCTTTCCAAAACAAGCGGTTGGCAGTTTCACAAATGGCTTTTAGGGCCCGAAAAGTTTTCCGGAACTTTCGAGAAACGGGGCCCCGTCCGGGTTCTCAGAGGGTTGGTTAGCGTTCACCATCGTTATTAAAGTACCATGACAACCCGGCTAGGGATTAGAGATTGGTGTTTCGGAAAAGGGTGATTCTGGTCCAGACCAACACACAGGGACCTCACTTCCAGTATTCTTTTTGAAGGCGGGATTTATCGTTTAGTATCCACGAATTCAGACCATCAGCAAATGGTTAGACTCTCGGATAAAGACGATAAACCGTAGGTGACGTCTCACAATCCTTCACTGATGTTCTTAGTTCCCTGTGGGACATCAGATAGCTCACACACTATTGCAATAGAATATGGCATGGAGTTCATGGTGTTGTGGTCTGTCCTCTATATGCATGGTATATAATGTATGGTTGAGAGGGTAATGCTTTAGGACATTAGCTTCAACAAGCTTCTCTAAAATCGGGGGGTAAAGAAAGATATGATAATGATGAAGATGATGATCACAGTCTTACTGTTTGCATAAGTCGTTGCGGATCCAGCATTTCTAGGAGTAATTAAACATTAACAAGACACCTTTCTCGCAAAGAAATTATGTTAGGTTGAGCCAAAATGCATTCAAAGTTAACAACCTAAACGGAATCAGAATCTTCATTAGCATTGATATTCAAGTGCAACGATTTTATGCTGACGCAACGCTTGCTCTATAACGATTCTTCAATGGTCTTCAATTGACTCCGCCACTTCAAAACGAAATGAGCCATACACTGTATCAAGTGAAAACGCTTTAAAATATCTCATCGTTAGCGTTCTTTATTTCAAAACATTTTAATGTTGACATTCCAGCATTTAAAAGAGAGAGTCATTATATCATGATCGTCATAAACTATGTCGTGATCATTACATATTATTACATATTTAGTTATTAACACACTGTATTAAGTGGGAAACGCCTAAACTAACTAGTCGTTATCGTACATTTATCTCGACATTCCAGCATGTAATCACCGGTGCTTCATAAGCTAGATAAGTATGCTTTACTGATTGTTATCACCTTGATTACGTCTTGTTCTCCAAGTCGGAACCTGTCCGAGTACCAAGGAGTAGAATTCTTAACAAACTGTCGGTGGAAAGTAAAAAAAAATAAAAATTTGGTTTTATTCGTAATTGATAAAGGTAAAAACAGTTAACCACAGCGTAAGCAAGATTTTTGAGCTAACATTTGATCTTAAACCCCTGTTCATGAGAGCGACATTCCCCACTCGTCAGGGCGCTGGAAAATCTTTTTAACGCAAGATGTCCTAGGGTATTAAACTAAGCTAGTCAATTAATCTTTATGTCTAATTCTTTTGAAACTCGGAAATCACGAATTTGGAGATTCTTAAGCAGCCTTACAGCTCTGTTTTGTTAACCTTTAGGTGTGAGTGCAATGAGACAGGCTACGTGATCCGGAACTTTTCACGACACATATCAATGCTGGAACCCGACCAAGTATTTTTTTTCTTTTTCTTCTTAGATAGTAAAATATCTGGATATCCGTTAAAGCAAGAACGGATGTTTCCTAACAGCTTGTTTGGCGGTGTCCAGCTAGAAAGCTGTACTCCTTTGGACACCGCACACCTATCCACTGTTTACCTTATGGCCTAATTTCATTCTTGTTCTCCTCTTTTTGTTATTATTATTATTATTATTATTATTATTATTATTATTATTATTATTATTATTATTATTATTATTATTATTATTATTAATCGTGTGTAAATGCTTAGCTTTGGACAGTGTTAATTAAAAAAATTGAATTGAACTGAATATAATTTTAAAGGCACGTGGAATGTGAACGCACTACCCCCGGTGAATATACTTTACCAAAGGACTTGTGATTCGGCCAGGCCCTTAATTCAAGGACAGTTTAATTAAATCCTTTTCCGCTATGTTAAGTCTTTCTTGCATTCGGAAGTAGTGAAAAAGCTATACCTTTAAAGTTGTTGTTATACCGTGAGAAAGTGAGTGCCTTGCCAGAGGCCGACAAGTGCTCTCTGCTCTCATAGGTCTTTGAATAAATAAAGAGACGGTGATTTCTTTAAAAGAACACCTACATATGGTTAAACTTTCGTCCTCTCGGACGAGGGAAATGAACTCAAGTTATTGTCTCGGTACAATTATTCATAAACATTGTGGGACAATGCCAAGGAAAATTCGTGCTCTGTTTGCAAAGAGGCAACGTTGGTCTCGGTGTTGTGATCTAGCAGGGCACTATACATATACCATCTGGCAGAGCAAAAACTATCTTCTGTAATCCACTTGCAAGAATACCGCATTGTTACCGCAACTTTGTATAAGTTAATGGCCTATAAAGTATAAATTAGTGGCCTTAGCAAGTGAGTGTCCAATTTAGATCAGAGAGACGTCTGAAGTAGTAATCGGAGCTTGTACTAGGTTCGTCACCTGGAAAAGAGCACCGATAGAATTTTTCCAGAGTATCATCCGGTCCGAGTCAACATTCGGAAAATTATATGTCCTTATATACTTCTTTACAAAAAGTTGAGACATTACTTTCTGTTCAAAAATATTCCAGCACATGATATATCGACTTAAATCAGTTCACCAATTACTACCATAAAACTGCAAATTTAAAAGTTAATTGTCAGTTAAAGAGAAACTGACGAAATTATGTAGCGAGAGATTATACGCCTTTCATATACTTTTCAGTCGTAATGTAAACTGCAGAAACCTCTGGTTGATTGTCATCGCGGAATTTCCGCTTAAGAGTTTAGCACAGCTTCCGTTGTTTCATCAATTTCGGCCTACCGAAGTTTGATGCCTTACTTCTTATCCACGACCAGGGTCTTTTCATTCTCGATGACTCCTGTAATATTAGATCGTCTTAGAAATTTCGAACTTGAGTACTCGGGGTCGAGCTCTCCCTTGTTGAAGATATTTTTATCCTAAACAACTTCGTTGTATTTACCATCTCTGAAGCTCGGGCAGATGAAACATCAAGTACAGTAACCGCGAAGTCTGATATGGAATTGATTGGTTACAATGATCAGCTCCTTAGACAAGACCGGATCGAAGTTAGCCGGAGAGCAGAATTAAGGGTGGATTGTGGATTGTGGATTGTGGCAGTTTATGTCAAGACTAACTCTGAAAAAAATTGTAGGTGTCAGAGGATGAATCAGGATCAAAATTCAATGTCAAGTTGTTCTTACCCGTCAAATTCATTAATTTACTGTTGTTTTGAACGCCTTCAGTACCAGACGCTTTGTAGCTGTCTTCTATTCCGTAAACCATCGATGAGTTATCATATTGGGAGACTTGAATTGTAATCTCACGTGTTGACTCAGTCAGGAGGCCTATTCATTAGGTCAGTCTATTGAACTCCCATTAAATTATCGTTCCCTTCAGAGCAAAGAGAGTCAAGACGTCCATGTTTTTAATATTCGAACTCAATTATCCGCTATCATGGCGTTCAGTTTATATTAACTGAATAAGGCTCTGCGTCTAGCGACATATTTTCAAAATGCCAATTAATTATGGAAGCAACCGTAGTTAGCTTCTGTCCAAGGTGGAAAGCTGCATATACTACACCTCTTGCGGGATGGCTGCAAGATGAAATTAAAATTTAAATGATAAAATTCTTGATCATTGCCGCTAATTATGACACTGAAAGCAGCAAATTGTTGAACTAACGATTGCAAACTTTCTTCAGTTGGGCTTGTGGATTGCTCACGATGGCAATCTATTTTAAGAGAACAAACTGTATTCTTTGTTATTTGTAAAATGTAAATCGAATAAGAAAATTTCTTATTCTTAATTAAAACACTCAACTGAGTTTAATTCTTGGCCTACCTTTCGAAGCAAGTTAATGATCCCATAACTTATGAGCCGCGAACGCGAATGTTCAATCACTGATAGCAAAGGCTGCCACGGTCTCAGTTAACAATTGGATAAAACCTAGCTTTTCCTTACCTTGTCTCAGACTTTAGTGGCATCAAAGAAATCAAATATGAATGTGACGAGAGTTTATATTGGCTCCCTAACTTACGGAGGCAGCTGGTACTCTACTAATAAAGGAGTAATAGGACAGTGTATACTTCTAATCATTGCACATTAGCCCCGAACCTCCATGTTCAGAGGCAGCGGTTTTTCTTTTTTCTTTTTTTCTTTGTTATTTTTATTTTTATTTTATTTAAGTGAGAATTTTAGTATTTTAACATTAATTAATTCTGCTTGAAATAAAACTTAAGACTTTCCTCTTTTAAACTACATTTGATAGATCATTCGTAAGTAGAGTCCATGCAAGTGTATTTCAGATTTTTATGTATCATCTTATTTTAGGCTATGGATTTACCTACTGTATTTGAATATATTCATGCAGATATCTGGGCGTTACAAATTCGAAATTTCAATGATTATTAATGCGAAACAAGACCATTATTTTCAATATGTTGTGGCAGTCTCATGAGCCAATTGCGCAATGTTGTGAAGTGTGTTTGAAATATATTCCAACAGAAATGCACCTTGTACTAAATGCTAAATTAGAGTTATCATAAGTAATTACAAGCGATCAGACACAATTCTTTATATGGCTAAATGAAGTAAAGGCTCAGTCGTGTATTTTTTTTTTCCTTTGAAGTGGCAAAATATGTATTTTCTCACCGATTCCCATATTGCATGTAAGGTTGATCTGTCGCTGGAAACTGCTGGGACACTGAACTGCATGTTCAAACAAATCGGCTGAATGAACCTTATATTTGACTCATAAATCTTCACTTTTAAGTCAACTAAGAATGCAATATAGGATAAGCAATGATAACCATTTACGGAAATTACTGGTTGGATGCCCCTGATAGGTGGCCGGGTTTGGAGACACGATCGACGATAACGGCGGAACTTTGTCGTTCATCGCGGCAGTGACTTGTAACGACCAACCGTTGAACAGTGGCGACTCAGAACAATTTTCAGCGACCCATGCGCGACTTACTCGTCCGCTTCGTTTCTTCTATTTTCGGCTTACCACCAAAAAAACTCCCCAAAATAAGATAACATAAGAATATAAGATAACTTTATTTATACACGGCGTTTCCATCAGTTGATTTAGTTCATTATCTATAGTAGTATATCTATCTACCTAACTACAATAAAATTTAATAATAACAATTCAAATAAAAGAAATAAATAAAAATTCTGCTTTTCATGGAGGCCGTGTCTAAAATTTACTTAAAATTAAGATATTACTTTAAACTGTGGCGACTTAGCCTAGATTTGAAATCGGTCAGTGAAGACGCTTGTCTTAGGTCTACAGGTAAGCTGTTCCACAACTGAGCTCCACTGTACAAAAAATTTCTCTTGAGATAATCAGTTCGGGGTTGTGGAAGAGCTAATTTATTTTCGGTATTCCTTAAACGATAAGCACTTACGTTGTCACGATATACAAATCTTGATCACAGATAATCAGGTGTCAAACCATGTAATGTTTTATGCATTATGATAGACTTCTGTTCCAATCTTTGATAGTGGAGTCTTCGCCACCCTAGTGCCCGGAACAAATCATCCAAATTACTATCATAGCTGGCAGACATTAGGATGCGAGCTTCCCGATTTTGAAGCCTTTGCAGTTTTTCAGAAAGTTGCCTTTGACTTAGTACGAAATTCTTTGCATTTGAGCAATTGCTTCTCGATTGCGTGTGTACTGCCACAAAAATTAAGTAAATGAAAAGGTGTCATCCCTAAAATGTTTGGGGTTCAAAAAGGACGACTACGCAATTTAAAGTTTTTGAGTCAAATCTGTCACACTATTGCTACAACTTCTCGGCTAGGCAAAAAAGCTACCTAGAAGTTCCTACAGACTTGAAGTTCCCCAAGAACATCAGAAGAGATCAATATTTTGTAGGAACGTGAGCTACAGTCACTAAACGAGTGACCGAGGTCTCGACGCCATATAAATGTATATTGGATTGCAGTACATTTATCTGCAACGAATGCACTCATAAGCAATGTTTGGGAAAGTTTAGGCTCTTTGTGGCCAGATAAGGCTTAAAAAGCGGTTTGAAAAGCTCGAAAGTACGATTCTCGGCAAAATCTCCAACAGAGATTTGTTTGTCGTGTTTGTCACGCAGTTTTGTGGCCAGCTACGGTTTCTTACTTTGAAAACGAATTCATCATTACTTCGGCTACTGCCCACACTAAACTAGTGTACCTAACAGATAGTAATGCTGCGAATACCGATTCCACAAATTCTTTATCGCGTGTAGAAAGAATAACTTGAATTTCAGTCACATCAAAATCACAACAAAGAACAAATTGTCCGTATTTATTCGATTAACCCTCTTGGACACTTAATGAATTTTTGGACCTTGAGGGTGGGCGCTTATTCGAGGCTGGCGCTTATTAAATTTTCACCATTTTCACGAAGTAGGAAGGTTATTTTGCAGACTTTGCAACAACATAATAAATAAGAACAAATCGCCAAGATGTACCAAAGCAGATGGACGGGAGATTTTGCGACTGAAAAAACTTTCCGCCTACATGGGCATTGCAGTTGAAACTTTGAGGCATTCTCATAGACTGTCAGACAATGATTGTAGGCCAGTAAATAAATGATAATCCGAAACACCCCTTTTGTTTGTGCACTTCAGCTATTTTTTTCCGTAGGGGTGGGGGTTGGGATGGGCGCTTATATTTCCTACGTACAGGGTGATCCCTTTGAGATGAAAAGCTAAATATTTTGAGCAAGATCCGGTACAACGTAGATTTGATTTTAGTTGTGTAGACGACCTTCGAGGTGGCCTCTTGCTTAATCAATGCAATACGGTACCTCCGATCGGCTTAAGGTAATGCGATAAAAACCATTTTTCAATAAATGATCATTGGCGATTTTCTTTACAGCACAACTTCTTTGAGTTTTGATAGTCGTTTCTAATTGTGGAGCCTTGAGACCAACATGTTCTATGTCACAAAGAATAGAAGACAGTTGTATCTTGTCGTTGCATTTCCTTAAAAAGTCATATATGATGCTATTGGCTTCTTTGATCACGTTTTTGTGATAAAAAAATAAATAAATAAGCCTGCACTTCACATTAGTAAGATAATAATTTAATTTTCCTTAGATTGAATGAATAAATGATTTCCTCAAAATTGAGCTTCTGCCCAAGGAAAGGGTCATTTGTGACCTACAAACGCTTAATTTAACTTACTTTCCTCGCTCCCAGGTGCTACTGAGATTTTGATTTCCAAGAAAGAGTATTTCTGTTTTTTCATAATTGATGCGGAATCCTCATCATTACCCACACTCTTCTGTTGTATAAATACAAATTCTTATATTTTTGTTGGCTTTCCCTCACACTCAGCTGCAATCAGTAATCATAACTTAAATTGGTAAAATTCCCTCACAGTTACCCACTTACGCAGAATCAGGAACTTGGTAGTGATATTAAATTGCAACACGATGCGTCTTCAAGTGACTCCGCCTTCTTCAAAATATCAAATTAAAATGAAATGCACCACATGCCGTGTATTTAGCCTCTGAAAACATGTAAACAACGATGCTTCATAAGCTTGGTTGTTATGCTTTATTTCGAAACAGGTTTGTCAATATATACCCCGCTATGGAGTGGTTTGAATTCTTACCACTGCATGAGCTGTTGAAAACTATTGGGAGCTATAACTAAGTTACAATTGTTGTATTTGTTTTTCTCTTTTCCCCAGATTAGTGATTAATGAGAAACTTGGACATTGAACAGACTACTGAATATACTTTACGAAAGCACTTGTGATCTCCAGGGCCTCAATTTAACCAAAGGTCAGTTTTAGCGAGCCACGTTTCTGCTACTTTGAGCCATTCATGCATTAAGTACTTCAACAAAAGCTATCTCGGCTGACATACCGTGTGGATGGAAATGAGTGCCATACGCCAGGCGGACAAAGATTAATTAACTGAGTAGACACTGATTCCTTTATAAGGACTTACTCAAATTAATAGCTATGCTTTTGTTCTCTTGGATAAGGGCAAGACAGTTGCTCAGAAACCTTTTGGGAAGTCACAGGGAATATATAACCCACACACTGTTTGCAAGAAGCCAGGGTAGTAAGTCCCTGCATTGTGGTCAAGCAGAGCATTTCCCAGTGACTAATGCACTGTTTACCCCATTATGGTCAGTAAAAGATTGAATTATTATTTTTTTTTTCAATTTTATCATGACATTTGTAGGGGAATCTTTGTCCCCATTTTTGCCTCATAAGCAGAAGGCTATGTTTTCAGTTCTAATCGGTCGGCCAAGGATAATGTACTGAACATTGAAAATGCGTTGCTTAATGAGCTATCTCTGAAAAATTGAACCCGATATACCAGATAATCTCTGAGGACTCTGAGTAATGTTGCTTCGAAAAGTCGACGTTTTACTGAAAGAATTTGTGTAATCATTAGGGCCCTTATCACCCAATAAATGCATCAGCTTTTGACGTCTAATTGGTGACTCGTTACCATCTGAAGTTGAAACGCTTGAAATTGGAAATTCAACTAAGTTTAACAAGTTCTTTTACCTTTTGAAGTCCATTTGTAAATAAAAAGATGCCTTTTGCGAGCAAACTGAGTCGTATGCGCCAAATGTAAAAATGACGCCAGTAGTGATTCCCTCGTACTCCACCTTCTCCAGAGCTTCTCGTCATCACAAATTTTGCCTCCCACCCTCCCCACCCCCCCAAAGTGTAGACAGCATTGAATATGTCTTACTGAAAAGCGCGAGTTACCTTCTTCGCGAGTAAAAAAGTTCACTAAGCCTCCAGGCAAGATTTGATCAACTATCCGACGGTTTGGTAGCAATTTCTTTTTTCCCAATCGCGATATATCCTTTAAAAAAATGTTTTGGGCCAAACGTTTCGGGAAGAAATGTACTGAGCGATAATCTGCTAAATTATGCCCAGGGTAAACATTTCCAAAGTCCTGTGTTGCGATCTAAGACCTTTCGCAAATTTCTCCCATTTAATTAAAACCAGAAGAAACGACTGTCCCATTTAATTAACTTAAGAAGGCTCGAAATAGTTTCTCCTTGTTTCAAACAAATAAAGTAAACACATAGTGTCATTTTTGGTTCAGTTTGGGGGTAATCAGTATCAAGACGAAATTTGGCCAGGGTATTAAGTACCCATCATCGAAAAATCTTCTCTTTTTTTTGTTGCTGTCTTTATTTATTTTTTCAATTTGCAAGCTAAACGTTCTTAATTAATCTAGGCAAGCATACAAGAAATATATTAAAAAAAACTACTGTCCGAAAGCAGAGATATAAACGAGCGGCGTGAAATTGAAATGTAGTAAACTCTATAATTTCCACAGTTCAATACAGGGTTCAACATCTTCCTGAGACGACGAAACCAAGATTCTCCGTTACATTGAAAGAAATATTTCGCAGCACACTCAACTGGGAAATAGCTCTTCACGGGCCATTCGCGTTTTTAAGACTGACGGCTCTTACCTAAAACAAAGCTGGACCTTCACTTCATCGGTCTGGATGGTATCAAAATCAGTGAACAAAGGTCCAAAGCTACATGAAGCCGTACGAAGGCCATAACGCGCCCTTTTCCCATCATTGAGTTTGGAGGGTGGGTGGTCTCAATTTTCCATTTAATCTGTTCAAGATTGTAGAATTAAATACCATTTCCCAGGTCAAGTGTCTGCTGACACCGCGAATGTTCTCCATTCCACAAACAAAACTGGTCACGTTCTCGAGGCAATACATAGCAGGCGTAAACACAAATTCAGAATGAACAGAAATGGATTGTTTAAACTCTGTACTGCTGCAAAGAATAAACAATACCGAAAAGCAAATTCATTTTTTTATAGTCAATCATGCAAAGCCCAAAAGCGGCTTTTTTCTTAGCTCCTAGCATGCCTGCTGAAGTGTAGACAGATCACGTGAGGCAACTAAATCCTGTAGGCTGTCTTTAGAATTAGTGGAGAAAAAAAGAAGAATCCATCGGTTTTATTCTAATCCACACAAAGTATATGCAATGATCACGGAACTCATCATGAGACCTTTATAACAAACACTTTATTTCGTAAGGTTAAGGCAGTTACAAAACGGTATCCGCAAAAGCTTCATCGCCTACTTCTATATAGAAAACTGATCCGGGCTACAAATCTAGCAAGATACAGTCAATGAAACAAAATAATCGTTGCCATCATAATGATTATCGTAAAAAAAAAAGGAGAGAGAACTTCATAGCATAGTTAATGAACATGAACATTCAAAAGCTTTCGTGTGCTCGCTGGCCTTTATACTCAACAGGATCCTGATACCGGTAGGCTATCACCCTTTTCAGTCTCAGGAGTCCCCTGCAAAATAAAATTACAGAGGCTGAGCCTTTTACGTAATCTTGACCATGTTGGTGTTTCTGACAGCGAAGAGGTAAAATAAACATTAAAGTCTTGTTTCATGTATGACATTTCATCTTAGCCATGTTCAAAGTTTCAAAACAAAGGAAGAATTGTCAAAGGACAGTAATTGAAGCTTCTAGCCCAGACGAGAAGGGAGAGGGCCTGGCAACGACGTTGACAACGTGTCAAGAGGCCCCAAAAATTTTAATTTGAAAAGAAAGTTGGGGCGGTAGCATAACCATTGTTTTCTTTGTATTCTCCTTTGTTAATTTCTTTCAATTAGACACTCTACGGAGATGCCATTTATCCCCTAAATCAATTATTTAACAGAGTCTGAGAAGTCATTAACCACTCGATCAAGCAAATCCTGTAGCGACTTTTATTTCGGGGCAACAAGGGACAATTTCTCTATCATCCACCAAACAAAGTGATTTCGACGCTTCTGGTATGAAAGTTTATATATGAAATGACACCTCAGGTGTCATCCAAGGAAAAATACAAGTATTTTACACATGTCAAAAACCTCTCGAAAACCAAAGGATTGTAGCAAATTCCTTCACGATAAGAAAATTCCTCTCAAGAAATATTCAGCATTTTTGTGACCTTTGGACTGGATATTTTCCCTTAAATTTAATGGATTCTGTTTTGCGGCTGTTTCCCCTTTTTTACCTTTTTCTCCCGGATATCCTCGAGCTCGTCTTCCCCACTTGCCCGGTGGCCCTGGTTCACCTAAAACACATTGAAATTTTTACTCAGAACATAGAAAGATTATTGCTGATGCACAAACGGAGGGACAAGGAGCACGGAGAGCACATTCGGTTAGCGGCGCGGCCTTGTTGTAACAGGTCCTGAGTTCGATTCCCGGTTCTCACATCTTTGTTTCGACTCCTAATAAAATGAGCGCACCGTCGACCTCAGGTTTGTCAGTTGAATTACTGTTACGATTTATCGACGTTAAAAGATGGTTACTTTAGTTTACTTTAGTTTAATAAAAAGCTCAATAGTGGTCTTCAAAAGCTCTACGCAGTGAACTTTTACTTTAAACTATACGCGACTTCGCTTTAGGGAATAAAAGCTTCAATAAATACGAAAAGGTTTCTATCAATGGGGGAAGGGTTAGGTGGGTTTATCTAGTAGGGAACCTCGTGTTCTTTTGTATGCCTACCTGCCTCTGGGCGAATTTGTTAGATAAAACAAAAATAATAATAATAAAGATAAATAATCACCAAAGGGGCCTTTGAGCCAATGAGCCAATTAATATTAAATTAAACACGTAAAAATGAGCTTAATTTTTATTAAGAAATAAAGGAATCCCAAAGGGAATAAATCGATGGGTTGCTTGATTGAACGACTGACTGTCTCGGGGTGTTTAGCTGGCATAAGGTTCACTGTAAATTGAAATTAACAATTAACACAAATCAAATCAAATTTTGGTTTTTGAGGAGAGGGGAAACCGAAGTACCCGGAGAAAACCCCTCGGTGCAGAGAAGAGAACAAACAAACTCAACCCATATACGACGCCGAGTCGAGGAATCGAACCCGGGCCACATTGGTGGGAGACGAGTGCTCTCACCACTGCGCCATCCCTGCACCCCATTTCATACAAAAGGCTGGTTATTTTGTTTAAAGCAACTCCGTTTGTTTCTCATTCACTTCATGCGTGAGAAAATGCAAACTCTAAGAAAAGCAACTCTAAATCATGTTTATGGCAGAAGTAGGCGTACAGCTGTAAAGTTGGTTTACGCTCTCTTCACTGACGTCTGTTTCTTCTTTATTGTGATAGGCGTGGAAGTAACAGATCAGCTAAGTGTTAGTGCTTATGAACCTGAATAAAACTGAAGTACCCTTGATAGAGAAGGCGCTAAGATTTTCGTCCATATAATTCGCTTTGTAACGAAGGGTTCACGACTAATCGTCAACCGGTGCGCAGACGTTTACAACAGAATTGCATGGAAATGTAGAACGTACTTGTAACACTGATTTTGCTCATTCTGTGAATGCACAGACTAGCCGTTTTACCTGGCTCCATATTTACAGAAGAGGATATAGGCCTTTAGACTCTATCTTCAGAGCTGGCGTGAGTATCGAAGAAACGGGCCTTCAGTGATCTCTTACCTGGAGGGATATCTTTGTTTGCCGTGTTTTGATAACCAGCTGAATAGTTTACCGTAGCGTTAAGTTCCAGCTCTCTGTCTTGCCGTTCAACAGAATAATTCCGTATGAACAGAACGATAGCCAAACAACTGCCAAAAAACGACAAAATGCAGAATATCAGGAGGGGATTCAGTGTAGATTTACTGTCTGAATAGGATGGCATGGATTCTTGTACAGGGCCTTCCATCAGTATTGCTGACGTCTTTGGAGTTAGACAGTACTGCTGGTACGGCGGACTGAACCCTACTTAATTTGTGTCAAGTCATCTTAGTTGACTTTTATAACCGCTTCTCAGACTATTAAATTTCACTATCTGACAACAGATCAATCTTTCTGCGCTTCGAACATAATTGCTCAACGATTCAGACTGAATTAATGGAGAACCGAGAATTGAGGTATTAAGCCCGATAAAGATGTAATTTACAATTTTTCCAAAAATATATATATATTTGGAGACAACAAAAGAAGCTTTTTTTTTCAAGAGGTTCCGGTTCTATTTATGGTTCTGCCTTAGCTATGAGGAAAGGAAAGCTGTTCTAGCTGATTTATTCAATTCCGCGCTCTGTTTGCAAAGAGGCAACGTTGGTCTCGGTATTGTGATCTAGCCGGGCGCTATACGTATACCATCTAGAAGAGCAAAAACTATAATCTGTAATCCACTTGCAAGAATGCCGCATTGTTAGCCGGATGCCCGGGGGGGGGGGGGGGGATACTCGACATATCCCTGGGTGGGGAGGTACGGCGCGGCCCCTCATACCCTGACCCTGTTTAAGACAAATATCGCTAATTTTCCTACCCATTTTAAGACAGAATTCCGATTTTTGATACCCTGTTTAAGACATTTAACCCAATTTAACACAAAAATTGATAAATCGTTACCCTGATTAAGACAAAAATGATAAATTCGATACCCTGTTCAAGACAAAAATCCCGAAAACATACCCTGGCTGGCCGCACGTCCCCATTAAGGCCTTATAAGGGAGTACCCCCCCGGGGCCGGATGCTGTGGTTTGTTGTCGTCCATCCGACAAACATGACCATTAGCTCAGCGTTAAAGCATCTGAATTGGTAATCGAAGCTCGTAAGTTCGACTCCTGCAATGCAGAACGGTTACGATTTCCAGATTCGAGTCAACACTCGAAAAATTAATGATGGGGGTAGTTTCTAACGAAACTGTGGTGCTGCGTCGGTGGGGAAGTAGTATAAAAAAATTTGGTGTTATCAACGGAGTTGATAATGTAAATAAATGATATGTCCTCAAATAATTCTTCACAAAAAGCTGAGACATTAGTTACTGTTCTCAAATATTCCAGCACAAGATATATCGACTTAAAATATGTTTATCAATTACTATCATAAAATTGTAAATTAATGTAATGAAAGTGAAAGTGACTAAATTACATAGGGAGAGATTATACGGTCTTTCATCTCTTCGCTCAACTGTTACGTTTGGCTCTTCGTAATGTAAACTGCAGAAACCTCTGGTTAAATATCATCTCGGAATTACCGCTTAAGAGTTTAGCACAGCTTCCTTTATTTCATCATTTTCGGCCTACCGAAGTTTGATCCCTTACTTTTTATCCACGATCAGGGTCTTTTCATTCTCCATCACTTCTGTAATATTAGATCTTCTTATAAGTTTCGAACTTCGGGGACGAGCTCTCCCTTGTTAAAGATACTTTTATCCTAAACAACTTCGATGTATTTACCATTTCTGAAGCTCGGGCAGATGAAGCATCGTGAGTACGGTAACCGCGAAGTCTGGAAAGGAAAGGAAAGAAAAGGAATTTTATTTAAATGTCTAATCTTCTAGCGCTGTAGAGCACTAATCGGGGACACTGTACTGAAATTGAAATTAACAAGTTGACGCAAATCAAAACAAATTGAAATTGATTGGTTACAATGATCAGCTGCTTAGACAAGACCGGATCGAAGAAAGCCGGCGAGCAGAATTGAGGGTGGATTGTGGCAGTTTAGGCCAAGACTATCGGGCTACTCTCGGGACAATTTTTTGGGTGTCAGAGGAAGACTTTCCGAACAGCAATGGATCAAAGTTTAATGTCTCAAGTTGTTCTTAGCCTGCAAAGTTCAGTTATTGACCGTCAAATTCATTAATTTACTGTTGTTTTGAACGCCTTCGGTACCAGAAGCTTTGTTGACTGTCTTCTATTCGGTGAACCTTCCATGAGTTATCATATTGGGAGACTTGAATTGTAATGGCTCATATGCTCACTCATCCAGGAGGCCTGTTTATTACGACAGTCCATTGAACTCCCTTTAGATTATCGTTCTCTTCAGAGCAAAGAGATCAAGACCGTGTTTTAAAGATTCGAACTCAACCATCCGCTGTCAGGGCGTTCAGTTTATTTAAAATAAGGCTCTGCGTTTAACAACGACATACTTTCAAACATTTGCAATTAATTATGGAAGCGACCGAAGTTAGCTTTTGTCCAAGGTGGAAAGCTGCATATACTACACCTCTTGCGGGATGGCTGCAAGATGAAATTAAAATTTAAATGATAGAATTTTTGATCGTTGGCGCTAATTATGTCACTGAAAGCAGCAAATTGTGGAACTAAAGATCGCAAACTTTCCTCAGTTGGGCTTGTGGACTGTTGTGGATTGCTTACGATGGCAATATATTTTAAGAAAACAAACTGTATTCTTTGTTATTTGTAATATCTAAATTGAATAAGAAAATATCTTATTCTTAATTAAAACACTCAACTGAGTTTAATTCTCGGCCTACCTTACCATGCAAGTTAGAAGAATATCCCATAACTTATGAGCCGCGAACGCGAATGCTCAATCACTGATAGCGAAAGCTGCCACGGTCTAAGTTAACAATGGGATAAAAACTAGCCTTTCCTTACCTTGTCTCTGACTTTACTGTCATCAAAGACATCAAATGTGAATGTGACGAGATTTTATATTCTTTCCCTAACTTACAGAGGCAGCTGGTACTCTAGTAATAAAGGAGTAATAGGACAGTGTCTACTTCTAATCATTGCACATTAGCCCCGAACAAGCATGTTCAGAGGCGGCGGTTTTTCCTTTTTTTTATTTAAGTGACAATTTAATTATTTTAACAGTAATTAATTCTACTTGAAATAAAACTTAAGACTTTCCTCTTTTAAATTACATTTTATAGATCATTCGTAAGTAGAGTCCATGTAAGTGTATTTTAGATTTTTATTTATCATCTTATCTTTAGGCTATGGATTTACCTACTATATTTGAATATATTCGTACAGATATCTGGGCCTTATAAGTTCTAAATTTCAATGATTATTAATGCGAAACAAGACCATCATTTTTAATAGGATATGGCAGTGTCATGAGCTAATTATGCAATGTTGTGAAGTGTGTTTGAATATATTCCAACAGAAATGGAATTTGTGCTAAATGTTAAATTAGAGTTATCATAAGTCATTACAAGCAATGAGACACACTTCTCTATATGGCTAAATGAAATAAAGGCTCAGTCGTGTATTTTTACCTTTGAAGTGGCAAAGAATGCATTTTCTCACTGGTTCCCGTATTCTAGATAGGGTTGATTCGTCGCTGGAAACTGCTGGGCAAGAACTTTTTATTCAAAGAAATCGGCTGAATAAACTTCATATTTGACTAATAAATCTTCACTTTTAATTAAGTCAACTAAGAATGCAATATAGGATAAGCAATGACGACGTCTTTTCATTTACGTAATTGGTGTGGTCACTTGGTGTGAGTACTCTCCCAGGAAGCCGACGGTGCACTCATTTTACCCCCCTCTTTCCATCAGCGCTCCGTTTTAAGGGTATTTAAAGCTACTTAGGCTACACTGAAAGGAAAGAAGTCGAAACAAGGATGTCAGATCCGGGGATCGAACTCAGGACCTTATGCACCAAGGCCGCGCACTAACCGACTGTGCAACCCTTGCTCAATTAACTTCATTACGCAATAATGACCATGCCACGACAGCACTTGCAAAAGTGCCTTAAAAATCCGGCGTGTGTCCTTCGAGATTGCTGCACTGGCGTTACATTCTACTGAATTATATAAGGCCAAATAATCTTCTAGCTACCCACGTATGATGCAGAGTCTGGGAATAGGCGAGTGCTCTTACAACTGCGCTATATAGTTATTTTCCACAATTTTAAATTCGATAATTTTTAAATATCTGACACAAAATTTCATCTAAGTAAGGTTTCTTTTCAATGTTTTTGCAAGTATGATAAGCACTTTTTAGGTATTTCATATTCCTTGACAGGCTTCTCACCGTTCAGAGAGTTTGCGTTCACATTTCTATCTTTATTTCTCGAAAGTTTCAATACACGAAGCGAAATAACAATGACAGGGCAAGTGATCCACACTACAGTATTATATCTTTTCTCCTGCCCTTACCATTCCGGAAACGAAACACAATTTTTTTGACACCGACTCCGTTTAAGTACAGAGGTTATTTTTCATTAGACAAGAGGCTTGGAAATATAATTCAAATAAGAAATATTTTTCTTTGAAATGTTCAGTTTGTAAGTCGCTTTAATACTGCATTCGCTATCAAGCGCGGTGCGAGTCAACAATTAAAACAAGTGATTTTAAGAGAGGATGGGAGAGAGAGAGAAGAAAAAAATATATATTTACAAGCAAAGGGTCTGTCCATATGGCAAAAAAATGTGTTATCGGTCTTGAAAAAGCTGCCCTCGACCTGCGGCCTATACGGGCCTCCCAGCTGGCA
>OX421453.1:7133482-7145982 GCA_949126865.1 Montipora capitata
TTTATGAGAAAAACATTCGTATTACTCGTATGTATTCGTATGTATCCGTATGTTAGTGGTATGTATCCGTATGTTACTCGTATGTTAGTCGTATGTTAGTTGTATGTATTCGTATGTATCCGTATGTTCCGTATGTTACTCGTATGTTACTCGTATGTTACCCGTATGTACTCGTGTGATGTTTTAGTCATGATCCCCTGAGAGCGGAAACCACTTGAGTTCATGTCAAGAGACTTCCTTGAACCCAAAAAACGCAGTGCCCTTGTTAAAAAATAAACGAACCAGCGACACATTCATGCTAAGGAAATAATAAGCACGTAATGTTTCTCAAATGACGACCGAAACTTTAGAAAATATATATAATATCGCGCTCAGGTTATCCAAACCTGTACCACTCTAAGCCGCATTGACCTATGGACGGAAAACAGCAGGATTTACAGCGAAGAAAACGAAAACCAGGGTAGCGCTGTGTAGTGATGTTTTGTAACAAAACAAATGCAGACGGAGTTAGCCTTCAGCAGTTTCCAGCTGATGAAAGTGTGCGGCGACAGTGATTGCATTTGTTCGATGGTCATCACCTTCCGGGTCACATTTGCAGCGACCATTTCTCAGCGGACAGACAAAGGATTCTGTTCAAGAAAAGCTGAATTCAGCTCTAAGCTAGTATTAAATAAGTCCGCAGTTCCTTCTATTCATGCGTCTTCTACTCCCGAGCAAGTAAACGAAGCTCGAAGAATAAAAGAAAACTCCCTTTGTGTAATGAACAATCGAGGGTAGAAGACTAGCTCCGTGGTCACGTGTTTCTAGACACAATCGTATACAAAGACACGAGATTCAAGGATCAAACAATCCTTGATGTAAAAACACGTTTGAAACCCACGGAGGCCTTCCAATGTACGCATTTTACCACTTGTCACCCGCCAAACATGAAGACGGATTCGTCAAAGGTGAGGTCTTGGGAATCCTTAGAACAAACTCCTAAAAGGTCACTTTCGAGGAAAACATTTCAAAATTTAAAAGACATTTGCGGGACAGAGGTGAACCCTCGCAATTTTTTAGAAAAAACTACTATCAGAAATCAAATTCACAAGGAGGGGCTCAGTGCTTAATTTTTTTTAAGGAAATAACAAAACACAAGAAGATATTTTACCTTTTGTGACACAATACCAGCCATCAGTGTCAAACCTAAAAGAAGGTAAGAAGCTGATTCGCCAAATTTTTAAAGAACCACCAATCATTTCGTACAAAAAAGGAAAATCCTTAAGGGATCTTCTTGTGAGACCAAAACTATAAAAGGTTCTATACATGTTTTCACATAGGAAGGGAATCAGTGTGGCCTGTCACTCTTTGCATTTCTCAAATTTTTATTTTTCACTGCATCTACTTCTTGACAGCAGATATTCTCTTCCTCCCTCCACGTTGACACCAGTTTCAGCACTGACACCTTGTAATAAAAGAATCAGTACAGTAACAACTTTTATCACGATATTGAATAGAAGAAATAGAGAACACAAGTTGTATGATTTACGGTTTCACCAAAATGAACAGTTATCAGCACTGCAACTGTTACAAACGTGACAGATAACTTAAACTTTGGGCTATAAACAAAGTACAAAGACCAGAAAAAAGGGGAAAACTGAAGTTCACACTAAGTTAATATTAAGAGGATGTTTAATTCTAAGTACCTGTACGAATGCTATTTTTCTGCATTGCGTTTTACAGTAAAAGACGAGAAATCTTCAATCGTTCGCCAAATTCAATACTAGAAAACTAAAACCAATACGAAAGCGTTAAAACATGTACATGTATCATGAGGAAAACTGCTCTAAAAAATGAATCCTTCCAAAGCACCTTCACAAGCTCGTATGTTTGTATTTTCAGTGTATGAAAACCTAAGCTTTGGAAGGTGAGTGCGTGTAGCATAAAAACACATCGCTCCCTTGGAATTCAAGAATCTGCACATTTAAATTTTCTTTACTTCATCGCTCCTATATTTAATAAGCGACTGAATTTGCATAATTTCATTGCCTTCTGCTCTTTAAGAACGACACTTTGATAACAATGCACCTTATTCGTGTGCTAATGAGTGGACAGGTATTCTGTAGTCTAGCCGCGATTGATTTTGAGATACAATATTTAAGTTTCATGCACTCACCATTCGTCGCTTTCTTGATTGAGGCGGCTGCGGCGTCCGGGGCTCTTAATTCTCTTCTGAATCGCGCGCTCGATTTTCATTTCTTCCTGGCGGTTCAAATCGCCAGGGCCTGATTTCACCAACAGGCTCCAAAGCCCTTTCATTATTTTTGCCTTCCATCGAAGCCTCAAAATCCGAAAATCGGACCCCGAGTTCGAACTGCTCTCACCTGCACTACTGTCCTCTAGTATCTACCTTTGCTTGGTGTACACACGTGTGACGTATCAGGTCACATGATCAAATCTAAGCGTTTACGGCGGATGACTTATAAAGCGGCATTTAGGACAGTTTTTCGCGCGAAAAAAGGCACAAAAAAGCATTCGAAGTACCTTGTGTCGGTTTCAATGTGTTACCTGAGGTATTTAGACGGTATTCCAAAAGAGTGACTTTCTAGCCGTCAGTTATCCTTTAAATTGCATCTACGTGTGCTAAATGAAGCAAGGCTTGATCTATTTTAATTAACTCCTCCTTCTTCTGAATACTAACTGAAAATGAAATGAACCATACATCATGTATTTAGCCACGAGAAACTCTAAATTAACTGATCATTAGCGTTCTTCATTAATAACCATTTGGGAGACAAGACTTTGGTTACGAGTGCCATATGTTTTTTTTCTTTTCCCCAGATCAATGACTCAAGGTTGCTCTGAAAAAAAAGAATGTTCACGTTCGTCTGGGATAGTAGATCTTTTGACTCTCAACATTGAACGACGGCTCGAGACAATTTTATGAACGCAATGGTTGCAGGCTATTAGACTATGCTCATTATTTAATGCTCTTAATCCATTCTTGAACAAATTCGAAGATTTTTAGTAAGAAGTTGGAAAATTATTATCTTCTAAATAAGCTACAACCTGCAGGTGGCAGAAGAAGCGGCAGCATACATGATACATTTCGTGCGTGTTCCAAAGGCCAACGCTGGAATACGACCTAGCATCCTGTTCCTTTCAATGGTCAAAATCGGATCACGTCTTGTAAACATTGCATGCATCAACAATGATTTCGCAATAGCTTGTTATCAATTTAAGGTACTTGGACTTTGAACATACTATGAGAAACTCCAGTTATTGTATCAAGAAAATTGCTCAAAAACTTCGTGGGAAGTCTTGATTTAATTCTTTTGTCCAACTTTTAAATTAATACCGTGACACAGGGGAATCTCTGTTTTCATTCATTACCTCATTAGCACCAGCTGCACGCTTATCGCTATCTAATCAGTCAGCCAAGTGATAGAGAACTGAACATATGTTTTGAAAGTGCATTACATAATGAGCTATCTGTGATAAATTGAACCCGATACTAAAAGATAATCTCGATCCGAGCAATGATGCTTTGAAAATCCGAGGTTTTACAAAGAATATATCAACCTCGTCCCCAGAAGGAAGAGAGAGGACCCTGGGAACGAGGTTGAGAATGTAAGGAATCATTAGCGCCTTTGCGCGCCATCCAAGAGTTTATCAGTTTTTTGATGGCTAATAACTGGCTCCTTATCAAAGCTCTAAGGCTTAAAACTGGAGATCTAACCAAGTTTAACATGCACGCTCTTTTACCTTTTGAAGTCAATTTATAAATAGCACGATACCTTCTGTAAGCAACTCGTTTATTAATGTAACAAAATGTAAATAAATGATTAAGTCAGCCCTTAAGGATTCTTATCCAGAGCTTCTCACTATAAAATCAGTATTAACTGTTGCCCCTAAAGACTAGACTGCAGTGAAAATGTCTTTTGAAGGCATGTTTATCTTCTTCGTTTGCGAAAAAGTAGTTCACTAATTCGCCCCAGGGAAAACTTGGTCAACTAGCGGCCATTTAGAATTTCTTCTTTCCCCAATCGTCATATCTGCTTTAAAAAGGGCTTGGGTGAACAACTCGGGAAGAATGTACTGAGCGACTGTCCGCATGTTGTTATTATATTGCAGTTGGTAAACGTATGGATGCTAAATTAAATAGAACCACATAGGGCGCGCAGTGTAACCTTTGCGATCTGAGGGAACTATAAAAAGAAAACTACTGAATTAAAAAATAATTAAATAAAAAAATAAGTAAATTAGCGATAAAATATAAAAATCTTACGGACAATCTAAAGCTCTCTAATGCTAACTCCCGGGGGGGGGGACTCCCATATGGAACAGACAGGGATGCTCGTCGGACATTTTGAATTTAACCCCTAAAAAAGACCATCTGGGCGTGGCTCAAGCGTTTTGTGACCCCTAAAGGAGACCAATCTGGGCGTGGCTTAAGCAAATTTTGTCCCCTAAAAACAAGTTAAAAAGAAAATTTGACTTCTGTTTCTCTTCGCGTAATTCTGTGTTTCTTCGCAAAACCCTAAACGAGACCTTGGCGACCTTGGAATATTGGCGCTTTGCCCGGAACACCCTAAGCGAGACCAAAATCCAAAATTTACACCCCTAAGCGAGACGACGAGCATCCCCGTCTGTTTCATATGGGAGTCCCCCCCACCCCCCCCGGGCTAAAACTATATTGAGCTCATATATTATTCCCACGGGAAACGTCAATTGGCGGTAGCTTTGAAAGTTCTCACTATGTTGAGAGAACTCGAGATGGTAGCCTTCTGCATCCTTCTCAAAACTTCATAGCCCCTACTGCCAAAGAGCTTCCTCATTGTCAGGTCTACATCCTTTGACCACCCCCCCCCCCCCCCCAGCACGTCATTGATGATGTTACATTGTTCAACGTCATAGCCAGGGTACTGTTTCTTTAGCTCAAATCGCAGTGGCCCGTACTTGACCGTCTTCTCCTCGGACTTCTTTTCCCGATGCTCTATCCACGGACAGGACATCTCCACAGCCCACACCTTCTTATTCTTGTGTTCCACAAATCGAGCGTCCACTCTGTTAGCATTGACAATGGTGTGTTCCGCATAAACTGGACCATCCCAAAACGCTAATGCCTCAGATGACTCATAGACTGGTTTGGGTACTGCACACGAGTACCAGGGAGGGACTGAATCAATTAGCCTCAGATCCCTAGTCATCTCGAAGATAAGAACTTTCAGTGCTGCGTTGTGTCTTTCTAGATATTTAGACTGGGCCAGAGCAGAGCACCCTGCTAGCACATGCACAAGAGTTTCAGGAGCTTTCCCACACAGTCTACACGTGATGTAACCCTGTACTGCACCTGTTTTGTGGACTGTGTACACCTTAGTGGGCGTAAGCTGCTCGTAAAATTCCATTACCCCAGCGATGGTATGGGTAGGAGCACAGGTCCAATCACGCAACCACGCAAAGCATCCACTCTGATTTAACTCACTGTCCTGCCACCTAGCCTGTAAGAATCGTCCATGCCACTTCTCCTCTTTGATCTTCACTTTCAGCTTCTCCATATCTGCCTTCTTGAGGTGTTCTTTCACCTTTGGCTCTTTAATCTCCGTCTCAAGATCGCTCACATACCGACACGACGATTGAGGGTACTCCAGAGACAGGCTCATACCCGGTTCCTCAGCAAACTTAAGCGCTTCCTTCATCAGCGAAGTGTGTCCCTTCTCTACCGCCCTCTCTTCGAACTGTTGCACTGTTCTCAAAGAGGGATCCATGTTCTGACATAGGTTGATTGCCGCCTTGATCTTGGTCAACTTGTATTCGCACTCAACCGAGTGCAAGCCACGCCCTCCTTTCTCTCTTGCCAAATACATTATCGCCGTCGAGCTTAAGGGATGCTTCCCACCGTTTTCACAGATGATCTTTCTAGCTTCTCTGTCGATAACTCGCAATTCTGTGATTGGCCAGTGTTGAGTCCACATCAGATAGATTAGGACTGGCATTTCGTACTGGTTGCTGGCTCTTACTCGGTTAATATCTGACAGAGGACTAGACCATATCACCGATAACCTTCTCAGATACACCTTGGCTGCACACTCAAGAGCCAGCTTTTCATCTTGTGTCACTGTTTCTTGAACTCCTAAGAACTTATAACTGGTCCCTGGCTTGAGGCTCTCAACCACTGATGACTGGTCCAGCGTCATCTCCAACGCATCTTGCACTTGGTTGCCCGTCTTGACATAGAGGACATTGCATTTCTTGGGGTTCCAGTGTAAGCCCATATTATGCATAGCGCTGCTAGCAGACCTCAAAACTCTGTTCAGCTTGGCCTTAGACGATGCGAACACCTTAAGATCGTCTATATATAACAGGTGGGTTACCTTTGTTCCTATAAGCTTCGAAAGCCTATATCCCTCGGTGGCACCTAGTAGCCAGGCTAGTGGGTTTAGGCACAAGGTAAAGAGGCGCCGACAGAGGGCGTCGCCTTGAGGCAACCCCTTGATAAACCGGATCAAGCGGGAGATCTCAGGTCCCTGCTTCGTGACAGCAACAATCTTGGTATTCCAGCTAGCAGCTTAGGAAAGCGATGAATCCTCATGACTTTAGCCAACCAGGTATGGTCGACCGAATCATAGGCTTTCCTAACTACCCAGGCCATGCTAAGGTTTCTCTTACCCCTGTGGCAGTCAAGATTCACCATTCTGTCTATGAATAGATTGTCTGTCGTGCCGCTACAGCTAACTCTGGCGCCTCTCTGTTGTCCCTCCATTAGATTGAATTCTTTCAGGTGACTATCCATAGGGCTTTGCAGGCAGGATGTAAACCACTTGTACATGTATATGTTATTCAAGCACGTTACAGGCCGCTGGTTTTCAATGCAGAAGTTTCGGTAGGAGGCTTGTTTTTCCCTCGGTGAACCATCCAGGGTACTCCTCTTCACTCTCAGGGATCGCCAAGAACGCCCGCGTGACTCCATCATGAAGCGCATGCGCACCCTTCCACCAATAGTTTACGAGCTTGTCGGACCCTGGAGCGCTCCAGTTTCTCTTCTTGAGGAGAATCCTAACACCTTGAGATGTCTCAAACTGTTAGGGCTCCTCAGGGGTAGATGGCACTCTCCTGGCGATAGCATCCTCCATTTCCTGTAACCATGCCGCACCCTCGTTCCCAGACCCTCAATATTCTCAAACATTTCCCCCTCTCTGGAACCA
Source organism: Montipora capitata (assembly GCA_949126865.1). Taxonomy (NCBI): domain Eukaryota; kingdom Metazoa; phylum Cnidaria; class Anthozoa; order Scleractinia; family Acroporidae; genus Montipora; species Montipora capitata. The sequence continues at coordinate 7,140,667 of OX421453.1, forward strand.
ATGCTGGAGATCTTCTGGTACCTAGGGCGTGCCTCTTCCATATCACACAACAAATTAAACTCTGCAGAAACCCGCCTTGCATCCTGAGTAAATTGGCGATTTAGAAATCTTGCCTCGCCCTGCTTTTTCCCCCTGATGTAACAAGCCTTCAGTTTACGCAACTGTGCCTTCTTCTTCTCCTCCATATAATTCACCAATTCTGAAGAAGAGATCCTATTATTATTATTATTATTATTATTATTATTATTATTATTATTATTATTATTATTATTATTATTATTATTATTATTATTATTATTATTATTATTATCAATTTTCTCAACGGTTAACAGAAACAAAAGACAGAAGAATATCATGCAGATTCCACGACCAAACAAATTATTGATTATTTTGACAATATGCATGCACGTGTCACCAATTTGTCACATTTAATAAAAATAACAAACAAACTGCGGTTATAAACATAACGAGACAACGCATGTTGTAAAACGTTTTGTGAAACGAAACGTCAAGTTCATAAAAAGTTTTACAACATGCGTTGTCTCGTTACGTTTATAACCGCAGTTTGTTTTTTATTTTTACTCAAGTTGAAATGGCCGAAGATTAAGTGTCTACGATGTTGTCACAATTAATTTGAAAGGGTAAAAATTCATTTTTTGCGCTCTTGTGTACGGTTTTCATTTTTGATCAAGCTGTGACGCGGTTTTGAGGTTTTAATTTGTTCTTCTTCTTTTTTTTCTTCTTTTTTTTCTTCTTTTTTGACTTCAAATGGACCACGGTGCCCCTCTCATTTGCCGAGGTAAAGGTGCATACATCAGCGTCTGTAATACCCTTGTAAGAATGCCACAATGCAAAAAATTCAGCTCTAGTGGGAAAGTAGGGCAATCGTCTACTGAGCAAACTTCATGTATTCCTACCCGGTACGCACAAGTACTTATTGAATCGATGACAAACTGACTATATGGGGAAACATATATTGGGAATCGTCTCATTTTAGAGGTACCAGGGAAGACATCCCAGGGGCTGAAGTTTCTCTCCAACACGGCTGACAGTCGTTGAGGAGACAGTTTTATTAAAGCCACCCGTATGCAGAAATCCCGGGGATGTGTCATCATGGTACGGCGTTTTGGCAAAGCATCCAGAGGTACTGTGACTGGATCCACTTCAGTTCCAACTGGACAAACTTGTCCCAAGAGTAACTACTAAGGTTTAGCTTGATGGAAATAGAACGAATTTGAAATAAACATTTGTTTCACTGGCCATAAATTTCTAATTTGCCAATATGACTAATACCCACAGTCAAATTATCCGGAGAGGGTCTGAAGTATAGCTGAAAGATCTTCAAACTCTTAAAACCTACTAAATAACTACGGAATGACAAAAGTAATTAAAAACAACAACAACAACAAGCAAAACAATGAAAGGAATCTAGAGATTGTTTCCGGTTTTCTACCGTATACGGTCACGTTACATGTGGGGTGATTGCATACCAGTGCAAAGATGTCCGTTGTTCTTTTGACAGGGCGTGACAAATCGATAATTTCGATAGTCGATAAAAAATCTATTAATTAAAGTGGATACTGATCAATCGACAAATATCGGAAGTTGATAAAAATCGATTACGCAGTTTCTTGTGATTATCGACTTCGATCGAATTTCGATTCGATTCGATTTTGATTGATTTCAATCGACAAGTATCGAAACATCGAAAACGACATTTTTGGGGGAGACATGGTTCGCTAAAGAGGCATAGTCTATGTCGAGTTTTTATTTTACCGATGTTTCTACTGTGCAAGGAAGCTCGAATATTAGTATTAGCTTGCATTATCTGAAAAAGATGAGAGAAGATGATTATTTTGATATGGATTTACTTTGAAGCTGTTTCACTTTCATTAATTCCGTAGCCGATTGATAATCTTGTGATTATCGACTTTTACCGACAAATTTGAGTTTGAGTGTTTGAGTGAGGCTCCAGCACTTGGCTAAGTAGCCTATTATGCACAATTGTGGTCTCATTCACAGAGAAGCCCTTCAAGCTAATCCTGCTAAGTCGACCACATACTGGAAAGGTCAGACCACAACACTGGGAAATCCATGCCCTATTCTTTTCGAATTGTGTGTGGGATCTTTAACGTCCCACAGAGTTAATGAACTAGGGCTGTGAGACGGGACCTCCGGCTTATCGTCCTTATCCGAGAAGACTTGAAAGTCTAACCATTTGCAGATGTACTTACAAAGACAGCACTTTCTCCCCAATCATTTAAAGACCTTGAGTGTTGGTCCGGCCGGAGTTGAACTCAAGACCTTCCGCGTGACAGCCCGGTGCTCAACCAACTGAGCACAAATATCGACAAATATTGAATATTATCCACTTATCGGCTAGGTTTTCGATGATCGATTTGGATCGATTTGTCACGGCGATCTACTTTTGAGCATATGTAATTATAGGCTCTTCGAGTTTTCATTTAAACGACACTTTACACATCTCTTTGCTAAAAGTCCGAAAGCTCGAAGCCCCCGTGCTACATATTTATTCAGCAACGTACACACTCATTTCATTCTTAAACTATTGAGGCTTTGACTTCGTTTTCTCCTCGATCCAGCTTGCTCAATTAAAGTTTGTAATGGTGGACCAATAAATAGAAAAATCCCAGTTAAAATAAACAAGTGTCTTTTGTAATTCATAGCTCAAACTTGGGTTACTTGCTGTTTAGTCAACATATTTTTGAATTCCAAAGAAAAAGTTTAAAAAAAGGGTTTTTTTTTTGTTGTCATAGTAGCACTTTAAATTTATTTAACAACACAACCTGATCAAAAACTTGCACTTATCTAGACAAAAAATTCCCTGAAAACCACAAGAAAATAATAGTAGCTTCAACGAAGTTCGAATCCTTGAACTCCAAGAAGACCTCGGGTCCCCAGGGTTACTACTTAGTCCACCCTTCTGGGCTCCTTTTTCTGAGCAAGACAAGTCGTTTCGCCCAAAGCAAAATCTACGAGGAGCACCGGTCTCCCTTTGGAGGTGAACAAAGTTACCTCACCCTAAGCCGTTTCGCCCAATTTCCAAGGACTCTCAGGACCTTAGATTCGCTGCCCGATCCCACGTATCTGCCTCCCTTTGGGATAGAAAAAAGTTGCTAATAGTGGCCGTTTTTCCTAAGCTCCTGGTAAGCCTCAGCCACCGCTTCTGGTCTTCTGCCGGGGCGGAAAAATTAAAGTAGTTTCCCTTAAAACCGTTAGGACCAATCTCCCCCAAGGTAGCCTCAGACAGTAGACTCGCTTCCCGAGGCCAACAATCTGGGCTTCCTTCTGGGGATGAAAAAGGTCGTTTCGTTCACACTCCGTTTCAACTAATCTCCTGGCAGGCCACAGGCCCAAAGGCTTCCCTTAAGGGCCCATTCAACTGGGCTTCTTTTGGGGACGAAAAAAGACAAGTCGTTTCGCACAACCTCCTAAGAGCGGCCTCAGGGCATTGGGCTCAGTCATCAAACTCACCTTTCCTGTGGGATTTTATCAGAGATCCTAGTACCCAGTGGCAATGCTCTAAGATCTTTCCTGGTGGCCGTCTTTAATCTTTTGTGGACAACAGAAGACTGACCATCTGGCTGGATCGATGCTGATATCATATTCTGTATCCTGTTCAAGAAAGGTGATCGTAGTTAATCTGGAAATTACCCTGGGATATCTCTGCTCAGTGTCGTTGGGAAAGTCTTTGCTGACATATCCTAGAACGATTGCAGCCGCTGGCTGAGCCAGTTTACCCTAAATCCCCGTCAGGGTACAGGAAAAATAAATGCATTATCGATCATTATCTTTACTTTTCGTCAGCAAATGGAGAAAAGTAAAAAGCAGGAGCACAACTTACCCCTGGCCTTTATTGACTTCAGGATGGCTTTTGACTGCGCAAATCGTGATCTCCTCTTCAGTATCCTGGAAAGGCTTGGCAGGCCTGCCAAACTCAGCCACGAGATTAAGAAAATATACTCAAACGTATATGCAAGACGGTTAATTCATGGAGAAATGTCTGAGTATATCAATTACAACAGTAGTGTAAAACAGGGATGAAAGCTCGCTCCAAATTTATAATATATGCAGTTGCACTGGTATTCCTTGCCTTTAATAAAATTCTGGGTAATTCTGCGCTTGCATGGCAAGGAAAGACCCCCCATTCTGATTTCATAGATTTGTTATAAGTGTCGGGCCAACGAGTCCTACCAGCAAAATACAGCATAGAGTGAAATTTTAGCTTTCAAAACTTGCCCAAATTGTGTCGGTAGGTCCTGGAACTTACCCACAGAAAGGCCAGAGAGAAAACGCTTCTAGTGAACCGCCATGCCTTACAACAAAGCATTTTAGGCGTACTAGTCTGCATAAAACAACTCTCACCGCTGTCTCGAGAAGACCAGACACGCACGGTTCTTACGTTACGTTTATGCCCGTACAATCAACTGAAATGTAAAAAAGAAATAAAAACAGCATGTTCATCTTTTTTGGTAGGCTAGGTATCTGAGAGCCAGGAAATTTAGGTATGCGCTGACGTAATGTTTGAACAAGAGAGAAAAACCGCAGTACCTCCAGACCCGGCGCTGGAGCGTCGTACCAAACGAGTCATCCCGGGATTTCGAACCGTGCGATCGCTTTTGGACGCAGTTGGCCGTTCGCTGCTTTCTGCTGCCGACCTCGCCTCCCGGTACGGTATTGAGGGAGAGGTATGTCGGCCCCTAAACCATATGAGACAAATCCTACGCCTACTCACAGCTCCAAACCGCCCTTGTCAATTGAGCGTAAGGATTCTATCGCTTAAATATACAAGGGAAAAGTCATTTTATCTGTCATATGGTAAGCACTGAAGTGGCAGATTACAAACTGTGCGCACGCGCCCTACTAAAGGTAACATACACACATGCCTGCGTGCATAAACTTTATTTCATCTCGAATTTCAGAATAACTACAAGAGCTAATATCTTCGAGACATTACATTTACAGCTAAAATACATTGCATATACAGATACATACTAAATACATAATATTTAAAGATTTATTGACTTCCTGCACTGCTCAAACTGTTAACCCGACTTTTGACACTTGTCTCACTATCTCTTGACATTTGTTGTCAGTTGATGCAGTCCTCACATTGATGGCACCAAACTTCCATTCATATAGCCGAAACTTTTTGTTGTTGAAGACCGTGCTAGCATTGACCTGGAAACTGTACAGAAGCAGTGTGTGGTGAAGGTGAGTGACTGTTCGCTAGGTTACTCAGCCTCAAAAGAATAGGCTGTTCTCTAGTGACCGCTAACAATCTTGGTGGTGTTC
>OX421453.1:7158482-7165982 GCA_949126865.1 Montipora capitata
AGTATTGGCGATGATATTACCGCAGTTCAAACGTCCAAGCTTGCTGACCTCCTTTGTGTACCAAACGAAAAGATTCATCGAGGAAAAGGGCAGATTGACATGCTGATTGGAATAGACCATGCTCATATTCATACGGGTCAAACGAAGCAAGTTGGGCAACTAGCTAGAAAGACGCCCCTTGGGTGGGTGGTGTTCGGAGGTTCCACCGAAACGCTTTCATCAAGCAGTCGAATACTCTTTGTTAAGTTATCAATGCCAGTTGACCTAACAGACTTCTGGACAACAGAGACCATGGGAGTTCAAGTGAAACCATGCGTATGTGACGCCGATAAGCTGAGTCAGGTAGAAAGGGAGGAGGCTGAAGTGATAAGCAATTCTTGCAAGAAAGTTGGAACGCAGTGGATGATTCCTTACCCGTGGAAAAGGGATCCGAACCTTCTTCCTGACAATAAATCGCTGGCATTAAAGCGATTAGAAGGAACAGAGCGTCGCCTGAAGTCCAGTCCAGATCAAGGCGAGTCCTATGACAAACAAATAAAAGAAATGCTCGAAATGAACTTCTGCAGAAAGCTATCGCAAGAAGATATGGAAAATTTCGAGGGTCCAGTCCACTACATTCCACACCATGCAGTTTTGAGACCGGAAAGCAAAAGTACACCCGTACGAATAGTGTTCAATTCTTCGTCTGTCTTTCAAGGTCACAAGCTGAATGACTACGGGATGAAAGGCGCAGACCTACTGAAAAGTTTATTTGGTGTGCTGCTAAGGTTTAGAGAAAGGGAAGTTGCCTTACTCGGAGACATCTCCAAGATGTATCATCGAATATTGATTCCAGTTCAAGATCAGCATGTCCACCGATTCTTATGGCGAAATTTAGAAACCCATCGAGAACCTGATGTTTACGTCAAAACGGTGCTGACGTTTGGCGATAAGCCTGCTCCAGCAATGGCTCAAACAGCTCTAAAGAAAACTGCTAAAGAAAACGCGTCCGGCTATCCAGAAGCAGCAGAAGTTCTCCAGAAGAACACATATATGGATGACATTTGTGACTCCGTCAACCCAGTCACCGAAGCGAAACAACTGGCCAAAGATCTTGATATTATTTTGAAGACAGGTGGCTTCAATGTTTCAGGTTGGATTTCAAACAAATCACTTGAAGACCATATGCAGAGTGAGAAGCCAGCAGAAATGGCGGTCTTCAGAGGAAATGTTGCTGAGAAGGTCCTTGGAATGGCATGGAATAACCAAGCCGACACACTCACGTTCAACGTCGACTCTGATGCGATAGATCACGTGATTGGAGGTGGACAACTTTCGTCGGAAGGGAAGCTAACAAAGAGGGTTTTGCTCAGTCAAGTCGCTCAAATTTATGATCCCCTTGGTCTCGCAGCTGCTTTCCTTATCAGGGCAAAGATCGGATTACAAGAGCTATGGCAAGCCGGAGTTGATTGGGACGAAGATGCCCCGCCAGCTGTTCGTGAAAAGTGGAAATATTTATTCAGAGAAATAAAGGAGTTAAGTAGGGTCGAGTTTCCCCGCAGTTTAACTCGTGCCGATGCAGAAGAGCCTCCTATGCTGTGCGTATTTTCCGACGCATCCCAGTACGCCTTTGGAGCTTGCGCTTACAGCCGACAGAGGATTAATGATGACCAGGATCAAGTCAGGCTAATTGCAGCGAAGTCACGGGTAGCACCTTTAAAGCAACTAAGCATACCACGACTGGAACTACAAGCAGCAGTTTTGGCGTCTAGATTAGCTAAGACTATTCAAGAAGAATCACGAATGAAATTCCAAGCCGTCAAGTTCTTCACAGACAGCACAATAACCCTTGCCTGGATACAGAATCCGTCACGCAATTTCAAGCCATTCGCGTCCGCGCGAGTTGGAGAAATTCAAAGTAACGCTGACCCTAGTGAATGGAAACACATCCCGGGTGAAGAAAATGTCGCTGATGATATTTCTAGAGGAATTTATGTAGGAGATCTAAACGGGAGATGGAGCAATGGACCAGAGTTTTTGCAAAAGCCAGAGGAGCTTTGGCCACAAGAGGTAGCAAAACCTGTTTCAGAGGAACATTTGGAGCTTCGACAAAACAAGACAGTTTGTGAAGTGAAGAAGACAGATGAAGCCATCGACCCGAAACGTTTTTCAAGTTGGAAAAACCTGGTTCGAGTGACGGCCCATATTCAAAGGCTGGCCAACAAGATACGCTTAAGGAGACACACCCAAACGGGAAAAGAAGGGCCACTTGTACCAGAGGAATTAGAAAAAGCTGAACGCTTCTGGATCAAGTAATCCCAGAAATCCCTGCACAGCCGAATCAAGAAAGGGGAATTCAGGAGTTTGAGTCCCTTTGTTGACGGACAGGGTGTGGTCAGAGTTGGAGGAAGAGTTGATCGAGCAGTTGTATCATATGAAACTAGGCACCCGGCGCTTCTTCCAAGTGATCATTGGATCTCAATGTTAATAACAAGGCACGTGCATCAACAGGGACACAGTGGATTGGCTGCTACAACCGCCAAGATTAGAGCGAAGTATTGGATCCTAAAGGCAATGAAGTTGAGCAAGTCAATCAAGTTCAAATGTGGGTTCTGTAAAGAAATGGCACATAAGACCGAAACACAGTTAATGGCAAATTTACCAGCACTTCGATTAGCCCCATACACTCCACCATTTTACTACACGGCATGTGACTACTTCGGGCCTTACAGCGTCAAGGTAGGACAAAACAAGACAGCGAAGCACTACGGTGTGGTGTTTACATGCTTGAACACAAGGGCAGTACATGTGGAGATGGCCGTTGACTGTTCTACCATGGAGTTTTTGCAAGTTCTCCGTAGATTTTTTGCGATTCGCGGTCAACCTGCAGTGATGATAAGTGATAACGGTTCACAGTTTGTCGGTGCTGAGAGGGAGCTGGGTGAAATGGTACGAGGTTTGAGCCGAGAAGAGATTCAAAATTTTTGCGCAGAGAAAGGCATGCACTGGAAATTCACGACACCTGCTGCCCCTCATCAAAATGGCTGCGCAGAGGCGCTCGTCAAGACTTGCAAGAACGCTCTAAAGCGGGCCATTGGCAGTCAATTGCTAACACCATTCGAGTTGTACACGGTGTTTCTAGAGGTAGCCAATCTTGTTAATCAACGGCCAATCGGAAGGATTCCAAACGACCCTGATGATGGCAAGTACATATGCCCTAATGATATTCTCCTTGGACGAGCGTCATCTGAAGTACCACAAGGACCATTCAAAGAAACACAAAATCCGCGCCACAGAGTTGACTTTCTCCAGAAAATCGTTGATTCATTCTGGAAGCGTTGGAATCGAGAAGTTTTTCCATGTCTAGTACCGAGGAAGCAGTGACAAATTGAACGACGAAACGTGAAAGTCAACGACATCGTTACAGTGGCTGATAGTGATGCCGTTCGAGGCAAGTGGTGCACAGGCAGAATCATGAAAGTCTACCCAGGACCGGACGGTCGAGTACGAAATGTCGAGGTCAAGACGTCGACTGGCGTCTACAGTCGTCCTGTTACTAAAGTTGCTGTGATTTGTCCTGCGGAAGAAGAGTGAAGAGACAGTATACAAGCATAATTTTTAAGAGACTGCGTGTAGGATGAGGCGGAGAATGTTTTGTTAAAAAATAGATTATTTGATTCTGTTAATTGATTCCTTGATTGACATTTGATTACCTTAAGATTATTAAGACCGGATAACACGAAAAAGGTTCACTTTTTCTGGGACGTTTTGCTAACGGATCTATGCTAACCTGTTTGTTCACCAACCTGTTTTTATATTTCTGCCATCCTGTGGTACCGAAGTTTGAGGACTGTTTAATCTACTGGATATCGTCACAGAAGTAAGTGATCGATGATGTGAGATCTGTTGAAATCAAGCGCCGTAGTCCGTATTTTATTGTAGTACATAGAAGCTGAAATTATGTAATATTTTCCTTTGTAGATCGAATAAAAAGAAATTAAGAAAATTATACGATTTGAGTAATCCAGTGGATTATTAACCATTTTCCCCCGGAACAGCAAAAGCTACTGAATATTACCGAAAACTTGAACCTAATTGTTTGTCCGGGCTATAATCTTAAGTAAAGTGATTTCAAATTGCTCAATCTTGCAAAGAAATGTAAGCAAATTGGACCGCTACAGTCATCACCTTGCACTCAGTGTCAGGCTCCAAATGCAGTCTCTCGTCATTTTTAGGTAAATACTACAACTTCTCCTTTCCAACTTCTTTTCTCCTTAACATATATTTTCCGTGTACCTATTACGAGTAAATAAAATCATTTAAAATGGGGGGTCACCATGTTCGTTTCTTCGCAACACGATGATAAATGGATAGCAAAGGGGCTTCTGAAGCAGCAGCATTTGATCTCCCTGGCGAATGCGTAAATGGGTTGCCTTGTGTCGTTTGTCCATGTATGACTTAGCCTTAGATTTTCTGAAATTGTCATTGGAATGCGCGATTTTGATGAGCTTAGAAGGGCGAGAGAGATCCAAACAAGGAATCTTAGTGCAGATATGACGATTCATCAACAGGGATGCGAGCGATACTCCAGTGGAGGAATAGAGAGTGTTTCGATAATTCATTAAGAACACAAACAGTTCAGAACGCGAGTTCTTCCCTTCTACCAAAGCAATGCGAATGGTCTTCTCCACGGTTTTGTTGAACCGTTCAACTTGGGTGTTTGCAGCGGGCCGCAGGGGCGTAATTTTGCGATGCCTAATGCCTAATTGTTTACACCATGCGGTAAACTCCTCTGACCCGAAAGGGACATTGTCAGATGTAATGACTTCAGGGATACCATGTGTTGCGATCATTTGGGTAAGGTGTGTAATGGCTGTGGCTGCTGAACTTGAGCGGGTGACGTGGACCTCTGGATACTTTGATGTTTCATCAACAGCCACAAAAAGATACTCTCCGGATGGAAATAGGCCACAGTAATCAACATGGACGGGGTGCCATACTTGTTTTGGGGAATCTGTCATTCCGAGGGGCTCTGGGGGAGGTGTGGGGCCCGCGATTTGGCAACCAAGACATTCGCGTACATATCTCTCAGCTTGAATATCTATGCCAAGCCACCAGACTCTTTGTCTGAGATGCTGTTTAACCTTAGTGATGCCTTGATGAACCTCGTGTGCCAACTGAAGAATGCGAGGACGCACTGCATCAGGTATAACAATACGATTGTTTCGCAGAATAATCCCACATTTCTGGCAAAGTTCATCCTTTAGATCTGCAAAGGGCTTTGGTGCGGCTGACCAATACCCAGTGTCCAGGGCCTCCTTGATGGTTTTCAGAGTAGGGTCACATTCGGAAGCGAGAAGAAGCTCTTGAAGAGTGACGGCTGAAGGGAGACAACTATAATGCAGTAAACGTATTCCTTAACAGGATCTCTGGGTGTGTTGGTTGTGACAGGTTTGCGTGACAAAACGTCAACGGCATTTTGTATGCCAGGTTAATAAAAAAATGCTTGGGCTGTAGTTTTGAAGCCGAAACCGCCAACGTTCGATTCTTGGTGAGGGGTTCCAACGCCCATTGAGGAGGAGTTCCAGAGGTTTGTGATCTCCCACTAAGTGAAACTGACTGCCATGGATGTAAAAATGAAACCTCTCACATGCCGACACTCCGGATAAGGCTTCTCTTTCAGTTTGGCTATAGCTCTGTTCAACGGGTGAGAGACCACGGCTTGCATATGCAACAGGTTGTATAGAACCATCAGGGTGCTTCTGAGTTAAGGTACCACTGATTCCAATCTTGCAGGCGTCATGACGTACCTGGGTGGAAAGGGAGGGGTCAAAACTGGCCAGAACAGTGTCGCTAGATATGAGGTCACGCGGACCCACAGCCATGGATGGTTCTTGTGTGTGATTCTTCGTATAGGCTCTGTCATAGCAGCGAGGTTTGGAACGAAATGGGCCACGATATTTACTAATCCAAGAAAACATCTTGCTTCTGTGGCTGTGCTGGGCGGTTGCATTTGCTTGATTACGTGTATACGATTCTTGTCGGGGGATATACCTTGCGCTGAGATGTGGAATCCATAATAGTCCAGTTCAGTGACCGCAAATAGACACTGCTGGGTTGACAGTGAGGTTTTTGTCTTGGAGACGAAGCAGCACATTATCTAAGGATCTGTCATGCTCCTTTCTAGTGGTACCATGGACAAGAATGTCGTCAGCAATGTTCTTCGAATTATGCATGGCATCCCTCGAGGACCTGTGCAATTACATGTTGGCATACGTCGGAGCCTACTGATGCTCCATATGGCAGACGTTTGTAACGGTGGAGGCCTGCATGTGTTTTGAATGTTGTCAGGTGGCGATATGATTTAGTCAGTTCAATTTGGTGATAATATTCTTTGAGATCAATTTTTGAGAAGAACTTGGAGCCGTTTAGATCTTGTAGGATTTTTTCCGATGTTGGGTATGGGTGGTGTGTAAGACAGAGAGCCTCGTTAGGCTTACACATCTTAACGCACAGTCTTACGTCACCATTTGGCTTATCAACGATGACGAGTGGTGACACCCATGGTGTTGGGCCCGTCACATGTTCAATGATATCTTGATACTCAAGCTGTTTCAGCTTGGCTTCCACCTTGGGACGGTAGTGTAAGGGTGTGGGACGGGAATTTTGTATGACTGGTTGTACAGTTGGGTCAATGTTTAGCTCGAGTTGGTAATCTTTGAGTTTCCCGATCCTGCCACTAAACATTGCTGGGAACTTCTGTAAAAGATACTGGTATTCACCATGCAGAGGTAGGTGTTCGGTATTGGTAGAAGCAGCAATATGCAACATTCCTAGCCGGGTTGAGGTTTCACGACTTAGAAGACAACCATCATTTCGTGCTTTGAGCACCAGGAACTTTGTCAGATCCGTCTGCCCGGATGGAGTGTTGATCAGTCCGAAAAACGATCCGAAAAGGGGAATCGACGCAGGGTTATCTTCTCCATACGGGCGAAGTTTCACATTTGTGGGTTTTAAGGGTGTTGTTTTTCCTGCACTGATTGCCTCATATGTTGCGTAGTCGATGGTGTTCGCTGTGGCACCAGAATCAATTCAAACTTTGACTGGGGTGCCTTCGATGGTAAGCGTGATATCTGACCTCTATTGGGTAGGGTTGAGTTGAAATGCCTGATGACTTTCATCCTCATCTGAAGAGTAACAAACATACCGGGCCTTGGGTATCCCTAATTTGGTTTTATCAACGAAGTTGATAATGTAAATTGGCCACCGTACAGAGATTCTAAAAGCTGACGTTTCGAGCGTTAGCCCTTCGTCAGAGCGAATCGAGGGATTATGGGTTACGTGTAGTTTTTATAGTAGAGTAGGAGCTACGCTATTGGTGGTAACATGGCAACGTGAAAAATAGGAATGAAAAGCGTTCGTTAATACCGTGAGGATTAAGGGTGCCGATTTGAAAGATGAATTTTTGTTCCAGATTCTTGCGGCTTTCCGTCGTACCTAGATGTAGGGAAAGGCCGCAGA
>OX421453.1:7178482-7203482 GCA_949126865.1 Montipora capitata
TAAATATAGATTACTTCATGGTTGGTGAGTGCGTACGATTTTTATTCACGAGTTGTGAGGGATCGCGTAAACGAACGAGTGAGCGAAGCGAACGAGTGAGTTTAACGATCCTTCACAACGAGTGAGTAATAAAAATCGTACTAACGAGCCAATCATGAAGTAATTTGTTTATTATATAAGTATAGAGATCATAAAGTTAACGAGGTATTTAAAGTGTTAATCGAGAGGCTATCAAACCACCGATAGCAAAATATTTTTGAAATAAAAGAAATCTTTACCTTCCATACCTCGCTTGAGCACTTTTAAAACTTTTTAAGATCTTCTGAAGTATTTTTGTGGAAGAAACTAAGCAATAAAAGATCAAAAACTTTGAAAACCATACACCAGTCTGCCGCCATGTTTTATTTACAAATCTGTGCACAGGCCACCCGCGCCAAAGTTCAACATCATATTAGCCAATCAAAAGGCTGATACAACAATTTTTCACCAGTGAAAATAACGATAGAGCCAATCAGAGCGTCGATACGTCGTTTTTCACTAGTGAAAAAAATCGTGACCAATAAGCTGGCTTCTCTAGAGCAAAGAGACTATTTTTATCTCGATCCTTTTTGGAGTGTAAATCTCGGTACGTACATAATAAAAAGATGCCTTCTGCGAGCAATTTCAGTCGTATGCGCCAAATGTAAAAATGACGCCAGTAGTGATTCCCTCATAGTCTATCTTCTCCAGAGCTTCTCGCCATCACATATTTTCCCTCCCCCCCTCCAAGTCTAGACTGCATTGAATATGTCTTATTGAAAAGCACGAGTTACCTTCTTCGCGCGTAAAAAGTTCACAAAGCTTCTATGCAAGATTCGGGAAGAAATGTACTGAGCGATAATCTGCTAAATTATGCCCAGGGCAAATATTTCCAAAGTCCTGTGTTGCGATCTAAGACCTTTCGCAAATTTTTCCCATTTAAACCAAAAGAAACGACTGTCCCATTTAATTAACTTAAAAGGGCTCGAAATAGTTTCTCCTCGTTTCAAACAAATAAATTAAACACATGGTGTCATTTTTGGTTCAGTTACGGTAATCAGTATCAAGACGAAATTTGGCCAGGGTATTAAGGTACCCATCATCGATTTCTCACATCACATTTTTCCTCCAAAAAAACGTTACCGTGGCAACGATTTAAGACATTTCTTTGAAGCTTAAAATCAAGATATATTGTCTTTTTTGAAAAAAAAAAAAAACAAAACAAAACAAAAAACGGGAGGGTCAAATCTTCCCATTGAGGTGACATATAACATTAGAAATGATCTCTAAAATATTTAAAATTCAACAAAACCCGTAGGCTAGGCTAGTTTTTCAGAAAAATCTTTTTTTTTTTGTCTGAAAACTCTTCTGAGCCTCGTTAACCAAAACAAACGAGGCATTATTATGCAGGGTTCACGAGCCAAGGTAATTACAATTAAATGCAATTACTAAATTGATACGTTTGACAAGTTTAGTGTATATGATGCACTCGTGGCCAATTTTTCACTTTTTGAACAAATAATAATACTAAATAAATAAATAAATAAATAAATAAAAATAAATAAATAAAAATTAAAAAAAAAACTGAAAAATTGACCTCTCCCCATTGGGGCTTTTCAGGGCCAATGAAACACAGTCACTGCCATCACAGAACAACTTAACCACGACAACTCTCAAGAGTCCCAACTGGCTGGAGGCAAACCAGTTAGTGGCTATTTACAAGCCAAGAAGTTGAACCAGGGACTACAAAGAGTCTTGAACCTGAGATCTCCGGATCTTACAACATCGTTCCCAGGGTCTTTCTTCTCTGCCTCTTCATCTTCTCAACGACAAAGGAGACAGAGAAGAGAGACCCTGGGAACGAGGTTGCGGGCCCTAACCACTGGCTCGCACGTATTTTGACATTAGAGAGATTAAGCATCGCGTTTACGAGAAACGGCAAACGCGAAACGGCAAACGTGAAACGGCAAACGCGAAACGGTGGGCTGCTGCTTGTCATAAAATCCTGAAAACGATATTTTTCGAACTCGTTTCTTTCTTTTAAAAAGTCACTTGATACCTGCTGCTAACAGCCAAGAAATGAGCTCATATCAAACGAGTTTCTTCTACTTTTGGCAAAACGGAAATTTTAGTCCGACGTTTGCCGACAAGTGAATCATAGACGGTGTATGAGAGCGGCATACTATCGTCGTGGTCCATTTAAAGCCGCAGCACCACAGAAAAATCAATTACATAACCGCAAAACCCGCGAAACGTCTTGATCAACAAACAAAAATAAATGTCTACACATTCCACTTAAATTGGTAAATAATTATAATGTGTTATTGTTCTTTGTGTCCGAATAACACGTCACATATTTGCATTAAACATGTCTCGACAGGTGTCAGTTATATATCGAACAATACAAAGTTACTCGTTATCACGTTTTTTTTTTTCGTAGTGGCATTTTGTGTACTTATATTAACATTAACTCGGATCCAGGGAGGGGGAGCGTGGAACCGAGATTACATGGTCGCCCCAGTTATCAAAGTTGACCGAGTGAGACTTTTGGATATTTTTGAAATAACTGCCACCACTGGGAAAATGCCATAAAAACAACAGATTGTTTCATTCGGGCAAATACTTTAATGAATTTTCAAGTGTATCTTACAAAAGAAGCTTTATACCTTCTGGGACTTCGCGATGGCAGTCGTAAAACAGTCCACTGTTTCGACACTGTTTTTATTTCCTTCAAAATTGGGATCATAATCGAGTTATCATTTTTTTGTCGGCGTGAAATTGAAATGTAGTAAACTCTAGAATTTCCACAGTTCAATACAGGGTTCAATATCTTCCTGAGACGACGAAAACCAAGATTCTCCGTAACATTGAAAGAAATATTTCGCAGCACACTCAACTGGGAAATAGTTTTTCACGTGCCATTCGCGTTTTTAAGACTGACGGCTCTTACCTAAAGCAAAGCTGGACCTTCGCTTCATCGGTCTGGATGGTATCAAAATCAGTAAACAAATGTCGAAAGCTACATAGGCCATAACGCGCCCTTTTCCCATCATTGAGTTTGCGGGAGGGCGCTGGTCTCAATTTTCCATTTAATTTGTCCAAGATTGTAAAATTAAATACCATTTCCCAGATCAAGTGTCTGCTGACACCGCGAATGTTCTCCATTCCACAAACAAAACTGGTCACATTCTCGAGGCAATACACAGCAGGCATAACCACAAATTCAGAATGAATGGATTGTTTAAACTCTGTACTGCTGCAAACAATAAACAATACCGAAAAGAAAATTCATATTTCATAGTCAATCACCACGAACAAAAACATCCTCTCATGTCATGCATGCTCGTTACGGTTTCGAATGACTGACAGACTTCTTTACAGGGGCAAAGACCAAAAATCGGCTCTTTTCTTAGCTCCTAGCATGACTGCTGAGGTGTAGACAGATCACGTGCGGCAACTAAATCCTGTAGGCTCTCTAATGGAATTAGTGGAGAAAAAAAGAAGAATCCATCGGTTTTATTCTAATCCACACAAAGTATATGCAATGTTCACGGAGCTCATCATGAGACCTTTATATAAAAAACACTTTATTTCGTAAGGTAAAACAGTTACAAAACGGTACCAGCCTGATGATGGAGCTTAGTAATCCGCGTCCGCAAACGCTTCATCGCCTACTTCTATGTAGAAAGCTGACCCGGCCTACAAATCTACCAAGATACAGTAACTTTAACGAAGTAAAATAATCGTTGCCATCAAAATGATTATCGTCAAAAAGAAGAAGAAAGAACTTCACATCACAGCAAATTGAAAAGCTTTCGTGTGCTGTCTGGCCTTTATACTCAACAGGATCCTGATACCGGTAGGCTATCACCCTTTTTAGTCTCAGGAGTCCCCTGCAAAATTAAAATTAGAAAGGCTGAGCCTTTTACGTACCCTTGGTCATGCTGGTGTTTCTGGCAGCGAAGAGGTAATAAAAACATTGGACGTCTTGTTCCTCGTATGATATTTCATCTTAGCCATGTTCAAAGTTCCAAAACAAAGGAAAAATTGTTAAAGGACAGTAAGAAGTCTCTCGCATGAGTATTTTTAGTTAGCTTCTAGCCCAGACGACAAGGGAGAAGCCCTGGCAACGAAGTTAACAACGTGTCAGGAGGCCCCGAAAATTTTAATTTGAAAAGAGAGTTGGGTCGGTAACATATGAATAATTGTTTACTTTGTATTCTTCTTTATTAATTTCTTTCAGTTAGAGACTCTACGTAGATGTCATTTATCGTCTGAATCAGTTATTTAACAGAGAGAAGTCATAAAGTGATTAACTACTCAATAAAGCAAATCCTGTAGAGACTTTTATTTCGGGGCAACCAAAGACAATTTCTCTATCATTCACCAAACAAAGCGATTTCTACGCTTCTGGTAGGAAAGTTTTTACATGAAATATGTTTCTGAAAGTTGGCCCCAATAGATTTTTAGAAACTCATTGCTTAGATTTCACAAGCTGACCTCACGTGTCATCCCAGAAAAAATACAAGCATATTATCAGATGTCTAAATTAAAACTAAATTAAAATTCCAATTAACGTCTCACTAAAGAAATATCAAGCATTTGTGTGACCTTCGGACTGGATATTTTCCTAAAATTTCATTGGTTCTTCTTTGCTGTGATGTTTTTACCTTTTTCTCCTTTTCCTCCCGGATATCCCGGTCTCCATTTGATCCCACGGAACCCTCGAGCTCCTCTTCCCCACTTTCCTGGTGGCCCTGGTTCACCTGAAACACATAGAAGGTACAAAAACCGTTGCCGATGCACACACGGAATAAGAAGCCTGATAGTGGTCTTCAAAACTGAGCTCTACACCGTGAACTTTCACTTTCCACTATCCGCGACTGCGGGGCTTTAATAAACACAAAAGATTACTAATCACCAAAGGGAGCATTGAGCCAATTAAGATGAAATGAAAACACGTAAAAAAAAAAAAAGAAAAAAGAAAAAAAAAAAAAAAAACCTTGATTGGTTGACCGACTGACTGCCTCAGGACGGTGTTCAGTAGATTAAACTGCATTACATTGTCCTACGTGTGCGCGAGTTGGATTCGCCAAAGGTAATCTTATCTTGATGTAGCAACGCTGTCTCATGACTAGCCTAACAAAGAAAATTATCATCGGGTACTATTTAGGAGAAGGGACTTTTTGATCATCCTCGGTTTGACCATTGATCGCATTTTGTCTTCACGAGTGTTCTGGAATGCAAAATTACAACGTTTAGCCTACTGGCTGTCTTCTTTGTTTGAAAAGGTAATCACAAGACTTCGAGTGCAATGTGGACTAAATTAGCACGAGTAAATATTTACAAAGACTAACACAATTAGACGAGCCCGTAAGGCGAGCTTTCATTAGGAAATTTATTCCAAAGTACACCAGAAAAATCATGTGATGACTTATAAATAACATAGGAAGAAAAAAATCGAGAGAGATTTATTTTAATTATAATAGGGCGCGCAACACGCAATCGGGCAAAATTGTGCCATCCAGGGCTTTCGTTTGATCTGTGAGTTTCTTTCATCTTTAAATAATCAGCATGCTTGGTTCGTTACCTCTTTTTGTTCATGTATATTATTAGGGTTTTCCAACTATATATTTTTTTGTTATTTCAGTACGAAAACCCTAAATAATTAATTAATTGACTTTGTTTTGTTGTGTCAACACTTGCCTTTTCCTCCGTTACAACCGGGATCTCCTTTGGGGCCAGTAGCTCCGTAATCTCCCTTTGGTCCTGCAGGGCCACGGATTGCAGTATCTTCCTTAACTCCTGGTATTCCATTTTTTCCATTTAGTCCATTCATTCCTGGTGGTCTCTGCCTTCCTTGTCGACCACGCGGGCCTGGGAGTCCCTTTACAAATACTCTGCCTGGAGCTCGAATTACGGTCTCCACAGCAAAGGAACCCACTTGTTTCTTTATTTCTTCGCGGATATTTTCTAATGCGAGACAACAGCAGATTGTTAGTGAATCTTCTGCTTGCAGTTGTAGAATCTTCAGTTATTCAGGAACGCTACTGATTACAGCTGATAAATGAGAAGCTTCACTTTAAAGACCGGATAACTTTTTCCGGTGGATATAAGTCACTATCTGACACTGTAACAGTCTCCATCAGTATTTGTTCGTGTAACCATGTGCACACTCTACGCGCGCACAGCTAAGAAAAGGCGGCAACGAAAATCTTGTCCTGAAATTAATTTTATACTTTGGATGGTGAATTATTCACAGTAATTGGAAAAAAAAAAAAAAACTTATCCCGACTTTGAATAGCTGGGTTGAGATAACTCGGGAGACACAATTTCCCCAGACCTTGAAAGAATCATCACAATTCCAGAAATGTTCCAAAATACAGTGATAGGTAACACATAAAATAATTAAATAAATAAGTAAATAAATAAATAAATAAACTAACAAAGACTACTAGTTACCTATTTCAAGCATTCTAGTAACACCCGGTTCTCCTTTCATTCCTCTTAATCCTGGAAAACCGACATCTCCTTTTACTCCCTTTTCGCCTTTTGGATCTTGCATAGCCTTTGGTCGATATTTCCATAGATAACATGCAGCTTTAGGACCAGGAGGTCCTGGAGGTCCCCAGTCGCCTTTGCTCCCACGGGGTCCATATTTCTCCTCTCCACCCTTTGGACCTTGACATCCTGGCATCCCTGGGGAACCTCTAAGTCCTTGGGGTCCGGATTGCCCCGGTTCACCCTTGTCACCCTGTAGTCCCGGCTCTCCTTTCGGACTGCTGGGGCTCGGCATGCAGATTAAACCTTTGTAAGGCCAAAGTTTGATGATTTCTTCACGAACGTTTCCTAAACTGACGGGAACTTGAGACCTTTGTTTTAAGCTACGACGAGAACATTTCCAAGTGGATTCCTCATCTAACTCTGGCCAAAATCGAAATTCACAAAAAGTTAATGGCCCCACACATATCACTACTTAAGGCATGGCATACCCTAAAATATACTAGACACAATAAACTCAAAAATACACATATTTGGAAATGTCATCGCTAAGTTCGTTGTTATTGATAGACTGTTTAAAGGGATATTTTTTTCAACTTGAAGAACTTGATGACTTTCGTTTTTTGGGTATCATGAAAATCTTTCTTTTAAAAATTGATAGCTGAAAGTAACTTCAATGGGCTGTTCAGCAAATTTTCGTCCGACTCAGTGCTGTAGCTGTCCTCATTTTTAAGAGAAAACATTATAAAATAACCGGCACTTTCGGAAACGTGAGGGACTACCTTCCCATGCAACAGTCGTTTTCAATCTTTTAGGTGATGTTTTGATTACTGGACGTTACCGTTTTCGACAAACTTGGAAAAGTGTAGACGGATGGTCGTTTTGCGAAAATTTCATCAAAATTTCAATCCGAATAGATATTTAACGAAGTATTCTGTTGTGGGTTCCGCGTGAGTTATTTGCTGCGTATCGCTATAGTTATTAGCTTTTGGCAAGAACAAGCACCACCTGAAGATCGTTCGGCGTTCTATAAAATATCCCTGCCGATACAACAGGACTCGTCTAGTCTCATACAAAATGCTTGAATGATATTTTGTATAGAGCAACTCCGTTCAATTTGTTTCTCATTTTTCAGTCCCTCGTGAAAATATGCAAACTCTAAGAAATGCAACCCTAAGTGACTTTTATGGCAGAAGCAGGCGTACAGCGTAGTTTGCTTTAGGAATTTGTAGGGTTAAAGTTGGTTCACGGCGTCTTTACTGACGTCTGATTCTTTTTTTCTGGAAATGGGCTGGCATGGAAGAAGAAGATCGCTGAGGTAAGTGTTATTGCTTACTAACCTGAATAAAACTGAAGTTCCCCTTGATACAGAAGGCGTTAATATTTGTGCCCATCAAATTCGCTTTGTAATCACTGCTTCACGACTAATTCAAACGCGGTTGATAGGGAACAAGAGACTCAGATGCCAACAACTTATTGACTAAACAGGAAAGGGAATGGAAAGACTTATCCTGGCGCGCTGACGTTTATAACAGCACAAAGCGTTTTCACAGAACCTTGACAAGGAATTGTACGGAAATTGTAGAAGGCACATAAAGAGAAAGAGCACTCCTATTACATTTAAAAAATAAAAAATATTCAGTCCATGTGCAGACAGAGCCCTTTTACTTGGTTCAGCTCCCCATTGATCGAGGGAAAGGGGAAATGGATGTAAACCTCTAGGCTCAATTGGCTCAATCTTCAGAGCTGGCGTGATATCGAGGTAAGGCCTTTGGAAACATAACGGGTTTCCAGGGTTCTGGAATTATCAGATTTCTTACCGTGATTGTAATCTGTGTTGCCAGTGTTTGGATAAGCGGCTGGACTTTTCACCATAGCCTTAAGTTGTTCAGCTTCTAGCCAAAGCCTCATTTCCAGCTCTTTGACTTGCCTTTCAACGGAGTAATTCCATATGAACAGAACCACAGTCAAACAGCTGCCAAAAAAAGACAAAATGCATAAAATCAGGAGAAGACTCAGGCTTGATTTACTGTCTGAAGAGGATGGCATGGATTCTTGTCCAGGGACTTCCATATTGCTGACGTCTTTGGAGCCTGTTAGTACTGGCTGGTAGGGTCTCCTGAACCCCACTTAATTTGTGTCAAATCATCTTGACTTTTATAACCGCTTCTCAGACTATTAGATTTCACTGTCTGATAACAGAACAATCTTTCTGCGTTTCGAACATGCTTGTTCAACGATTCAGCATGCTGAATTAATAGGAGAGAATTGAGGTATTGAGCCCGATAAAGATGTAATCCACAATTTTAACAATTTTTTTTTTTTGCAGACGACAAAAAATAAGGGAAACCGACAACAGACTTTTGAATGGAAACCGACAACGAAAATGAAACACCGATACTTCCGTGCGTCGGCACATGGTATAAGACAGGATGTAGCTTTAACGGGAGCGTCTTCTTCACCCATTAATACGAGTGATTAGATCAGCTCAATAAACAGGAAATTAAACAATCAGAAGATGAAAATTGAACGGCGGAAATCGTAAGTTGTAGCGGAATTCTTAGTGTTTCGTTACAATTATAGGCTTATTTCTGACGCACGGTATAGCAGTTCTAGTTTGGCAAAGTTACTTTATGCGCCTTTTTTTTTCAAAAGGTTCCGGTTCAATTTATGGTTCTGACTTAGATCTGAGGAAGGGGACGCTGTTCTGATTTATCAATATGCCTTGCGGGGCTCTTCAAAACTTAATTAACCGGTACAACTAATTGACGGTATACAGATATACAGATATACTGGCGTTTGAAGGGGAAGGGAGGGGAAGACCGGCGCGCGAAGTTCTCGTTTTCCTGTAGGCTAGTGTACAGATGGATGGAAACACGTTTCGCTCATTTAAATGCAAGAAAACGTGATGATTGCTCAACAAATCAAACATTGACGGATATGTCCACTCATGTATATGGGGATTTTCAAGACTAATCCAGAAACTCTTTCATGACTGAGGAATTTCATAAAAAGAGACCAGGGGTCCGTTTCTCGAAAGTCCATAAACTTTATGGCCCCCTTTCGGGTGTCAAAATTCCCTTTGTATCTGAAGAACGGATCGAGAGGATCTCTTCACTGTCATTTTTTTCTTTTTGTTACCTTGAAAAAATGTTAAAAGAACGGCTTTCCAAAACAAGCGGTTGGCAGTTTCACAAATGGCTTTTAGGGCCCGAAAAGTTTTCCGGAACTTTCGAGAAACGGGGCCCCGCCCGGGTTCTCAGAGAAGGTTGGTTAGCGTTCACCATCGTTATTAAAGTACCATGACAACCCGGCTAGAGATTAGAGATTGGTGTTTGGGAAAAGGGTGATTCTGGTCCAGACCAACACACAGGGACCTCACTTCCAGTATTCTTTTTGAAGGCGGGATTTATCGTTTAGTATCCACGAATTCAGACCATCAGCAAATGGTTAGACTCTCGGATTAAGACGATAAACCGTAGGTGACGTCTCACAATCCGTCACTGATGTTCTTAGTTCCCTGTAGGACATCAGATAGCTCACACACTATTCCAATAGAATACGGCATGGAGTTCATGGTGTTGTGGTCTGTCCTCTATATGCATGGTATATAATGTATGGTTGAGAGGGTAATGCTATAGGACATTAGCTTCAACAAGCTTCTCTAAAATCGGGGGGTAAAGAAAGATATGATAACGATGAAGATGATGATCACAGTCTCTATAACGATTCTTCAATGGTCTTCAATTGACTCCGCCACTTCAAAACGAAACGAGCCATACACTGTATCAAGTGAAAAAGCTTTAAAATATCTCATCGTTAGCGTTCTTTCTTTCAAAACATTTTAATGTTGGCATTCCAGCATTTAAAAGTGAGAGTGTCATTATATCATGATCGTCATAAACTATGTCGTGATCATTACATATTATTACATTCACTATTATTGAGTTATTACACACTTTATCAAGTGGGAAACGCCTACACTAACTAGTCGTTAGCGTGCATTTATCTCGACATTCCAGCATGTAATCACTGGTGCTTCATAAGCTAGATAAGTATGCTTTACTGATTGTTATCACCTTGATTACGTCTTGTTCTCAAGTCGGAACCTGTCCGAGTACCAAGGAGTAGAATTCTTAACAAACTCTCGGTGGAAAGTAAAAAAAAATAAAAATTTGGTTTTATTCGTACTTGATAAAGGTAAAAACAGTTAACCACTGCGTAAGCAAGATTTTTTAGCTAACATTTGATCTTAAACCCCTGTTCATGAGAGCGACATTCCCCACTCGTCAGGGCGCGGGAAAATCTTTTTAACGCAAGATGTCCTAGGGTATTAAACTAAGCTAGTCAATTAATCTTTATATCTAATTCTTTTGAAACTCGAAAATCACGAATTTGGAAATTCTTAAGCAGCCTTACAGCTCTGTTTTCTTAACCTTTAGGTGTGAGTGGAATGAGACAGGCTACGTGATCCGGAACTTTTCACGACACATATCAATGCTGGAACCCGACCAAGTATTTTTTTCTTTTTCTTCTTAGATAGTAAAATATCCGGATATCCGTTAAAGCAAGAACGGATGTTTCCTAACAGCTTGTTTGGCGGTGTCCAGCTAGAAAGCTGTACTCCTTTGGACACCGCACACCTATCCACTGTTTACCTTATGGCCTAATTTCATTCTTGTTCTCCTCTGTTATTATTATTATTATTATTATTATTATTATTATTATTATTATTATTATTATTATTATTATTATTATTATTATTATTATTATTATTATAAATCATGTGTAAATGCTTAGCTTTGGACAGTGTTAATTAAAAAAATTGAATTGAACTGAATATAATTTTAAAGGCACGTGGAATTTGAACGCACTACCCCCGGTGAATATACTTTACCAAAGGACTTGTGATTCGGCCAGGCCCTTAATTCAACGGACAGTTTAATTGAATCCTTTTCCGCTATGTTAAGTCTTTCTTGCATTCGGAAGTAGTGAAAAAACTATACCTTTAAAGTTGTTATACCGTGAGAAAGTGAGTGCCTTGCCAGAGGCCGACAAATGCTCTCTGCTCTCATAGGTCTTTGAATAAATATAGAGACGGTGATTTCTTTAAAAGAACATCTACATATGGTTAAACTTTCGTCCTCTCGGACGAGGGAAATGAACTCAAGTTATTGTCTCGGTACAATTATTCATAAACATTGTGGGACAATGCCAAGGAAAATCCGTGCTCTGTTTGCAAAGAGGCAACGTTGGTCTCGGTGTTGTGATCTAGCCGGGCACTATACATATACCATCTGGCAGAGCAAAAACTATCTTCTGTAATCCACTTGCAAGAATGCCGCATTGTCACCGCAACTTTGTATAAGTTAATGGCCTATAAAGTATAAATTAGTGGCCTTAGCAAGTGAGTGTCCAATTTAGATCAGAGAGACGTCTGAAGTAGTAATCGGAGCTTGTACTAGGTTCGACACCTGCAAAAGAGCGCCGATAGAATTTTTCCAGAGTATCATCCGGTCCGAGTCGACATACTTCTTTACAAAAAGCTGAGACATTACTCTCTGTTCAAAAATATTCTAGCACATGATATATCGACTTAAATCAGTTCACCAATTACTACCATAAAACTACAACTTTAAAAGTTAATTGTCAGTTAAAGAGAAACTGACGAAATTATGTAGCGAGAGATTATACGCCTTTCATATACTTTTCAGTCGTAATGTAAACTGCAGAAACCTCTGGTTGATTGTCATCGCGGAATTTCCGCTTAAGAGTTTAGCACAGCTTCCGTTGTTTCATCAATTTCGGCCTACCGAAGTTTGATGCCTTACTTCTTATCCACGATCAGGGTCTTTTCATTCTCGATCACTTCTGTAATATTAGATCGTCTTAGAAATTTCGAACTTGAGTACTCGGGGTCGAGCTCTCCCTTGTTGAAGATATTTTTATCCTAAACAACTTCGTTGTATTTACCATCTCTGAAGCTCGGGCAGATGAAACATCAAGTACAGTAACCGCGAAGTCTGATCTGGAATTGATTGGTTACAATGATCAGCTCTTAGACAAGACCGGATCGAAGCAAGCCGGAGAGCAGAATTAAGGGTGGATTGTGGATTGTGGATTGTGGCAGTTTATGTCAAGACTAACTCTGAAAAAAATTGTGGGTGTCAGAGGATGACTTTCCGAACAGGAATCAGGATCAAAATTCAATGTCAAGTTGTTCTTACCCGTCAAATTCATTAATTTACTGTTGTTTTGAACGCCTTCAGTACCAGACGCTTTGTAGCTGTCTTCTATTCCGTAAACCATCGATGAGTTATCATATTGGGAGACTTGAATTGTAATCTCACGTGTTGACTCAGTCAGGAGGCCTATTCATTAAGTCAGTCTATTGAACTCCCATTAAATTATCGTTCCCTTCAGAGCAAAGAGAGTCAAGACGTCCATGTTTTTAATATTCGAACTCAATTATCCGCTATCATGGCGTTCAGTTTATATTAACTGAATAAGGCTCTGCGTCCAGCGACATATTTTCAAAATGCCAATTAATTATGGAAGCAACCGTAGTTAGCTTCTGTCCAAGGTGGAAAGCTGCATATACTACACCTCTTGCGGGATGGCTGCAGGATGAAATTAAAATTTAAATGATAAAATTCTTGATCATTGCCGCTAATTATGACACTGAAAGCAGCAAATTGTGGAACTAACGATTGCAAACTTTCCTCAGTTGGGCTTGTGGATTGCTCACGATGGCAATCTATTTTAAGAGAACAAACTGTATTCTTTGTTATTTGTAAAATCTAAATCGAATAAGAAAATATCTTATTCTTAATTAAAACACTCAACTGAGTTTAATTCTTGGCCTACCTTTCGAAGCAAGTTAACTTATCCCATAACTTATGAGCCGCGAACGCGAATGTTCAATCACTGATAGCAAAAGCTGCCACGGTCTCGGTTAACAATTGGATAAAACCTAGCTTTTCCTTACCTTGTCTCAGACTTTAGTGGCATCAAAGAAATCAAATATGAATGTGACGAGAGTTTATATTGGCTCCCTAACTCACGGAGGCAGCTGGTACTCTACTAATAAAGGAGTAATAGGACAGTGTATACTTCTAATCATTGCACATTAGCCGCGAACCTCCATGTTCAGAGGCAGCGGTTTTTCTTTTTTCTTTTTTTCTTTGTTCTTTTTATTTTTATTTTATTTAAGTGAGAATTTTAGTATTTTAACATTAATTAATTCTGCTTGAAATAAAACTTAAGACTTTCCTCTTTTAAACTACATTTGATAGATCATTCGTAAGTAGAGTCCATGCAAGTGTATTTTAGATTTTTATGTATCATCTTATCTTTAGGCTATGGATTTACCTACTGTATTTGAATATATTCATGCAGATATCTGGGCGTTACAAATTCGAAATTTCAATGATTATTAATGTGAAACAAGACCATTATTCTCAATATGTTGTGGCAGTCTCATGAGCCAATTGCGCAATGTTGTGAAGTGTGTTTGAAATATATTCCAACAGAAATGCACCTTGTACTAAATGCTAAATTAGAGTTATCATAAGTAATTACAAGCGATCAGACACAATTCTTTATATGGCTAAATGAAGTAAAGGCTCAGTCGTGTATTTTTGTTTCCTTTGAAGTGGCAAAATATGTATTTTCTCACCGATTCCCATATTGCATGTAAGGTTGATCTGTCGCTGGAAACCTCTGGGACACTGAACTGCATGTTCAAACAAATCGGCTGAATGAACCTTATATTTGACTCATAAATCTTCACTTTTAAGTCAACTAACAATGCAATATAGGATAAGCAATGATAACCATTTCGGAAATTACTGGTTGGATGCCCCTGATAGGTGGCCGGGTTTGGAGACATGATCGACGATAACGGCGGAACTTTGTCGTTCATCGCGGCAGTGACTTGTAACGACCAACCGTTGAACAGTGGCGACTCAGAACAATTTTCAGCGACCCATGCGCGACTTACTCGTCCGCTTCGTTTCTTCTATTTTCGGCTTACCACCAAAAAAACTCCCCAAAATAAGATAACATAAGAATATAAGATAACTTTATTTATACACGGCGTTTCCATCAGTTGATTTAGTTCATTATCTATAGTAGTATATCTATCTACCTAACTACAATAAAATTTAATAATAACAATTCAAATAAAAGAAATAAATAAAAATTCTGCTTTTCATGGAGGCCGTGTCTAAAATTTACTTAAAATTAAGATATTACTTTAAACTGTGGCGACTTAGCCTAGATTTGAAATCGGTCAGTGAAGACGCTTGTCTTAGGTCTACAGGTAAGCTGTTCCACAACTGAGCTCCACTGTACAAAAAAATTCTCTTGAGATAATCAGTTCGGGGTTGTGGAAGAACTAATTTATTTTCGGTATTCCTTAAACGATAAGCACTTACGTTGTCACGATATACAAATCTTGATCTCAGATAATCAGGTGTCAAACCATGTAATGTTTTATACATTATGATAGACTTCTGTTCCAATCTTTGATAGTAGAGTCTTCGCCACCCTAGTGCCCGGAACAAATCATCCAAATTACTATCATAGCTGGCAGACATTAGGATGCGAGCTTCCCGATTTTGAAGCCTTTGCAGTTTTTCAGAAAGTTGCCTTTGACGTAGTACGAAATTCTTTGCATTTGAGCAATTGCTTCTCGATTGCGTGTGTACTGCCACCAAAATTAAGTAAATGAAAAGGTGTCATCCCTAAAATGTTTGGGGTTCAAAAAGGACGACTACGCAATTTAAAGTTTTTGAGTCAAATCTGTCACTATTGCTACAACTTCTCGGCTAGGCAAAAAAGCTACCTAGAAGTTCCTACAGACTTGAAGTTCCCCAAGAACATCAGAACAGATAAATACTTTGTAGGAACGTGAGCTACAGTCACTAAACGAGTGACCGAGTTCTCGACGCCATATAAATGTACATTGGATTGCAGTACATTTATCTGCAACAAATGCACTCATAAGCAATGTTTGGGACAGTTTAGGCTCTTTGTGGCCAGATAAGGCTTAAAAAGCGGTTTGAAAAGCTCGAAAGTACGATTCTCGGCAAAATCTCCAACAGATATTTGTTTGTCGTGTTTGTCACGCAGTTTTGTGGCCAGCTACGGTTTCTTACTTTGAAAACGAATTCATCATTACTTCGGCTACTGCCCACACTAAACTAGTGTACCTAACATATAGTAATGCTGCGAATACCGATTCCACAAATTTTTTATCCCATGTAGAAAGAATAAATTGAATTTCAGTCACATCAAAATCACAACAAAGAACAAATTGACCGTATTTATTCGATTAACCCTCTTGGACACTTAATGAATTTTTGGGTTGTTTACCATTTACAAGCAAAGACCGGTTGGTACTAGGTTTGTTCAAATAGTAAGCAAAAACTTCCGAATGTGAAATTTAGTTGAGATCGGCGTGTACCATTTACAAAATCCGTTAAGGTTTCCGAGAGAGTCTGGAGGGAGGCAAAATCATGGAGGAATGCAAATGGTAAACACATTTTCCATTTGGAAATTCCGTTTGGGAATTTTGGATTACCTTTCAAGATATCCCGTTTTCTCCTGGAACTTTCCGTCTGGGAAGACCAAAATAGGCTTACCATTTACATTCCAACCGAAATTTCCAGATTTTTTCGGTAAATGGTAAACAACCTTGGACCTTGAGGGTGGGCACTTATTCGAGGCTGGCGCTTATTAAATTTTCACCATTTTCACAAAGTAGTAAGGTTATTTTGCAGACTTTGCAACAAAATAATAAATAAGAAAAAATCGCCAAGATGTACCAAAGCAGATGGACGGGAGATTTTGCGACTGAAAAAACTTTGCGCCCACATGGGCATTGCAGTTGAAACTTTGAGGCATTCTCATAGACTGTCAGACAATGATTGTAGACCAGTAAATAAATAATAATCCGAAACACCCCTTTTGTTTGTGCACTTCAGCTATTTTTTTCCGTAGGGGTGGGGTCCCTTTGAGGTGAGAAGCTAAATATTTTGAGCAAGATCCGGTACAACGTAGATTTGATTTTAGTTGTGTACGATACTTCGGCTGGGCAAACCAGCCGACCGACCTTCGAGGTGGCCGCTTGCTTAATCAATGCAATACGGTACCTCCGATCGGCTTAAGGTAATGTGATAAAAACCATTTTTCAATAAATGATCATTGGCGATTTTTTTTACAGCACAACTTCTTTGAGTTTTGATAATCGATTCTAATTGTGGAGCCTTGAGACCACCATGTTCTATATCACAAAGAATAGAAGACAGTTGTACCTTGTCGTTGCATTTCCTTAAAAAGTCATATATGATGCTATTGGCTTCTTTGATCACGTTTTTGTGATAAAAAAATAAATAAATAAGCCTGCACTTCACATTAGTAAGATAATAATTTAATTTTCCTTAGATTGAATGAATAAATGATTTCCTCAAAATTGAGCTTCTGCCCAAGGAAAGGGTCATTTGTGACGTACAAAGGCTTAATTTAACTTACTTTCCTCGCTCCCAGGTGCTACTGAGATTTTGATTCCCAAGAAAGAGTATTTCCGTTTTTTCATAATTAATGCGGAATCCTCATTATTACCCACACTCTACTGTTGTATAAATACAAATCCTTATATTTTTGTTGGCTTTCCCTCACACTCAGCTGCAATCAGTAATCATAACTTAAATTGGTAAAATTCCCTCACAGTTATCCACTTACGCAGAATCAGGAACTTGGTAGTGATATTAAATTGCATTACGATGCGTCTTCAATTGACTCCGCCTTCTTCAAAATATCAAATTAAAATGAAATGCACCACATGCCGTGTATTTAGCCTCTGAAAACATATAAACAACGATGCTTCATAAGCTTGGTTGTTATGTTTAATTTCGAAACAGGTTTGTCAATATATACCCCGCTATGGACTGGTTTGAATTCTTACCACTGCAGGAGCTGTTAAAAACTATTGGGAGCTATAACAAAGTTACAAATGTTGTATTTGTTTTTCTGTTTTCCCCAGATTAGTGATTAATGTTGATCTCAAAGCTTTGCAGGTTCCCCTGGGATAGTACACATTACGACTCTCAACATTGCAGGCGGCGCCGGACATGCATTTTTTTAAGGAAATGTTTCCGACTTGTGGTGGTGCAGGCTATTGGACTAAGCTAGTTAAAGCTTTCAATCGATTCATGGACAAATTCGAAGATTTCAATGGAAAGTAGGAAGTCACAGTATTGTCCTTAACAAGCTTAACAAGTTTTCCGCTTCACCTGCAGTTGGAATCATGAGTGGAAGTGACAGCATTCATGATACATTTCCTGCGGATTCGGCTTAAGAAGAGAATTTGTGAAGCATCAATGTTGGAACACGACCAAACTTCTTGTTCCTCTGGTGAATGGTGAAAAAACCGGATTACGTCAGGTAAGCGTTGAAATTATTAACGATGGCTTCTTTAAAAACAGCTTGTCATCAAGTTGATTAATCAATTGAAGCTTGAATTTAAGAAAACGTGAGAAACTTGGACATTGAACAGACTACTGAATATACTTTACGAAAGCACTTGTGATCTCCAGGGCCTCAATTTAACCGAAGGTCAGTTTTAGCGAGCCACGTTTCTGCTACTTTGAGCCATTCATGCATTAAGTACTTCAACAAAAGCTATCTCGGCTGACATACCGTGTGGATGGAAATGAGTGCCATACGCCAGGTGGACAAAGACTCTGGGGATTAATTAACTGACTAGACACTGATTCCTTTATAAGGACTTACTCAAATTAATAGCTATGCTTTTGTTCTCTTGGATAAGGGCAAGACAGTTGCTCAGAAACCTTTTGGAAAGTCACAGGGAATATATAACCCACACACTGTTTGCGAGAAGCCAGGGTAGTAAGTCCCTGCATTGTAGTCAAGCAGAGTATTTCCCAGTGACTAATACACTGTTTACCCCATTATGTCAGTAAAAGATTGAATTAATTTTTTTTTTTTTTTTCAATTTTATCATGACATTTGTAGGGGAATCTTTGTCCCCATTTTTGCCTCATAAGCAGAAGGCTATGTTTTCAGTTCTAATCGGTCGGCCAAGAATAAAGTACTGAACATTGAAAATGCGTTGCTTAATGAGCTATCTCTGAAAAATTGAACCCGATATACCAGATAATCTCTGAGGACTCTGAGTAATGTTGCTTCGAAAAGTCGACGTTTTACTGAAAGAATTTATGTAATCATTAGGGCCCTTATCACCCAATAAATGCATCAGCTTTTGACGGCTAATTGGTGACTCGTTACCATCTGAAGTTGAAACGCTTAAAATTGGAAATTCAACTAAGTTTAACAAGTTCCTTTACCTTTTGAAGTCCATTTGTAAATAAAAAGATGCCTTCTGCGAGCAAACTGAGTCGTATGCGCCAAATGTAAAAATGACGCCAGTAGTGATTCCCTCGTAGTCTACCTTCTCCAGAGCTTCTCGCCATCACAAATTTTGCCTCCCACGCTCCCCCCCAAAGTGTAGACAGCAATGAATATGTCTTACTGAAAAGCGCGAGTTACCTTCTTCGCGAGAAAAAAGAGCACTAAGCCTCCAGGCAAGATTTGATCGACTATCCGACGGTTTTTTCCCAATCGCGATATATCCTTTAAAAAAAATGTTTTGGGCAAAACGTTTCGGGAAGAAAATCTGCTAAATTATGCCCAGGGTAAACATTTCCAAAGTCCTGTGTTGCGATCTAAGACCTTTCGCAAATTTCTCCCATTTAATTAAAACCAAAAGAAACGACTATCCCATTTAATTAACTTAAGAAGGCTCGAAATAGTTTCTTCTTGTTTCAAACAAATAAATTAAACACATAGTGTCATTTTTGGTTCAGTTAGGGTAATCAGTATCAAGACGAAATTTGGCCAGGGTATTAAGTACCCATCATCGAAAAATCCTTTTTTCTTTTTTGTTGCTGTCTTTATTTATTTTTTCAAATTGCAAGCTAAACGTTCTTAATTAATCTAGGCAAGCATGCAAAAAATATATAAAAAAATGACTGTCCGAAAGCAGAGATATAAACCAGCGGCGTGAAATTGAAATGTAGAACACTCTATAATCTCCACAGTTCAATACAGGATTCAACATCTTCCTGAGACGACGAAAACCAAGATTCCCCGTTACATTGAAAGAAATATTTCGCAGCACACTCAATTGGGAAATAGCTCTTCACGGGCCATTCGCGTTTTTAAGACTGACGGCTCTTACCTAAAACAAAGCTGGACCTTCACTTCATCGGTCTGGATGGTATCAAAATCAGTAAACAAAGGTCCAAAGCTACATGAAGCCGTACGAAGGCCATAACGCGCCCTTTTCCCATCATTGAGCATTGAGTTTGGGGGGTAGGGGTGGTCTCAATTTTCCATTTAATCTGTTCAAGATTGTAGAATTAAATACCATTTCCCAGGTCAAGTGTCTGCTGACACCGCGAATGTTCTCCATTCCACAAACAAAACTGGTCACGTTCTCGAGGCAATACACAGCAGGCGTAAACACAAATTCAGAATGAACAGAAATGGATTGTTTAAACTCTGTACTGCTGCAAAGAATAAACAATACCGAAAAGCAAATTCATATTTCATAGTCAATCATGCAAAGCCCAAAAGCGGCTTTTTTCTTAGCTCCTAGCATGCCTGCTGAAGTGTAGACAGATCACGAGAGGCAACTAAATCCTGTAGGCTCTCTTTAGAATTAGTGGAGAAAAAAAGAAGAATCCATTGGTTTTATTCTAATCCACACAAAGTATATGCAATGATCATGGAACTCATCATGACACCTTTATAACAAACACTTTATTTCGTAAGGTTAAGGCAGTTACAAAACGGTGTCCGCAAAAGCTTCATCGCCTACTTCTATATAGAAAACTGATCCGGGCTACAAATCTACCAAGATACAGTCAATTTAATGAAACAAAATAATCGTTGCCATCATAATGATTATCGTCAAAAAAAACGAAGAGAGAACTTTATAGCATAGTTAATGAACATGAACATTCAAAAGCTTTCGTGTGCTCTCTGGCCTTTATACTCAACAGGATCCTGATACCGGTAGGCTATCACCCTTTTCAGTCTCAGGAGTCCCCTGCAAAATTAAAATTACAGAGGCTGAGCCTTTTACGTAATCTTGACCATGTTGGTGTTTCTGACAGCGAAGAGGTAAAATAAACATTAAAGTCTTGTTTCATGTATGACATTTCATCTTAGCCATGTTCAAAGTTTCAAAACAAAGGAAGAATTGTCAAAGGACAGTAATTGAGTCTCTCGCGTGAGTATTGTTAGTTACTAGCTTCTAGCCCAGACGAGAAGGGAGAGGGCATGGCAACGACGTTGACAACGTGTCAAGAGGCCCCAAAAATTTTAATTTGAAAAGAAAGTTGGGGCGGTAGCATAACCATTGTTTTCTTTGTATTCTCCTTTATTAATTTCTTTCAATTAGAGACTCTACGGAGATGCCATTTATCCCCTAAATCAATTATTTAACAGAGTCTGAGAAGTCATTAACCACTCGATCAAGCAAATCCTGTAGCGACTTTTATTTCGGGGCAACAAGGGACAATTTCTCTATCATCCACCAAACAAAGTGATTGCGACGCTTCTGGTATGAAAGTTTATATATGAAATGACACCTCAGGTGTCATCCAAGGAAAAAATACAAGTAATTTACACATGTCAAAAACCTCTCGAAAACCAAAGGATTGTAGCAAATTCCTTCACGATAAGAAAATTCCTCTCAAGAAATATTCAGCATTTTTGTGACTTTTGGACTAGATATTTTCCTGAAATTTAATGGATTCTTTTTTGCAGCTATGTTTCCCCTTTTTTACCTTTTCTCCCGGATATCCTCGAGCTCGTCTTCCCCACTTTCCCGGTGGCCCTGGTTCACCTAAAACACATTGAAATTTTTACTCAGAACATAGAAAGATTGTTGCTGATGCACAAACGGAGGGACAAGGAGCACGGAGGGCACATTCGGTTAGCGGCGCGGCCTTGTTGTAACAGGTCCTGAGTTCGAATCCCGGTTGTCACATCTTTGTTTCGACTCCTAATAAAATGAGCGCAACGTCGACCTCAGGTTTGTCAGTTGAATTACTGTTACGATTTATCGAGGTTAAAAGATGGTTACTTTAGTTTACTTTAGTTTAATAAAAAGCTCAATAGTGGTCTTCAAAAGCTCTACGCAGTGAACTTTTACTTTAAACTATACGCGACTGCGCTTTAGGGAATAAAAGCTTCAATAAATACGAAAAGGTTTCTATTAATGGGGGAAGGGTTAGGTGGGTTTATCTAGTAGGGAACCTCGTGTTCTTTTGTATGCCTACCTGCTTCTGGGCGAATTTCTTAAATAAAACAAAAATAATAATAATAAAGATAAATAATCACCAAAGGGGCCTTTGAGCCATTGAGCCAGTTAAGATTAAATTAAACACGTAAAAATGAGCTTAATTTTTATTAAGAAATAAAGGAATCCCAAAGGGAATAAATCAATGGGTTGATTGATTGAACGACTGACTGTCTCGGGGTGTTTAGCTGGCATAAATTTCACTGTAAATTGAAATTAACAATTAACACAAATCAAGTCAAATTTTGGTTTTTGAGGAAAGCTTAAGGGGAAACCGAAGTACCCGGAGAAAACCCCTCGGTGCAGAGTAGAGAACCAACAAACTCAACCCATATAGAGGGGGACATGGGGGGGCCCTAAACACCGCAACACCGCAAAAAAAATTAACGAACACCGCATCACCGCAAGAAAAGTCGACGAAACACCCTCACCGCAACAATTATTTTTAACATGATTTTAACGTCTACACTTGACATAACACGTTTATACCTAAACAATTTTCCACAAAATAAACACAACAAAATGTACTCTTGTCAATTCATGCCTACGCGTCGATACTGTTGATACCCGTAAACTTACTCGGAGAGCTCGTTTGTATGAAGTCCCATGAACATTACTGAGAAGTTGACCCGAAAAGCTGCCAAGCGATAAAACAACATTTCCAGAGTGTGCAGCGTCCTCTTAGTAACAAGTATTGTTACATCAATAAACTTCGGCGTTCAGTTTCTTTGATCTCTAGAGTATTTTGAAAGATTCATATTGCATTAAAGTTATATTACACGTGCTTGTCATAAATTATCACGGATTAACGAAGTTTACGTGCTGAATTTACAAGAAACCACAGCACCGCAAATGATTTCATTTCACCGAACACCGTAGCTTGAGAAACACAAACATCGCACACCGTTGGGTTTGCGATCACCGCAACACAGCAAATTGAGATTTTATTCACCGCATCACCGCATTGAAAAAACCATCAACACCGCAACACCGCAAATCCCAATGTCCCCCTCCATATATGACGCCGAGTCGAGGAATCGAACCCGGGCCACATTGGTGGGAGATGAGTGCTCTCACCACTGCGCCATCCCTGCACCCCATTTCATACAAAAGGCTGGTTATTTTGTATAAAGCAACTCCGTTTGTTTCTCATTCACTTCATGCGTGAGAAAATGCAAACTCTAAGAAAAGCAACTCTAAATCATGTTTATGGCAGAAGTAGGCGTACAGCTATAGAGTTGGTCGTCTTCACTGACGTCTGTTTCTTCTTTATTGTAACAGGCGTGGAAGTAACAGATCGGCTAGGTGTTAGTGCTTATGAACCTGAATAAAACTGAAGTACCCTTGATAGAGAAGGCGCTAAGATTTGCGTCCATATGATTCGCTTTGTAACGAAGGGTTCACATGCACGACTAATCATCAACCGGCGCGCAGACGTTTACAACAGAATTGTATGGAAATGTAGAACGTACTTGTAACACTGATTTTGCTCATTCCGTGAATGCACAGACTAGCCGTTTTACCTGGCTCCATATTTGCAGAGGGAAAAGGGAAGAGGATATAGGCCTTTAGACTCTATCTTCAGAGCTGGCGTGAGTATCGAAGAAACGGGTTTTCAGTGATCTCTTACCTGGAGGGTTATCTTTGTTTGCCGTGTTTTGATAACCAGCTGGATAGTTTACCGTAGCCAGCTCTCTGACTTGCCGTTCAACGGAATAATTCCGTATGAACAGAACGATAGCCAAACAACTGCCAAAAAACGACAAAATGCAGAATATCAGGAGGGGATTCAGTGTAGATTTACTGTCTGAATAGGATGGCATGGATTCTTGTACAGGGCCTTCCATATTGCTGACGTCTTTGGAGTTAGACAGTACTGCTGGTACGGCGGACTGAACCCTACTTAATTTGTGTCAAATCATCTAGTTGACTTTTAAAACCGCCTCTCAGACTATTAAATTTCACTATCTGACAACAGATCAATCTTTCTGCGCTTCGAGCATAATTGCTCAGCGATTCAGACTGAATTAATGGAGAACCGAGAATTGAGGTATTAAGCCCGATAAAGATGTAATTTACAATTTTTCCAAAAAAAAACGTATTTGGACACAACAAAAGAAGCTTTTTTTCAAGAGGTTCCGGTTCTCTTAGGTATGAGGAAAGGAAAGCTGTTCTAACTGAT
Organism: Montipora capitata; assembly: GCA_949126865.1. Classification (NCBI taxonomy): domain Eukaryota; kingdom Metazoa; phylum Cnidaria; class Anthozoa; order Scleractinia; family Acroporidae; genus Montipora; species Montipora capitata. Next base: position 7,202,578 of record OX421453.1, read on the forward strand.
TTATTCAAATCCGCGCTCTGTTTGCAAAGAGGCAACGTTGGTCTCGGTATTGTGATCTAGCCGGGCACTATACGTATACCATCTGGCAGAGCAAAAACTATAATCTGTAATCCACTTGCATGAATGCCGCATTGTTAGCCGGATGCTGTGGTTTGTTGTCGTCCATCCGACAAACATGACCATTAGCTCAGCGTTAAAGCATCTGAATTAGTAATCGGAGCTCGTAAGTTCGACTCCTGCAAAGCAGAACCGTTAGGATTTCCAGATTCGAGTCAACACTGGAAAAATTAATGAAGGGGGTAGTTTCTAACGAAACTGTGGTGCTGCGTCGGTGGGGAAGTAGTATACAAAAATTTGGTTTTATCAACGGAGTTGATAATGTAAATAAATGATATGTCCTCAAATAATTCTTCACAAAAACCTGAGACATTAGTTATTCTTCTCAAATATTCCAGCGCAAGATATATCGACTTAAAATTTGTTTATCAATTACTATCATAAATTGTAAATTAATGTAATGAAAGTAAAACTGACTAAATGAGATAGGGAGAGATTATACGGTCTTTCATCTCTTCGCTCAACTGTTGCGCTTCCTTTGTTTCATCATTTTCGGCCTACCGAAGTTTGATCCCTTACTTTTTATCCACGATCAGGGTCTTTTCATTCTCGATCACTTCTGTAATATTAGATCTTCTTATAAGTTTCGAACTTCGGGGACGAGCTCTCCCTTGTTAAAGATACTTTTATCCTGAAGAACTTCGATGTATTTACCATTTCTGAAGCTCGGGCAGATGAAGCATCGTGAGTACGGTAACCGCGAAGTCTGGAAAGGAAAGGAAAGGAAAGGAAAGGAACTTTATTTAAATGTCTAATCTTCTAGCGCTGTAAAGCACTAATCGGGGACA
>OX421453.1:7225982-7233482 GCA_949126865.1 Montipora capitata
TCCGAGATTTGTTTCAGACACGATAACTCAAGATATAGTTAAATTTCGTGCACTGCAAAATGGCGAAGATGCAAGATTTTGTGATTTGGTGCATTTAGTCAAAAGGTGTCATAACACGTTAAAGAAAGTAGGTGTTCCCGGTGACATGAACAACGATCACATGCTGTCTATTATTAAAGAAAAGATGTGTGCGGACGACCGCAAGGTTTGGTCTAGAGATCTGGAGCGAGAGGGAAAGATTGCCACGCTTCAAGGTCTAATGGAATGGATGACAGTGGAGATGAAATCGCGTATGCGCGCAACAGCTCCACTCAGAACTGGTACAAGTAACAGTCGTTCAGTGCATCACGTGCGAACCGAAGGCAGCGTTAGAGGTAATTCAACATGGCATAAATGTTGGTTATGTCATACATCCGCTCACTGGCCAGATCAATGTCCGCGGTTTGCCGCAATAGGCGTAGATGAAAGAATCAAAACCGCCAAAGAGAATCACGTCTGTTTCGGATGTTTGAAGAGAGCCGGTAGAGAGCACAGATTGGAAAATTGCAGCCGTAAGCAACGCTGTGCCAAGACAGAGGGAGGAGAACAGTGCCAACACTTCCATCATCCGCTTTTGCATAAGAGTAATGCGATCAGAGCGGGAATAGCAGCATTTACGGAAAATCAAGAAGCACTTCTGCCTGTAATTTCCGCAAACATTTGTGGCCAAAACGGAGTCTACAAACGAGGCAATATTCTTCTCGATACCGGAGCACAAGTCAGTTTGATTCGCAACGACACAGCTGAAGTGTTAGGGCTGAAGGGGAAGGATACGTCAGTAACCATAACTAAAGTTGGAGGTGAAGAGGAAACAATGAAAACGAAGGAGTATCGAGTCCCAGTGAATTCTTTGGACGACACCCGGAAGTATTCGGTAAAGGCCATTGGAATCCCCAGTATTGGCGATGATATTACCGCAGTTCAAACGTCCAAGCTTGCTGACCTCCTTTGTGTACCAAACGAAAAGATTCATCGAGGAAAAGGGCAGATTGACATGCTGATTGGAATAGACCATGCTCATATTCATACGGGTCAAACGAAGCAAGTTGGACAACTAGCTAGAAAGACGCCCCTTGGGTGGGTGGTGTTCGGAGGTTCCACCGAAACGCTTTCATCAAGCAGTCGAATACTCTTTGTTAAGTTATCAATGCCAGTTGACCTAACAGACTTCTGGACAACAGAGACCATGGGAGTTCAAGTGAAACCATGCGTATGTGACGCCGATAAGCTGAGTCAGGTAGAAAGGGAGGAGGCTGAAGTGATAAGCAATTCTTGCAAGAAAGTTGGAACGCAGTGGATGATTCCTTACCCGTGGAAAAGGGATCCGAACCTTCTTCCTGACAATAAATCGCTGGCATTAAAGCGATTAGAAGGAACAGAGCGTCGCCTGAAGTCCAGTCCAGATCAAGGCGAGTCCTATGACAAACAAATAAAAGAAATGCTCGAAATGAACTTCTGCAGAAAGCTATCGCAAGAAGATATGGAAAATTTCGAGGGTCCAGTCCACTACATTCCACACCATGCAGTTTTGAGACCGGAAAGCAAAAGTACACCCGTACGAATAGTGTTCAACTCTTCGTCTGTCTTTCAAGGTCACAAGCTCAATGACTACTGGATGAAAGGCCCAGACCTACTGAAAAGTTTATTTGGTGTGCTGCTAAGGTTTAGAGAAAGGGAAGTTGCCTTACTCGGAGACATCTCCAAGATGTATCATCGAATATTGATTCCAGTTCAAGATCGGCATGTCCACCGATTCTTATGGCGAAATTTAGAAACCCATCGAGAACCTGATGTTTACGTCAAAACGGTGCTGACGTTTGGCGATAAGCCTGCTCCAGCAATGGCTCAAACAGCTCTAAAGAAAACCGCTAAAGAAAACGCGTCCGGCTATCCAGAAGCAGCAGAAGTTCTCCAGAAGAACACATATATGGATGACATTTGTGACTCCGTCAACACAGTCACCGAAGCGAAACAACTGGCCAAAGATCTTGATATTATTTTGAAGACAGGTGGCTTCAATGTTAAAGGTTGGATTTCAAACAAATCACTTGAAGACCACATGCAGAGTGAGAAGCCAGCAGAAATGGCGGTCTTCAGAGGAAATGTTGCTGAGAAGGTCCTTGGAATGGCATGGAATAACCAAGCCGACACACTCACGTTCAACGTCGACTCTGATGCGATAGATCACGTGATTGGAGGTGGACAACTTTCGTCGGAAGGGAAGCTAGCAAAGAGGGTTTTGCTCAGTCAAGTCGCTCGAATTTATGATCCCCTTGATCTCGCAGCTGCTTTCCTTATCAGGGCAAAGATCGGATTACAAGAGCTATGGCAAGCCGGAGTTGATTGGGACGAAGATGCCCCGCCAGCTGTTCGTGAAAAGTGGAAATATTTATTCAGAGAAATAAAGGAGTTAAGTAGGGTCGAGTTTCCCCGCAGTTTAACTCGTGCCGATGCAGAAGAGCCTCCTATGCTGTGCGTATTTTCCGACGCATCCCAGTACGCCTTTGGAGCTTGCGCTTACAGCCGACAGAGGATTAATGATGACCAGGATCAAGTCAGGGTAATTGCAGCGAAGTCACGGGTAGCACCTTTAAAGCAACTAAGCATACCACGACTGGAACTACAAACAGCAGTTTTGGCGTCTAGATTAGCCAAGACTATTCAAGAAGAATCACGAATGAGATTCCAAGCCGTCAAGTTCTTCACAGACAGCACAATAACCCTTGCCTGGATACAGAATCCGTCACGCAATTTCAAGCCATTCGCGTCCGCGCGAGTTGGAGAAATTCAAAGTAACGCTGACCCTAGTGAATGGAAACACATCCCGGGTGAAGAAAATGTCGCTGATGATATTTCTAGAGGAATTTATGTAGGAGATCTAAACGGGAGATGGAGCAATGGACCAGAGGTTTTGCAAAAGCCAGAGGAGCTTTGGCCACAAGAGGTAGCAAAACCTGTTTCAGAGGAACATTTGGAGCTTCGACAAAACAAGACAGTTTGTGAAGTGAAGAAGACAGATGAAGCCATCGACCCGAAACGTTTTTCAAGTTGGAAAAACCTGGCTCGAGTGACGGCCCATATTCAAAGGCTGGCCAACAAGATACGCTTAAGGAGACACACCCAAACGGGAAAAGAAGGGCCACTTGTACCAGAGGAATTAGAAAAAGCTGAACGCTTCTGGATCAAGTAATCCCAGAAGTCCCTGCACAGCCGAATCAAGAAAGGGGAATTCAGGAGTTTGAGTCCCTTTGTTGACGGACAGGGTGTGGTCAGAGTTGGAGGAAGAGTTGATCGAGCAGTTGTATCATATGAAACTAGGCACCCGGCGCTTCTTCCAAGTGATCATTGGATCTCAATGTTAATAACAAGGCACGTGCATCAACAGGGACACAGTGGATTGGCTGCTACAACCGCCAAGATTAGAGCGAAGTATTGGATCCTAAAGGCAATGAAGTTGAGCAAGTCAATCAAGTTCAAATGTGGGTTCTGTAAAGAAATGGCACATAAGACCGAAACACAGTTAATGGCAAATTTACCAGCACTTCGATTAGCCCCATACACTCCACCATTTTATTACACGGCATGTGACTACTTCGGGCCTTACAGCGTCAAGGTAGGACAAAACAAGACAGCGAAGCACTACGGTGTGGTGTTTACATGCTTGAACACAAGGGCAGTACATGTGGAGATGGCCGTTGACTGTTCTACCATGGAGTTTTTGCAAGTTCTCCGTAGATTTTTTGCGATTCGCGGTCAACCTGCAGTGATGATAAGTGATAACGGTTCACAGTTTGTCGGTGCTGAAAGGGAGCTGGGTGAAATGGTACGAGGTTTGAGCCGAGAAGAGATTCAAAATTTTTGCGCAGAGAAAGGCGTGCACTGGAAATTCACGACACCTGCTGCCCCTCATCAAAATGGCTGCGCAGAGGCGCTCGTCAAGACTTGCAAGAACGCTCTAAAGCGGGCCATTGGCAGTCAATTGCTAACACCATTCGAGTTGTACACGGTGTTTCTAGAGGTAGCCAATCTTGTTAATCAACGGCCAATCGGAAGGATTCCAAACGACCCTGATGATGGCAAGTACATATGCCCTAATCATATTCTCCTTGGACGAGCGTCATCTGAAGTACCACAAGGACCATTCAAAGAAACACAAAATCCGCGCCACAGAGTTGACTTTCTCCAGAAAATCGTTGATTCATTCTGGAAGCGTTGGAATCGAGACGTTTTTCCATCCCTAGCACCGAGGAAGCAGTGACAAATTGAACGACGAAACGTGAAAGTCAACGACATCGTTACAGTGGCTGATAGTGATGCCGTTCGAGGCAAGTGGTGCACAGGCAGAATCATGAAAGTCTACCCAGGACCGGACGGTCGAGTACGAAATGTCGAAGTCAAGACGTCGACTGGCGTCTACAGTCGTCCTGTTACTAAAGTTGCTGTGATTTGTCCTGCGGAAGAAGAGTGAAGAGACAGTATACAAGCATAATTTTTAAGAGACTGCGTGTAGGATGAGGCGGAGAATGTTTTGTTAAAAAATAGATTATTTGATTCTGTTAATTGATTCCTTCATTGACATTTGATTACCTTAAGATTATTAAGACCGGATAACACGAAAAAGGTTCACTTTTTCTGGGACGTTTTGCCAACGGATCTATGCTAACCTGTTTGTTCACCAACCTGTTTTTATATTTCTGCCATCCTGTGGTACCGAAGTTTGAGGACAGTTTAATCTACTGGATATCGTCACAGAAGTAAGTGATCGATGATGTGAGATCTGTTGAAATCAAGCGCCGTAGTCCGTATTTTATTGTAGTACATAGAAGCTGAAATTATGTAATATTTTCCTTTGTAGATCGAATAAAAAGAAATTAAGAAAATTATACGATTTGAGTAATCCAGTGGATTATTAACCATTTTCCCCCGGAACAGCAAAAGCTACTGAATATTACCGAAAACTTGAACCTGCTTCTTTGTCCGGGCTATAATCTTAAGTAAAGTGATTTCAAATTGCTCAATCTTGCAAAGAAATGTAAGCAAATTGGACCGCTACAGTCATCACCTTGCACTCAGTGTCAGGCTCCAAATGCAGTCTCTCGTCATTTTTAGGTAATTACTACAACTTCTCCTTTCCAACTTCTTTTCTCCTTAAAATATATTTTCCGTGTACCTATTACGAGTAAATAAAATCATTTAAAATGGGGGGTCACCGTGTTCGTTTCTTCGCAACACGATGATAAATGGATAGCAAAGGGGCTTCTGAAGCAGCAGCATTTGATCTCCCTGGCGAATGCCTGAATGGGTTGCCTTGTGTCGTTTGTCCATGTATGACTTAGCCTTAGATTTTCTGAAATTGTCATTGGAATGCGCGATTTTGATGAGCTTAGAAGGGCGAGAGAGATCCAAACAAGGAATCTTAGTGCAGATATGACGATTCATCAACAGGGATGCGAGCGATACCCCAGTGGAGGAATAGGGAGTGTTTCGATAATTCATTAAGAACACAAACAGTTCAGAACGCGAGTTCTTCCCTTCTACCAAAGCAATGCGAATGGTCTTCTCCACGGTTTTGTTGAACCGTTCAACTTGGGTGTTTGCAGCGGGCCGCAGGGGCGTAATTTTGCGATGCCTAATGCCTAATTGTTTACACCATGCGGTAAACTCCTCTGACCCGAAAGGGACATTGTCAGATGTAATGACTTCAGGGATACCATGTGTTGCGATCATTTGGGTAAGGTGTGTAATGGCTGTGGCTGCTGAACTTCAGCGGGTGACGTGGACCTCTGCATACTTTGATGTTTCATCAACAGCGACAAAAAGATACTCTCCGGATGGAAGTAGGCCACAGTAATCAACATGGACGGGGTGCCATACTTGTTTTGGGGAATCTGTCATTCCGAGGGGCTCTGGGGGAGGTGTGGGGCCCACGATTTGGCAACCAAGACATTCGCGTACATATCTCTCAGCTTGAATATCTATGCCAAGCCACCAGACTCTGTCTGAGATGCTGTTTAACCTTAGTGATGCCTTGATGAACCTCGTGCGCCAACTGAAGAATGCGAGGACGCACTTCATCAGGGATAACAATACGATTGTTTCACAGAATAATCCCACATTTCTGGCAAAGTTCATCCTTTAGATCTGCAAAGGGCTTTGGTGCGGCTGACCAATACCCAGTGTCCAGGGCCTCCTTGATGGTTTTCAGAGTAGGGTCACATTCGAAAGCGAGAAGAAGCTCTTGAAGAGTGACGGCTGAAGGGAGACAACTATAATGCAGTAAACGTATTCCTTAACAGGATCTCTGGGTGTGTTGGTTGTGACAGGTTTGCGTGACAAAACGTCAACGGCATTTTGTATGCCAGGTTAATAAAAAAATGCTTGGGCTGTAGTTTTGAAGCCGAAACCGCCAACGTTCGATTCTTGGTGAGGGGTTCCAACGCCCATTGAGGAGGAGTTCCAGAGGTTTGTGATCTCCCACTAAGTCAAACTGACTGCCATGGATGTAAAAATGAAACCTCTCACATGCCCACACTCCAGAGAAGGCTTCTCTTTCAGTTTGGCTATAGCTCTGTTCAACGGGTGAGAGACCACGGCTTGCATATGCACCAGGTTGTATAGAACCATCAGGGTGCTTCTGAGTTAAGGTACCACTGATTCCAATCTTGCAGGCGTCATGACGTACCTGGGTGGAAAGGGAGGGGTCAAAACTGGCCAGAACAGTGTCGCTAGATATGAGGTTACGCGGACCCACAGCCATGGATGGTTCTTGTGTGTGATTCTTCGTATAGGCTCTGTCATAGCAGCGAGGTTTGGAACGAAATGGGCCACGATATTTACTAATCCAAGAAAACATCTTGCTTCTGTGGCTGTGCTGGGCGGTTGCATTTGCTTGATTACGTGTATACGATTCTTGTCGGGGGATATACCTTGCGCTGAGATGTGGAATCCATAATAGTCCAGTTCAGTGACCCCAAATAGACACTGCTGGGTTGACAGTGAGGTTTTTGTCTTGGAGACGAAGCAGCACATTATCTAAGGATCTGTCATGCTCCTTTCTAGTGGTACCATGGACAAGAATGTCGTCAGCAATGTTCTTCGAATTATGCATGGCATCCCTCGAGGACCTGTTCAATTACATGTTGGCATACGTCGGAGCCTACTGATGCTCCATATGGCAGACGTTTGTAACGGTGGAGGCCTGCATGTGTTTTGAATGTTGTCAGGTGGCGATATGATTTAGTCAGTTCAATTTGGTGATAATATTTTTTGAGATCAATTTTTGAGAAGAACTTGGAGCCGTTTAGGTCTTGTAGGATTTTTTCCGATGTTGGGTATGGGTGGTGTGTACGACAGAGAGCCTCGTTAGGCTTACACATCTTAACGCACAGTGTTACGTCACCATTTGGCTTATCAACGATGACGAGTGGTGACACCCATGGTGTTGGGCCCGTCACATGTTCA
>OX421453.1:7245982-7248482 GCA_949126865.1 Montipora capitata
TTTTGATAATCGATTCTAAGTGTGGAGCCTTGAGACCACCATGTTCTATGTCACAAAGAATAGAAGACAGTTGTACCCGTGTCGTTGCCTTTCCATAAAAGTCATATATGATACTATTGGCTTCTTTAATAATAATAATAATAATAATAATAATAATAATAATATTAACTTTATTACTTTCCAAATTCTGGTTTTTCGAAGTAATTACAATATTTAATAAAATATCTAAAACTATAGAACAATGACAAATGATTAAATATTTGAAATTCTCAAAGTAATTACAATATTCAATAAAATATCTAAAACTATAAAACAGTAAGAAATGATTAGAATCATATTTATATAACAAATTTGACAAGAAATTTGATATATGTTAAAATCATTGATAGCTTCTAACATTCTCTTTGTAAATGACGCATTAGTTCCTTTTGGAATAATGCAAGGTTTGTCAGCTCAGTGAGACTTCCAGGTAGGTTATTCCACAGAGAAACTGCTCGATAATACAAGGTTCTTTGGCCTGCGGCCGTTCTGTATCCTGGGATGTCCATCTTATTCTTATTCCGTGTGTCTTTATTGTGGATTTCAGACCTCTTTTTGAACTTTTTGGCAAGGTAGTCAGGGGCAAAAGCCCTTAAACACTTAAAAACCAGTATGCAATCCCTGTAGATAAGCATAGATTCCACAGACAACCATTTCAGTTCTTTGAGAACAGGGGTAAAGTGATCAAATTTCCGCGAACGGGTTATAATCCTAGCTGCGAAATTTTGGACATTCTGTAATTTGTTGATATTCTTCTTTGTAGTACTAAACCAGACAGATGAACAATAATAGAGTTTGCCGAAGACTAGTGCATTGATAACGTTTAATAAGGTGTTTCTGTCCAAAAGATGTTTTATCCTATTAATTTGACTTAAACATGACAAGCAAGAAGATGTAACACTTGTTATATGTTCATCAAAACTCAATGTAGCGTTCATATACACCCCAAGGTCCCTCGATGAAACAACCGGACGCAACTCTTTCCCCAGCAAGGTAACATATACATCCAGATCTGTAGGCGTATTTTGAAGCATTTGACGGGTGCCAATTAGAAGCAATTTCGTCTTGTCCGGATTAATCAAAAGGCTATTTTGGCAGCACCATGAGGCCACTTTCCTCAGATCTTCGGTTACTTGTCGAGCTGCACCATCAATGTCTTTAACTAAGAATGACAGATGTAATTTGGAATCATCCACGTATAATTCTAAGGAGCAATAATTTGGAACGCCCGGCATATCGTTTATGTAAACGTTAAATAATGCCGGCCCTAGGATGGATCCTTGTGGGATCCCGTGTGTAAATTGACACATTCCAGACATTTCAGAGCCAATTCGTGTATACTGCTGGCAATCATGCATGTAGCTCCTGAACCATTCTAGTGCTGTACAAGACACCCCCAACGATCTCAACTTAACTAAAAGTTTGGCATGGTCTATACTGTCAAATGCTTTGGACAGGTCCAAAAGGACCATAAATGTCAACATCTTGTTGTTCATCGCTTCCAGGAACTTATCTGTCATCATAATGTTCAGTGTTTCAGTTGAATGTTGAGCTTTATTCCCACTTTGATGTTCAGTCAACCGTTTCCTGCTTTTCATGTATGCCATGAATTGGTTTAGTGCGGCCCGCTCACATATCTTTGACATAGCTGGAAGCAACAATAATAAAAATAAGTCTGCGCATTGGAACTACAAATGTCTTAACAATTTGAACTCAGCCTATAAAAATAGTAAGATTTCTCCATCTCCATAATTTAACTTTCCTTACACTGAATAAATAAATGATTTCCTCAAAATTGAGCTTCTGCCCAAGGAAAGGGTCATTTGTGACGTAATAAGGGACCCCAACATTTTTGACCACCCTCTTAAGTTCAGCCATGCTTACTTTAATTTACTTTCCTCGCTCCCAGGTGCTACTGAGATTTTGATTCCCAAGAAAGAGTATTTCTGTTTTCTCATAATTGATGTCATTACCCACACTCTTCTGTTGTATAAATACAAATCCTTATATTTTTGTTGGCTTTCCCTCACACTCAGCTGCAATCACTAACCATAACTTAAATTGGTAAAATTCCTTCAAAGTTATCCACTTACGCAGAATCAGGAACTTGGCAGTGATATTAAATTGGAACAGGAGGCGTCTTCAATTGACTCCGCCTTCTTCAAAATACCAAATTAAGATGAAATGCACCACATGCCGTGTATTCAGCCTCTGAAAACTCTAAGATTAACTAATTATTAGCGTTCTTTATTTAAAACCATTTATCTCCACATTCCAGCATGTAAACAATGATGCTTCATAAGCTTGGTTGTTATGGTTGGGATGCTTTATCTCGAAACAGGTCTGTCAATGTATACCCCGCTAAGGACTGGTTTAAATTCTTACCACTGCATGAGCTGTTAGAAACTATTGGGAGCTATAACAAAGTTACAAATGTTGTATTTTTTTCTCTTTTCCCCAG
>OX421453.1:7253482-7298482 GCA_949126865.1 Montipora capitata
AGTTTGCGGGAGGGCGCTGGTCTCAATTTTCCATTTAATTTGTCCAAGATTGTAAAATTAAATACCATTTCCCAGATCAAGTGTCTACTGACACCGCGAATGTTCTCCATTCCACAAACAAAACTGGTCACATTCTCGAGGCAATACACAGCAGGCGTAACCACAAATTCAGAATGAACAGAAATGGATTGTTTAATCTCTGTGCTGCTGCAAACAATAAACAATACCGAAAAGAAAATTTATATTTCATAGTCAATCACCACGAACAAAAACATCCTCTCGTGTCATGCATGCTCGTTACCGTTTCGAATGATTGACAGATTTCTTTTCAGGGGCAAAGACCAAAATCGGCTCTTTTCTTAGCTCCTAGCATGACTGCTGAGGTGTAGACAGATCACGTGAAGCAACTAAATCCTGTAGGCTCTCTAATGGAATTAGTGGAGAAAAAAAGAAGAATCCATTGGTTTTATTCTAATCCACACAAAGTATATGCAATGTTTACGGAGCTCATCATGAGACCTTTATATAAAAAACACTTTATTTCGTGAGGTAAAACAGTTACAAAACGGTACCAGCCTGACGATGGCGCTTAGTAATCCGCGTCCGCAAACGCTTCATCGCCTACTTCTATGTAGAAAGCTGACCCGCCCTACAAATCTACCAAGATACAGTCACTTTAATGCAGTAAAAAATCGTTGCCATCAAAATGATTATCGTCAAAAAGAAGAAGAAAGAACTTCACATCACAGCAAATTGAAAAGCTTTCGTGTGCTGTCTGGCCTTTATACTCAACAGGATCCTGATACCGGTAGGCTATCACCCTTTTTAGTCTCAGGAGTCCCCTGCAAAATTAAAATTAGAAAGGCTGAGCCTTTTACGTACCCTTGGCCATGCTGGTGTTTCTGGCAGCGAAGAGGTAATAAAAACATTGGACGTCTTGTTCCTCGTATGATATTTCATCTTAGCGATGTTCAAAGTTCCAAAACAAAGGAAAAATTGTCAAAGGACAGTAAGAAGTCTCTCGCATGAGTATTTTTAGTTAGCTTCAAGCCCAGACGACAAGGGAGAGGTCCTGGCAACGAAGTTAACAACGTGTCAGGAGGCCCAGAAAATTTTAATTTGAAAAGAGAGTTGGGTCGGTAACATATAAATCATTGTTTACTTTGTATTCTTCTTTATTAATTTCTTTCAGTTAGAGACTCTACGTAGATGTCATTTATCGTCTGAATCAGTTATTTAACAGAGAGAAGTCATAAAGTGATTAACTACTCAATGAAGCAAATCCTGTAGAGACTTTTATTTCGGGGCAACCGAGGACAATTTCTCTATCATTCACCAAACAAAGCGATTTCTACGCTTCTGGTAGGAAAGTTTATGCATGAAATATGTTTCTGAAAGTTGGCTCCAATAGATTTTTATAAACTCATTGCTTAGATTTCACAAGCTGACCTCAGGTGTCAGTCCCAGAAAAAATACAAGTATATTTTCAGATGTCTAAATTAAAACCTCTCGAAAGCCAAGGGTTTATAGCAAATTCCTTCACGATATGAAAATGCCAATTAACGTCTCACTAAAGAAATATCAAGCATTTGTGTGACCTTCGGACTGGATATTTTCCTAAAATTTCATTGGTTCTTCTTTGCTGGGATGTTTTTACCTTTTTCTCCTTTTCCTCCCGGATATCCCGGTTTCCATTTGATCCCACGGAACCCTCGAGCTCCTCTTCCCCACTTTCCTGGTTGCCCTGGTTCACCTGAAACACATAGAAGGTACAAAGACCGTTGCCGATGCACACACGGAATAAGAAGCCTGATAGTGGTCTTCAAAACTGAGCTCTACACCGTGAACTTTCTCCTTCCACTATACGCGACTGCGGGTTTTTAATAAACACAAAAAGATTACTAATCACCAAAGGGAGCATTGAGCCAATTAAGATGAAATGAAAACACGTAAAAAAAACAGAAGAAAAAAAAAAAAACAAACAAACAAAAGAAAAGAATAAAAAGGTTTTTTGATTAAGAAATAAAGGAACCCCAAAGTGAATAAATCATAGAAACCTTGATTGGTTGACGGACTGACTGCCTCAGGACGGTGTTCAGTAGATTAAATCGTATTACATTGTCCTACGTGTGCGCGAGTTGGATTCGCGAAAGGTAATCTTATCTTGATGTAGCAACGCTGTTTCATGACTGTAGCCTAACAAAGAAAAGTATCATCGGGTACTATTTAGGAGAAGGGACTTTTTGATCATCCTCGGTTTGACCATTGGCCGCATTTTGTCTTCACGAGTGTTCTGGAATGCAAAATCACAACGCTTAGCCTACTGGCTGTCTTCTTTGTTTGAAAAGGTAATCACAAGAATTCGAGTGCAATGTGGACTAAATTAGCACGAGTAAATATTTACAAAGACTAACACAATTAGACGAGCCCGTAAGGCGAGCTTTCATTAGGAGTGCTCATTTATTCCAAAGTACACCAGAAAAATCATGTGATGACTTATAAATAACATAGGAGGAAAAAAATCGAGAGAGATTTATTTTAATTATAATAGGGCGCGCAACACGCAATCGGGCAAAATTGTGCCATCCAGGGCTTTCGTTTGATCTGTGAGTTTCTTTCATCTTTAAATAATCAGCATGCTTGGTTCTTTACCTCTTTTTGTTCATGTATATTATTAGAGTTTTCCAACTATATCTTTTTTTGTTATTTCAGTACGAAAACCATAAATAATTAATTAATTGACTTTGTTTTGTTGTGTCAACACGTGCCTTTTCCTCCGTTACAACCGGGATCTCCTTTGGGGCCAGTAGCTCCGTAATCTCCCTTTGGTCCTGCAGGGCCACGGATTGCAGTATCTTCCTTAACTCCTGGTATTCCATTTTTTCCATTTAGTCCATTCATTCCTGGTGGTCTCTGCCTTCCTTGTCGACCACGCGGGCCTGGGAGTCCCTTTACAAATACTCTGCCTGGAGCTCGAATTACGGTCTCCACAGCAAAGGAACCCACTTGTTTCTTTATTTCTTCGCGGATATTTTCTAATGCGAGACAACAGCAGATTGTTAGTGAATCTTCTGCTTGCAGTTGTAGAATCTTCAGTCATTCAGGAACGCTACTGATTACAGCTGATAAATGAGAAGCTTCACTTTAAGACCGGATAACTTTTTCCGGTGGATATAAGTCACTATCTGACACTGTAACAGTCTCCATCAGTATTTGTTCGTGTAACCATGTGCACACTCTACGCGCGCACAGCTAAGAAAAGGCGGCAACGAAAATCTTGTCCTGAAATTAATTTTATACTTTGGATGCTGAATTATTCACAGTAATTGTAAAAAAAAAAAAAACTTATCCCGACTTTGAATAGCTGGCTTGAGATAACTCGGGAGACGCAATTTCCCCAGACCTTGAAAGAATCATCACAATTCCAGAAATGTTCCAAAATACAGTGATAGGTAACACATCAAATAATTAAATAAATAAGTAAATAAATAAATAAATACATAAATAAATACATAAATAAATAAATAAATAAATAAATAAATAAACTAACAAAGACTACTAGTTACCTATTCCAAGCATTCCAGTAACACCCGGTTCTCCTTTCATTCCACTTAATCCTGGAAAACCGACATCTCCTTTTACTCCCTTTTCGCCTTTTTGATCTTGCATAGCCTTTGGTCGATATTTCCATAGATAACATGCAGCTTTAGCACCAGGAGGTCCTGGAGGTCCCCAGTCGCCTTTGCTCCCACGGGGTCCATATTTCCCCTCTCCACCCTTTGGACCTTGACATCCTGGCATCCCTGGGGAACCTCTAAGTCCTTGGGGTCCGGATTGCCCCGGTTCACCCTTGTCACCCTGTAGTCCCGGCTCTCCTTTCGGACTGCTGGGGCTCGGCATGCAGATTAAACCTTTGTAAGGCCAAAGTTTGATGATTTCTTCACGAACGTTTCCTAAACTGACGGGAACTTGAGACCTTTGTTTCAAGCTACGACGAGAACATTTCCCAGTGGATTCCTCATTTACCTCTGGCCAAAATCGAAATTCACAAAAAGTTAATGGCCCCGCACATACCACTACTTAAGGCATGGCATACCCGAAAATATACTAGACACAGTAAACTCAAAAATACACATATTTGGAAATGTCATCGCTAAGTTCGTTGTTATTGATAGACTGTTTAAAGGGATATTTTTTTCAACTTGAAGAACTTGATGACTTTCGTTTTTTGGGTATCATGAAAATCTTTCTTTTAAAAATTGATAGCTGAAAGTAACTTCAATGGGCTGTTCAGCAAATTTTCGTCCGGCTCAGTGCTGTAGCTGTCCTCATTTTTAAGAGAAAACATTATAAAATAACCGGCCCTTTCGGAAACGTGAGGGACTACCTTCCCATGCAAGAGCCGTTTTCAATCTTTTAGGTGATGTTTTGATTACTGGACGTTACCGTTTTCGACAAACTTGGAAAAGTGTAGACGGATGGTCGTTTTGCGAAAATTTCATCAAAATTTCAATCCGAATAGATATTTAACGAAGTATTCTGTTGTGGGTTCCGCGTGAGTTATTTGCTGCGTATCGCTATAGTTATTAGCTTTTGACAAGAACAAGCACCACCTAAAGATCGTTCGGCGTTTTATAAAATACCCCTGCCGATACAACAGGACTCGTCTAGTCTCATACAAAATGCTTGAATGATATTTTGTATAGAGCAACTCCGTTCAAGTTGTTTCTCATTTTTCAGTCCCTCGTGAAAATATGCAAACTCTAAGAAATGCAACCCTAAGTGACTTTTATGGCAGAAGCAGGCGTACAGCGTAGTTTGCTTTAGGAATTTGTAGGGTTAAAGTTGGTTCACGGCGTCTTTACTGACGTCTGATTCTTCTTTTCTGGAAATGGGCTGGCATGGAAGAAGAAGATCGCTGAGGTAAGTGTTATTGCTTACTAACCTGAATAAAACTGAAGTTCCCCTTGATACAGAAGGCGTTAATATTTGTGCCCATCAAATTCGCTTTGTAATCACTGCTTCACGACTAATTCAAACGCGGTTGATAGGGAACAAGAGACTCAGATGCCAACAACTTATTGACTAAACAGGAGAGGGAACGGAAAAACTTATCCTGGCGCGCTGACGTTTATAACAGCACAAAGCGTTTTCACAGAACCTTGACAAGGAATTGTACAGAAATTGTAGAAGGCACATAAAGAGAAAGAGCACTCCTATTACATTTTTTTTAAAAGTATATTCAGTCCATGTGCAGACAGAGCCCTTTTACTTGGTTCAGCTCCCTATTGATCGAGGGAAAGGGAAAATGGATGTAAACCTCTAGGCTCAATTGGCTCAATCTTCAGAGCTGGCGTGATATCGAGGTAAGGCCGTTGGAAACATAACGGGTTTCCAGGGTTCTGGAATTATCAGATTTCTTACCGTGATTGTAATCTGTGTTGCCAGTGTTTGGATAAGCGGCTGGACTTTTCACCATAGCCTTAAGTTGTTCAGCTTCTAGCCAAAGCCTCATTTCCAGCTCTTTGACTTGCCTTTCAACGGAGTAATTCCATATGAACAGAGCCACAGTCAAACAGCTGCCAAAAAAAGACAAAATGCATAAAATCAGGAGAATACTCAGGCTTGATTTACTGTCTGAAGAGGATGGCATGGATTCTTGTCCAGGGACTTCCATATTGCTGACGTCTTTGGAGCCTGTTAGTATTGGCTGGTACGGTCTCCTGAACCCCACTTAATTTGTGTCAAATCATCTTGACTTTTATAACCGCTTCTCAGACTATTAAATTTCACTATCTGATAACAGAACAATCTTTCTGCGTTTCGAACATGATTGTTCAACCATTCAGCATGCTGAATTAATGGGGAGAATTGAGGTATTGAGCCCGATAAAGATGTAATCCACAATTTTAACAAAATTTTTTTTTGCAGACGACAAAAAATAAGGGAAACCGACAACAGACTTTTGAATGGAAACCGACAACGAAAATGAAACACCGATACTTCCGTGCGTCGGCACATGGTATAAGACAGGATGTAGCTTTAACGGGAGCGTCTTCTTCACCCATTAATACGAGTGATTAGATCAGCTCAATAAACAGGAAATTAAATAATCAGAAGATGAAAATTGAACGGCGGAAATCGTAAGTTGTAGCGGAATTCTTAGTGTTTCGTTACAATTATAGGCTTATTTCTGACGCACGGTATAGCAGTTCTAGTTTGGCAAAGTTACTTTATGCGCTTTTTTTTTCAAAAGGTTCCGGTTCTATTTATGGTTCTAACTTAGATCTGAGGAAGGGGACGCTGTTCTGATTTATCAATATGCCTTGCGGGGCTCTTCAAAACTTAATTTACCGGTACAACTAATTGACGGTATACAGATATACAGATATACTGGCGTTTGAAGGGGAAGGGAGGGGAAGACCAGCGCGCGAACTCCTCGTTTTCCTGTAGGCTAGTGTACAGATGGATGGAAACACGTTTCGCTCAATTAAATGCAAGAAAACGTGATGATTGCTCAACAAATCAAATATTGACGGATATGTCCACACATGTATATGGGGATTTTCAAGACTAATCTAGAAAGTCTTTCATGACTGAGGAATTTCATAAAAATAGACCAGGGGTCCGTTTCTCGAAAGTCCATAAACTTTATGGGCCACTTTCGGGTGTCAAAATTCCCTTTGTATCTGAAGAACGGATCGAGAGGATCTCTTCACTGTCATTTTTTTCTTTTTGTTACCTTGAAAAAATGTTAAAAGAGCCGCTTTCCAAAACAAGCGGTTGGCAGTTTCACAAATGGCTTTTAGGGCCCGAAAAGTTTTCCGGAACTTTCGAGAAACGGGGCCCCGTCCGGGTTCTCAGAGGGTTGGTTAGCGTTCACCATCGTTATTAAAGTACCATGACAACCCGGCTAGGGATTAGAGATTGGTGTTTCGGAAAAGGGTGATTCTGGTCCAGACCAACACACAGGGACCTCACTTCCAGTATTCTTTTTGAAGGCGGGATTTATCGTTTAGTATCCACGAATTCAGACCATCAGCAAATGGTTAGACTCTCGGATAAAGACGATAAACCGTAGGTGACGTCTCACAATCCTTCACTGATGTTCTTAGTTCCCTGTGGGACATCAGATAGCTCACACACTATTGCAATAGAATATGGCATGGAGTTCATGGTGTTGTGGTCTGTCCTCTATATGCATGGTATATAATGTATGGTTGAGAGGGTAATGCTTTAGGACATTAGCTTCAACAAGCTTCTCTAAAATCGGGGGGTAAAGAAAGATATGATAATGATGAAGATGATGATCACAGTCTTACTGTTTGCATAAGTCGTTGCGGATCCAGCATTTCTAGGAGTAATTAAACATTAACAAGACACCTTTCTCGCAAAGAAATTATGTTAGGTTGAGCCAAAATGCATTCAAAGTTAACAACCTAAACGGAATCAGAATCTTCATTAGCATTGATATTCAAGTGCAACGATTTTATGCTGACGCAACGCTTGCTCTATAACGATTCTTCAATGGTCTTCAATTGACTCCGCCACTTCAAAACGAAATGAGCCATACACTGTATCAAGTGAAAACGCTTTAAAATATCTCATCGTTAGCGTTCTTTATTTCAAAACATTTTAATGTTGACATTCCAGCATTTAAAAGAGAGAGTCATTATATCATGATCGTCATAAACTATGTCGTGATCATTACATATTATTACATATTTAGTTATTAACACACTGTATTAAGTGGGAAACGCCTAAACTAACTAGTCGTTATCGTACATTTATCTCGACATTCCAGCATGTAATCACCGGTGCTTCATAAGCTAGATAAGTATGCTTTACTGATTGTTATCACCTTGATTACGTCTTGTTCTCCAAGTCGGAACCTGTCCGAGTACCAAGGAGTAGAATTCTTAACAAACTGTCGGTGGAAAGTAAAAAAAAAATAAAAATTTGGTTTTATTCGTAATTGATAAAGGTAAAAACAGTTAACCACAGCGTAAGCAAGATTTTTGAGCTAACATTTGATCTTAAACCCCTGTTCATGAGAGCGACATTCCCCACTCGTCAGGGCGCTGGAAAATCTTTTTAACGCAAGATGTCCTAGGGTATTTAACTAAGCTAGTCAATTAATCTTTATGTCTAATTCTTTTGAAACTCGGAAATCACGAATTTGGAGATTCTTAAGCAGCCTTACAGCTCTGTTTTCTTAACCTTTAGGTGTGAGTGCAATGAGACAGGCTACGTGATCCGGAACTTTTCACGACACATATCAATGCTGGAACCCGACCAAGTATTTTTTTCTTTTTCTTCTTAGATAGTAAAATATCTGGATATCCGTTAAAGCAAGAACGGATGTTTCCTAACAGCTTGTTTGGCGGTGTCCAGCTAGAAAGCTGTACTCCTTTGGACACCGCACACCTATCCACTGTTTACCTTATGGCCTAATTTCATTCTTGTTCTCCTCTTTTTGTTATTATTATTATTATTATTATTATTATTATTATTATTATTATTATTATTATTATTATTATTATTATTATTATTATTAATCATGTGTAAATGCTTAGCTTTGGACAGTGTTAATTAAAAAAATTGAATTGAACTGAATATAATTTTAAAGGCACGTGGAATGTGAACGCACTACCCCCGGTGAATATACTTTACCAAAGGACTTGTGATTCGGCCAGGCCCTTAATTCAAGGACGGTTTAATTAAATCCTTTTCCGCTATGTTAAGTCTTTCTTGCATTCGGAAGTAGTGAAAAAGCTATACCTTTAAAGTTGTTGTTATACCGTGAGAAAGTGAGTGCCTTGCCAGAGGCCGACAAGTGCTCTCTGCTCTCATAGGTCTTTGAATAAATAAAGAGACGGTGATTTCTTTAAAAGAACACCTACATATGGTTAAACTTTCGTCCTCTCGGACGAGGGAAATGAACTCAAGTTATTGTCTCGGTACAATTATTCATAAACATTGTGGGACAATGCCAAGGAAAATTCGTGCTCTGTTTGCAAAGAGGCAACGTTGGTCTCGGTGTTGTGATCTAGCAGGGCACTATACATATACCATCTGGCAGAGCAAAACCTATCTTCTGTAATCCACTTGCAAGAATACCGCATTGTTACCGCAACTTTGTATAAGTTAATGGCCTATAAAGTATAAATTAGTGGCCTTAGCAAGTGAGTGTCCAATTTAGATCAGAGAGACGTCTGAAGTAGTAATCGGAGCTTGTACTAGGTTCGTCACCTGGAAAAGAGCACCGATAGAATTTTTCCAGAGTATCATCCGGTCCGAGTCAACATTCGGAAAATTATATGTCCTTATATACTTCTTTACAAAAAGTTGAGACATTACTTTCTGTTCAAAAATATTCCAGCACATGATATATCGACTTAAATCAGTTCACCAATTACTACCATAAAACTGCAAATTTAAAAGTTAATTGTCAGTTAAAGAGAAACTGACGAAATTATGTAGCGAGAGATTATACGCCTTTCATATACTTTTCAGTCGTAATGTAAACTGCAGAAACCTCTGGTTGATTGTCATCGCGGAATTTCCGCTTAAGAGTTTAGCACAGCTTCCGTTGTTTCATCAATTTCGGCCTACCGAAGTTTGATGCCTTACTTCTTATCCACGACCAGGGTCTTTTCATTCTCGATGACTCCTGTAATATTAGATCGTCTTAGAAATTTCGAACTTGAGTACTCGGGGTCGAGCTCTCCCTTGTTGAAGATATTTTTATCCTAAACAACTTCGTTGTATTTACCATCTCTGAAGCTCGGGCAGATGAAACATCAAGTACAGTAACCGCGAAGTCTGATATGGAATTGATTGGTTACAATGATCAGCTCCTTAGACAAGACCGGATCGAAGCTAGCCGGAGAGCAGAATTAAGGGTGGATTGTGGATTGTGGATTGTGGCAGTTTATGTCAAGACTAACTCTGAAAAAAATTGTAGGTGTCAGAGGATGACTTTCCGAACAGGAATCAGGATCAAAATTCAATGTCAAGTTGTTCTTACCCGTCAAATTCATTAATTTACTGTTGTTTTGAACGCCTTCAGTACCAGACGCTTTGTAGCTGTCTTCTATTCCGTAAACCATCGATGAGTTATCATATTGGGAGACTTGAATTGTAATCTCACGTGTTGACTCAGTTAGGAGGCCTATTCATTAGGTCAGTCTATTGAACTCCCATTAAATTATCGTTCCCTTCAGAGCAAAGAGAGTCAAGACGTCCATGTTTTTAATATTCGAACTCAATTATCCGCTATCATGGCGTTCAGTTTATATTAACTGAATAAGGCTCTGCGTCTAGCGACATATTTTCAAAATGCCAATTAATTATGGAAGCAACCGTAGTTAGCTTCTGTCCAAGGTGGAAAGCTGCATATACTACACCTCTTGCGGGATGGCTGCAAGATGAAATTGAAATTTAAATGATAAAATTCTTGATCATTGCCGCTAATTATGACACTGAAAGCAGCAAATTGTTGAACTAACGATTGCAAACTTTCTTCAGTTGGGCTTGTGGATTGCTCACGATGGCAATCTATTTTAAGAGAACAAACTGTATTCTTTGTTATTTGTAAAATGTAAATCGAATAAGAAAATATCTTATTCTTAATTAAAACACTCAACTGAGTTTAATTCTTGGCCTACCTTTCGAAGCAAGTTAATGATCCCATAACTTATGAGCCGCGAACGCGAATGTTCAATCACTGATAGCAAAGGCTGCCACGGTCTCAGTTAACAATTGGATAAAACCTAGCTTTTCCTTACCTTGTCTCAGACTTTAGTGGCATCAAAGAAATCAAATATGAATGTGACGAGAGTTTATATTGGCTCCCTAACTTACGGAGGCAGCTGGTACTCTACTAATAAAGGAGTAATAGGACAGTGTATACTTCTAATCATTGCACATTAGCCCCGAACCTCCATGTTCAGAGGCAGCGGTTTTTCTTTTTTCTTTTTTTCTTTGTTCTTTTTATTTTTATTTTATTTAAGTGAGAATTTTAGTATTTTAACATTAATTAATTCTGCTTGAAATAAAACTTAAGACTTTCCTCTTTTAAACTACATTTGATAGATCATTCGTAAGTAGAGTCCATGCAAGTGTATTTCAGATTTTTATGTATCATCTTATTTTAGGCTATGGATTTACCTACTGTATTTGAATATATTCATGCAGATATCTGGGCGTTACAAATTCGAAATTTCAATGATTATTAATGCGAAACAAGACCATTATTTTCAATATGTTGTGGCAGTCTCATGAGCCAATTGCGCAATGTTGTGAAGTGTGTTTGAAATATATTCCAACAGAAATGCACCTTGTACTAAATGCTAAATTAGAGTTATCATAAGTAATTACAAGCGATCAGACACAATTCTTTATATGGCTAAATGAAGTAAAGGCTCAGTCGTGTATTTTTTTTTTCCTTTGAAGTGGCAAAATATGTATTTTCTCACCGATTCCCATATTGCATGTAAGGTTGATCTGTCGCTGGAAACTGCTGGGACACTGAACTGCATGTTCAAACAAATCGGCTGAATGAACCTTATATTTGACTCATAAATCTTCACTTTTAAGTCAACTAAGAATGCAATATAGGATAAGCAATGATAACCATTTACGGAAATTACTGGTTGGATGCCCCTGATAGGTGGCCGGGTTTGGAGACACGATCGACGATAACGGCGGAACTTTGTCGTTCATCGCGGCAGTGACTTGTAACGACCAACCGTTGAAAAGTGGCGACTCAGAACAATTTTCAGCGACCCATGCGCGACTTACTCGTCCGCTTCGTTTCTTCTATTTTCGGCTTACCACCAAAAAAACTCCTCAAAATAAGATAACATAAGAATATAAGATAACTTTATTTATACACGGCGTTTCCATCAGTTGATTTAGTTCATTATCTATAGTAGTATATCTATCTACCTAACTACAATAAAATTTAATAATAACAATTCAAATAAAAGAAATAAATAAAAATTCTGCTTTTCATGGAGGCCGTGTCTAAAATTTACTTAAAATTAAGATATTACTTTAAACTGTGGCGACTTAGCTTAGATTTGAAATCGGTCAGTGAAGACGCTTGTCTTAGGTCTACAGGTAAGCTGTTCCACAACTGAGCTCCACTGTACAAAAAATTTCTCTTGAGATAATCAGTTCGGGGTTGTGGAAGAGCTAATTTATTTTCGGTATTCCTTAAACGATAAGCACTTACGTTGTCACGATATACAAATCTTGATCACAGATAATCAGGTGTCAAACCATGTAATGTTTTATGCATTATGATAGACTTCTGTTCCAATCTTTGATAGTGGAGTCTTCGCCACCCTAGTGCCCGGAACAAATCATCCAAATTACTATCATAGCTGGCAGACATTAGGATGCGAGCTTCCCGATTTTGAAGCCTTTGCAGTTTTTCAGAAAGTTGCCTTTGACGTAGTACGAAATTCTTTGCATTTGAGCAATTGCTTCTCGATTGCGTGTGTACTGCCACAAAAATTAAGTAAATGAAAAGGTGTCATCCCTAAAATGTTTGGGGTTCAAAAAGGACGACTACGCAATTTAAAGTTTTTGAGTCAAATCTGTCACTATTGCTACAACTTCTCGGCTAGGCAAAAAAGCTACCTAGAAGTTCCTACAGACTTGAAGTTCCCCAAGAACATCAGAACAGATCAATATTTTGTAGGAACGTGAGCTACAGTCACTAAACGAGTGACCGAGGTCTCGACGCCATATAAATGTATATTGGATTGCAGTACATTTATCTGCAACGAATGCACTCATAAGCAATGTTTGGGACAGTTTAGGCTCTTTGTGGCCAGATAAGGCTTAAAAAGCGGTTTGAAAAGCTCGAAAGTACGATTCTCGGCAAAATCTCGAACAGAGATTTGTTTGTCGTGTTTGTCACGCAGTTTTGTGGCCAGCTACGGTTTCTTACTTTGAAAACGAATTCATCATTACTTCGGCTACTGCCCACACTAAACTAGTGTACCTAACAGATAGTAATGCTGCGAATACCGATTCCACAAATTCTTTATCGCGTGTAGAAAGAATAACTTGAATTTCAGTCACATCAAAATCACAACAAAGAACAAATTGACCGTATTTATTCGATTAACCCTCTTGGACACTTGATGAATTTTTGGACCTTGAGGGTGGGCGCTTATTCGAGGCTGGCGCTTATTAAATTTTCACCATTTTCACGAAGTAGGAAGGTTATTTTGCAGACTTTGCAACAACATAATAAATAAGAACAAATCGCCAAGATGTACCAAAGCAGATGGACGGGAGATTTTGCGACTGAAAAAACTTTCCGCCTACATGGGCATTGCAGTTGAAACTTTGAGGCATTCTCATAGACTGTCAGACAATGATTGTAGGCCAGTAAATAAATGATAATCCGAAACACCCCTTTTGTTTGTGCACTTCAGCTATTTTTTTCCGTAGGGGTGGGGGTTGGGATGGGCGCTTATATTTCCTACGTACAGGGTGATCCCTTTGAGATGAAAAGCTAAATATTTTGAGCAAGATCCGGTACAACGTAGATTTGATTTTAGTTGTGTAGACGACCTTCGAGGTGGCCTCTTGCTCAATCAATGCAATACGGTACCTCCGATCGGCTTAAGGTAATGCGATAAAAACCATTTTTCAATAAATGATCATTGGCGATTTTCTTTACAGCACAACTTCTTTGAGTTTTGATAGTCGTTTCTAATTGTGGAGCCTTGAGACCAACATGTTCTATGTCACAAAGAATAGAAGACAGTTGTATCTTGTCGTTGCATTTCCTTAAAAAGTCATATATGATGCTATTGGCTTCTTTGATCACGTTTTTGTGATAAAAAAATAAATAAATAAGCCTGCACTTCACATTAGTAAGATAATAATTTAATTTTCCTTAGATTGAATGAATAAATGATTTCCTCAAAATTGAGCTTCTGCCCAAGGAAAGGGTCATTTGTGACCTACAAACGCTTAATTTAACTTACTTTCCTCGCTCCCAGGTGCTACTGAGATTTTGATTTCCAAGAAAGAGTATTTCTGTTTTTTCATAATTGATGCGGAATCCTCATCATTACCCACACTCTTCTGTTGTATAAATACAAATCCTTATATTTTTGTTGGCTTTCCCTCACACTCAGCTGCAATCAGTAATCATAACTTAAATTGGTAAAATTCCCTCACAGTTACCCACTTACGCAGAATCAGGAACTTGGTAGTGATATTAAATTGCAACACGATGCGTCTTCAAGTGACTCCGCCTTCTTCAAAATATCAAATTAAAATGAAATGCACCACATGCCGTGTATTTAGCCTCTGAAAACATGTAAACAACGATGCTTCATAAGCTTGGTTGTTATGCTTTTTTTCGAAACAGGTTTGTCAATATATACCCTGCTATGGACTGGTTTGAATTCTTACCACTGCATGAGCTGTTAAAAACTATTGGGAGCTATAACTAAGTTACAATTGTTGTATTTGTTTTTCTCTTTTCCCCAGATTAGTGATTAATGAGAAACTTGGACATTGAACAGACTACTGAATATACTTTACGAAAGCACTTGTGATCTCCAGGGCCTCAATTTAACCAAAGGTCAGTTTTAGCGAGCCACGTTTCTGCTACTTTGAGCCATTCATGCATTAAGTACTTCAACAAAAGCTATCTCGGCTGACATACCGTGTGGATGGAAATGAGTGCCATACGCCAGGCGGACAAAGATTAATTAACTGAGTAGACACTGATTCCTTTATAAGGACTTACTCAAATTAATAGCTATGCTTTTGTTCTCTTGGATAAGGGCAAGACAGTTGCTCAGAAACCTTTTGGGAAGTCACAGGGAATATATAACCCACACACTGTTTGCAAGAAGCCAGGGTAGTAAGTCCCTGCATTGTGGTCAAGCAGAGCATTTCCCAGTGACTAATGCACTGTTTACCCCATTATGGTCAGTAAAAGATTGAATTAATTTTTTTTTTTCAATTTTATCATGACATTTGTAGGGGAATCTTTGTCCCCATTTTTGCCTCATAAGCAGAAGGCTATGTTTTCAGTTCTAATCGGTCGGCCAAGGATAATGTACTGAACATTGAAAATGCGTTGCTTAATGAGCTATCTCTGAAAAATTGAACCCGATATACCAGATAATCTCTGAGGACTCTGAGTAATGTTGCTTCGAAAAGTCGACGTTTTACTGAAAGAATTTGTGTAATCATTAGGGCCCTTATCACCCAATAAATGCATCAGCTTTTGACGTCTAATTGGTGACTCGTTACCATCTGAAGTTGAAACGCTTGAAATTGGAAATTCAACTAAGTTTAACAAGTTCTTTTACCTTTTGAAGTCCATTTGTAAATAAAAAGATGCCTTTTGCGAGCAAACTGAGTCGTATGCGCCAAATGTAAAAATGACGCCAGCAGTGATTCCCTCGTACTCCACCTTCTCCAGAGCTTCTCGTCATCACAAATTTTGCCTCCCACCCTTCCCACCCCCCCAAAGTGTAGACAGCATTGAATATGTCTTACTGAAAAGCGCGAGTTACCTTCTTCGCGAGTAAAAAAGTTCACTAAGCCTCCAGGCAAGATTTGATCAACTATCCGACGGTTTGGTAGCAATTTCATTTTTCCCAATCGCGATATATCCTTTAAAAAAATGTTTTGGGCCAAACGTTTCGGGAAGAAATGTACTGAGCGATAATCTGCTAAATTATGCCCAGGGTAAACATTTCCAAAGTCCTGTGTTGCGATCTAAGACCTTTCGCAAATTTCTCCCATTTAATTAAAACCAGAAGAAACGACTGTCCCATTTAATTAACTTAAGAAGGCTCGAAATAGTTTCTCCTTGTTTCAAACAAATAAAGTAAACACATAGTGTCATTTTTGGTTCAGTTTGGGTAATCAGTATCAAGACGAAATTTGGCCAGGGTATTAAGTACCCATCATCGAAAAATCTTCTCTTTTTTTTGTTGCTGTCTTTATTTATTTTTTCAATTTGCAAGCTAAACGTTCTTAATTAATCTAGGCAAGCATACAAGAAATATATTAAAAAAAACTACTGTCCGAAAGCAGAGATATAAACGAGCGGCGTGAAATTGAAATGTAGTAAACTCTATAATTTCCACAGTTCAATACAGGGTTCAACATCTTCCTGAGACGACGAAAACCAAGATTCTCCGTTACATTGAAAGAAATATTTCGCAGCACACTCAACTGGGAAATAGCTCTTCACGGGCCATTCGCGTTTTTATGACTGACGGCTCTTACCTAAAACAAAGCTGGACCTTCACTTCATCGGTCTGGATGGTATCAAAATCAGTGAACAAAGGTCCAAAGCTACATGAAGCCGTACGAAGGCCATAACGCGCCCTTTTCCCATCATTGAGTTTGGAGGGTGGGGTACGGGTGGTCTCAATTTTCCATTTAATCTGTTCAAGATTGTAGAATTAAATACCATTTCCCAGGTCAAGTGTCTGCTGACACCGCGAATGTTCTCCATTCCACAAACAAAACTGGTCACGTTCTCGAGGCAATACATAGCAGGCGTAAACACAAATTCAGAATGAACAGAAATGGATTGTTTAAACTCTGTACTGCTGCAAAGAATAAACAATACCGAAAAGCAAATTCATTTTTTTATAGTCAATCATGCAAAGCCCAAAAGCGGCTTTTTTCTTAGCTCCTAGCATGCCTGCTGAAGTGTAGACAGATCACGAGAGGCAACTAAATCCTGTAGGCTGTCTTCAGAATTAGTGGAGAAAAAAAGAAGAATCCATCGGTTTTATTCTAATCCACACAAAGTATATGCAATGATCACGGAACTCATCATGAGACCTTTATAACAAACACTTTATTTCGTAAGGTTAAGGCAGTTACAAAACGGTATCCGCAAAAGCTTCATCGCCTACTTCTATATAGAAAACTGATCCGGGCTACAAATCTAGCAAGATACAGTCAATGAAACAAAATAATCGTTGCCATCATAATGATTATCGTAAAAAAAAAAGAAGAGAGAACTTCATAGCATAGTTAATGAACATGAACATTCAAAAGCTTTCGTGTGCTCGCTGGCCTTTATACTCAACAGGATCCTGATACCGGTAGGCTATCACCCTTTTCAGTCTCAGGAGTCCCCTGCGAAATAAAATTACAGAGGCTGAGCCTTTTACGTAATCTTGACCATGTTGGTGTTTCTGACAGCGAAGAGGTAAAATAAACATTAAAGTCTTGTTTCATGTATGACATTTCATCTTAGCCATGTTCAAAGTTTCAAAACAAAGGAAGAATTGTCAAAGGACAGTAATTGAGTCTCTCGCGTGAGTATTGTTAGTTACTAGCTTCTAGCCCAGACGAGAAGGGAGAGGGCCTGGCAACGACGTTGACAACGTGTCAAGAGGCCCCAAAAATTTTAATTTGAAAAGAAAGTTGGGGCGGTAGCATAACCATTGTTTTCTTTGTATTCTCCTTTGTTAATTTCTTTCAATTAGACACTCTACGGAGATGCCATTTATCCCCTAAATCAATTATTTAACAGAGTCTGAGAAGTCATTAACCACTCGATCAAGCAAATCCTGTAGCGACTTTTATTTCGGGGCAACAAGGGACAATTTCTCTATCATCCACCAAACAAAGTGATTTCGACGCTTCTGGTATGAAAGTTTATATATGAAATGACACCTCAGGTGTCATCCAAGGAAAAATACAAGTATTTTACACATGTCAAAAACCTCTCGAAAACCAAAGGATTGTAGCAAATTCCTTCACGATAAGAAAATTCCTCTCAAGAAATATTCAGCATTTTTGTGACCTTTGGACTGGATATTTTCCCTTAAATTTAATGGATTCTGTTTTGCGGCTGTTTCCCCTTTTTTACCTTTTTCTCCCGGATATCCTCGAGCTCGTCTTCCCCACTTGCCCGGTGGCCCTGGTTCACCTAAAACACATTGAATTTTTTACTCAGAACATAGAAAGATTATTGCTGATGCACAAACGGAGGGACAAGGAGCACGGAGAGCACATTCGGTTAGCGGCGCGGCCTTGTTGTAACAGGTCCTGAGTTCGATTCCCGGTTCTCACATCTTTGTTTCGACTCCTAATAAAATGAGCGCACCGTCGACCTCAGGTTTGTCAGTTGAATTACTGTTACGATTTATCGACGTTAAAAGATGGTTACTTTAGTTTACTTTAGTTTAATAAAAAGCTCAATAGTGGTCTTCAAAAGCTCTACGCAGTGAACTTTTACTTTAAACTATACGCGACTTCGCTTTAGGGAATAAAAGCTTCAATAAATACGAAAAGGTTTCTATCAATGGAGGAAGGGTTAGGTGGGTTTATCTAGTAGGGAACCTCGTGTTCTTTTGTATGCCTACCTGCCTCTGGGCGAATTTGTTAGATAAAACAAAAATAATAATAATAAAGATAAATAATCACCAAAGGGGCCTTTGAGCCAATGAGCCAATTAATATTAAATTAAACACGTAAAAATGAGCTTAATTTTTATTAAGAAATAAAGGAATCCCAAAGGGAATAAATCGATGGGTTGCTTGATTGAACGACTGACTGTCTCGGGGTGTTTAGCTGGCATAAGGTTCACTGTAAATTGAAATTAACAATTAACACAAATCAAATCAAATTTTGGTTTTTGAGGAGAGGGGAAACCGAAGTACCCGGAGAAAACCCCTCGGTGCAGAGAAGAGAACAAACAAACTCAACCCATATACGACGCCGAGTCGAGGAATCGAACCCGGGCCACATTGGTGGGAGACGAGTGCTCTCACCACTGCGCCATCCCTGCACCCCATTTCATACAAAAGGCTGGTTATTTTGTTTAAAGCAACTCCGTTTGTTTCTCATTCACTTCATGCGTGAGAAAATGCAAACTCTAAGAAAAGCAACTCTAAATCATGTTTATGGCAGAAGTAGGCGTACAGCTGTAAAGTTGGTTTACGGTCTCTTCACTGACGTCTGTTTCTTCTTTATTGTGATAGGCGTGGAAGTAACAGATCAGCTAAGTGTTAGTGCTTATGAACCTGAATAAAACTGAAGTACCCTTGATAGAGAAGGCGCTAAGATTTTCGTCCATATAATTCGCTTTGTAACGAAGGGTTCACGACTAATCGTCAACCGGTGCGCAGACGTTTACAACAGAATTGCATGGAAATGTAGAACGTACTTGTAACACTGATTTTGCTCATTCTGTGAATGCACAGACTAGCCGTTTTACCTGGCTCCATATTTACAGAAGAGGATATAGGCCTTTAGACTCTATCTTCAGAGCTGGCGTGAGTATCGAAGAAACGGGCCTTCAGTGATCTCTTACCTGGAGGGTTATCTTTGTTTGCCGTGTTTTGATAACCAGCTGAATAGTTTACCGTAGCGTTAAGTTCCAGCTCTCTGTCTTGCCGTTCAACAGAATAATTCCGTATGAACAGAACGATAGCCAAACAACTGCCAAAAAACGACAAAATGCAGAATATCAGGAGGGGATTCAGTGTAGATTTACTGTCTGAATAGGATGGCATGGATTCTTGTACAGGGCCTTCCATCAGTATTGCTGACGTCTTTGGAGTTAGACAGTACTGCTGGTACGGCGGACTGAACCCTACTTAATTTGTGTCAAGTCATCTTAGTTGACTTTTATAACCGCTTCTCAGACTATTAAATTTCACTATCTGACAACAGATCAATCTTTCTGCGCTTCGAACATAATTGCTCAACGATTCAGACTGAATTAATGGAGAACCGAGAATTGAGGTATTAAGCCCGATAAAGATGTAATTTACAATTTTTCCAAAAATATATATATATTTGGAGACAACAAGAGACGCTTTTTTTTTCAAGAGGTTCCGGTTCTATTTATGGTTCTGCCTTAGCTATGAGGAAAGGAAAGCTGTTCTAGCTGATTTATTCAATTCCGCGCTCTGTTTGCAAAGAGGCAACGTTGGTCTCGGTATTGTGATCTAGCCGGGCGCTATACGTATACCATCTAGAAGAGCAAAAACTATAATCTGTAATCCACTTGCAAGAATGCCGCATTGTTAGCCGGATGCCCGGGGGGGGGGGGGGGGGGGGGGATACTCGACATATCCCTGGGTGGGGAGGTACGGCGCGGCCCCTCATACCCTGACCCTGTTTAAGACAAATATCGCTAATTTTCCTACCCATTTTAAGACAGAATTCCGATTTTTGATACCCTGTTTAAGACATTTAACCCAATTTAACACAAAAATTGATAAATCGTTACCCTGATTAAGACAAAAATGATAAATTCGATACCCTGTTCAAGACAAAAATCCCGAAAACATACCCTGGCTGGCCGCACGTCCCCATTAAGGCCTTATAAGGGAGTACCCCCCCGGGGCCGGATGCTGTGGTTTGTTGTCGTCCATCCGACAAACATGACCATTAGCTCAGCGTTAAAGGATCTGAATTGGTAATCGAAGCTCGTAAGTTCGACTCCTGCAATGCAGAACGGTTACGATTTCCAGATTCGAGTCAACACTCGAAAAATTAATGATGGGGGTAGTTTCTAACGAAACTGTGGTGCTGCGTCGGTGGGGAAGTAGTATAAAAAAATTTGGTGTTATCAACGGAGTTGATAATGTAAATAAATGATATGTCCTCAAATAATTCTTCACAAAAAGCTGAGACATTAGTTACTGTTCTCAAATATTCCAGCACAAGATATATCGACTTAAAATATGTTTATCAATTACTATCATAAAATTGTAAATTAATGTAATGAAAGTGAAAGTGACTAAATTACATAGGGAGAGATTATACGGTCTTTCATCTCTTCGCTCAACTGTTGCGTTTGGCTCTTCGTAATGTAAACTGCAGAAACCTCTGGTTAAATATCATCGCGGAATTACCGCTTAAGAGTTTAGCACAGCTTCCTTTATTTCATCATTTTCGGCCTACCGAAGTTTGATCCCTTACTTTTTATCCACGATCAGGGTCTTTTCATTCTCCATCACTTCTGAAATATTAGATCTTCTTATAAGTTTCGAACTTCGGGGACGAGCTCTCCCTTGTTAAAGATACTTTTATCCTAAACAACTTCGATGTATTTACCATTTCTGAAGCTCGGGCAGATGAAGCATCGTGAGTACGGTAACCGCGAAGTCTGGAAAGGAAAGGAAAGAAAAGGAATTTTATTTAAATGTCTAATCTTCTAGCGCTGTAGAGCACTAATCGGGGACACTGTACTGAAATTGAAATTAACAAGTTGACGCAAATCAAAACAAATTGAAATTGATTGGTTACAATGATCAGCTGCTTAGACAAGACCGGATCGAAGAAAGCCGGCGAGCAGAATTGAGGGTGGATTGTGGCAGTTTAGGCCAAGACTATCGGGCTACTCTCGGGACAATTTTTTGGGTGTCAGAGGAAGACTTTCCGAACAGCAATGGATCAAAGTTTAATGTCTCAAGTTGTTCTTAGCCTGCAAAGTTCAGTTATTGACCGTCAAATTCATTAATTTACTGTTGTTTTGAACGCCTTCGGTACCAGAAGCTTTGTTGACTGTCTTCTATTCGGTGAACCTTCCATGAGTTATCATATTGGGAGACTTGAATTGTAATGGCTCATATGCTCACTCATCCAGGAGGCCTGTTTATTACGACAGTCCATTGAACTCCCTTTAGATTATCGTTCTCTTCAGAGCAAAGAGATCAAGACCGTGTTTTAAAGATTCGAACTCAACCATCCGCTGTCAGGGCGTTCAGTTTATTTAAAATAAGGCTCTGCGTTTAACAACGACATACTTTCAAACATTTGCAATTAATTATGGAAGCGACCGAAGTTAGCTTTTGTCCAAGGTGGAAAGCTGCATATACTACACCTCTTGCGGGATGGCTGCAAGATGAAATTAAAATTTAAATGATAGAATTTTTGATCGTTGGCGCTAATTATGTCACTGAAAGCAGCAAATTGTGGAACTAAAGATCGCAAACTTTCCTCAGTTGGGCTTGTGGACTGTTGTGGATTGCTTACGATGGCAATATATTTTAAGAAAACAAACTGTATTCTTTGTTATTTGTAATATCTAAATTGAATAAGAAAATATCTTATTCTTAATTAAAACACTCAACTGAGTTTAATTCTCGGCCTACCTTACCATGCAAGTTAGAAGAATATCCCATAACTTATGAGCCGCGAACGCGAATGCTCAATCACTGATAGCGAAAGCTGCCACGGTCTAAGTTAACAATGGGATAAAAACTAGCCTTTCCTTACCTTGTCTCTGACTTTACTGTCATCAAAGACATCAAATATGAATGTGACGAGATTTTATATTCTTTCCCTAACTTACAGAGGCAGCTGGTACTCTAGTAATAAAGGAGTAATAGGACAGTGTCTACTTCTAATCATTGCACATTAGCCCCGAACAAGCATGTTCAGAGGCGGCGGTCTTTCCTTTTTTTTATTTAAGTGACAATTTAATTATTTTAACAATAATTAATTCTACTTGAAATAAAACTTATGACTTTCCTCTTTTAAATTACATTTTATAGATCATTCGTAAGTAGAGTCCATGTAAGTGTATTTTAGATTTTTATTTATCATCTTATCTTTAGGCTATGGATTTACCTACTATATTTGAATATATTCGTACAGATATCTGGGCCTTATAAGTTCTAAATTTCAATGATTATTAATGCGAAACAAGACCATCATTTTTAATAGGATATGGCAGTGTCATGAGCTAATTATGCAATGTTGTGAAGTGTGTTTGAATATATTCCAACAGAAATGGAATTTGTGCTAAATGTTAAATTAGAGTTATCATAAGTCATTACAAGCAATGAGACACACTTCTCTATATGGCTAAATGAAATAAAGGCTCAGTCGTGTATTTTTACCTTTGAAGTGGCAAAGAATGCATTTTCTCACTGGTTCCCGTATTCTAGATAGGGTTGATTCGTCGCTGGAAACTGCTGGGCAAGAACTTTGTGTTCAAAGAAATCGGCTGAATAAACTTCATATTTGACTAATAAATCTTCACTTTTAATTAAGTCAACTAAGAATGCAATATAGGATAAGCAATGACGACGTCTTTTCATTTACGTAATTGGTGTGGTCACTTGGTGTGAGTACTCTCCCAGGAAGCCGACGGTGCGCTCATTTTACCCCCCTCTTTCCATCAGCGCTCCGTTTTAAGGGTATTTAAAGCTACTTAGGCTACACTGAAAGGAAAGAAGTCGAAACAAGGATGTCAGATCCGGGGATCGAACTCAGGACCTTATGCACCAAGGCCGCGCACTAACCGACTGTGCAACCCTTGCTCAATTAACTTCATTACGCAATAATGACCATGCCACGACAGCACTTGCAAAAGTGCCTTAAAAAGCCGGCGTGTGTCCTTCGAGATTGCTGCACTGGCGTTACATTCTACTGAATTATATAAGGCCAAATAATCTTCTAGCTACCCACGTATGATGCAGAGTCTGGGAATAGGCGAGTGCTCTCACAACTGCGCTATATAGTTATTTTCCACAATTTTAAATTCGATAATTTGTAAATATCTCACACAAAATTTCATCTAAGTAAGGTTTCTTTTCAATGTTTTTGCAAGTATGATAAGCACTTTTTAGGTATTTCATATTCCTTGACAGGCTTCTCACCTTTCAGAGAGTTTGCGTTCACATTTCTATCTTTATTTCTCGAGAGTTTCAATACACGAAGCGAAATAACAATGACAGGGCAAGTGATCCACACTACAGTATTATATCTTTTCTCCTGCCCTTACCATTCCGGAAACGAAACACAATTTTTTTGACACCGACTCCGTTTAAGTACAGAGGTTATTTTTCATTAGACAAGAGGTTTGGAAATATAATTCAAATAACAAATATTTCTCTTTGAAATGTTCAGTTTGTAAGTCGCTTTAATACTGCATTCGCTATCAAGCGCGGTGCGAGTCAACAATTAAAACAAGTGATTTTAAGAGAGGATGGGAGAGAGAGAGAAGAAAAAATATATATTTACCAGCAAAGGGTCTGTCCATATAGCAAAAAAATGTGATATCGGTCTTGAAAAAGCTGCCCTCGACCTGCGGCCTATACGGGCCTCCCAGCTGGCAAACAACATATTTATTTTGACAATTGGGTGCATGCTACTGTGAGTATTTACATTACAACAAATGGTATATTTTAAATACTTGATTCTCGTGCTATGGGTTCATTTGGCATGGCCATCCTCAAGGGACTTTGTACTTCTGAAAGTATTTTCAAGAGTTGAGATATAGTGCACATCTTTGCGTGTCGCGCACGTGACAAAGTGTTTTTTTTACGTGCATCAATGCACGAAAGTTTGGTCATCTTTGAAAGATGTTTATACATCTCACCTTCGTTTCTCTTTCATTTTTTTTCTGCAAAAGATGTTTCGATGAGTCATTTCGTTTCATCTTAAACCGTTCAATTAGCGTTTCCTTTCTCAAACACTGAGCAAGAATAACCATCGGTCAGTAAAAAACAATGTGCTTTTCTCAAATTTTACCTTGTTTCCAGTAGTCATTGTCACCACCTGTAATGAAGATAATCTGGGTCCGGGTATTCACTACATACACAGTCGAACATCATGAGAATCGCAATGTAAGGTCGATGTAAGAAGGACAGACTTCTCTGTTTTCTTTTCTTTAGTGCTAAATTAACGATTCACCACTGTACTTTTGCAGGCGCGAGTATAGGCTATCTGTAGCCTCTTGTTTTCATTATAAAATAACTGAGATCGAAATCTACCAAATGCATGCACACAAATTTAATTATAGATGTTAGAGCGTGAGTGAATGCCCCTGATGCAACAGTATTTGTTGAGGAGGGGCATTGGCATTTTCCGTTTTTTTGGAATCCGATTGTGGCCTTTTGTTAGATCGCGTTTTCGTTTAATAATGAAATAAAATAATCTTTTTTGTTTTTTGGGTTTTAGTGCCTGTCGCGGTTTGCGGTTTGCGGTTTTTCCAGTTTTAGCATTTGTTAAATGGTATTTGGTCTTCGCCAAAATTACAAGCGGTTTTTCTGTCTTTGGTATGTGATGAGGTTTCCGGCTATTGGCGAATGTGCGTGTCAGCTGGGCGCACATTCTACAACAATGATGACATTTCGTGTGAATTATAATTAGCCACCTGACACAGACTCAAGTTCGCGTGCTCCACGAATTAATTTGATAGTTTTGTTGCAAATTTCGGTTTTAATCAAGAGTACGGTTTTTTTTCAGTTCTGAGTGATTTTTTGGTGCATGCGGTTCTGCGGTTTGTTAAAGACCTCGACGCCCTCTTTTTATTTTGTTGTTAGGAGTCAATATGTCAAACCAGCATGCAAAAAGTGAAATGTGCGTCCTTGAGAAAGAGTTTGCTTAAATGGGCAAATGAAGTGGAAGCGTGATTCAATAGCTTCACTTTGTTCCATTTCTCCATAAAGGACGAACTAAATACTCACACAACACCATTCTGGGTTATGTCAAAAAAATATGTCAAGTACACACGTAAAATTAATCATATTATTTGGACAGAGGGAATCCCGAACCATCGAGTTTGCATTCGAGTTCGAGTTCGAGTTAGACTTCGAGTTGGACTTCGAATTGAAGATCGAGTTAGATATGTCATAAAAATATAAAAATAAAATTTAAAAAAATCATCATGGATCAAAAGAGTAATTTAGAAGAGACTGATATGAAGGAAGTGGCTTAATTGCTTATGCGTGTCTAAACAACTTTGAGACGTAAAAACAAACTTATGAACATTTGAACCTGAAGTATCGCAAATCATACTGCTGACAAACAAAAATCGAAGGAAATGGGTCATAAATATGAAGTTTTGACTATCTGAATGATTTTGGGTTAGATTAAAGCAGTATATTGTTTAAACTGATGCAAAGCTACAGTATTTCTCGTGATAATGAGTCATGTAAGCAATGTTCGAACTCATGAGTCGCAGTAATAAATTGGGTTAACCAGGAACCAGTTATTTTAAAGCTACAATCTTGGACAAAACTCTTGGGAAAAATTCTAGCTTAAGCACCATTTGGCACGCACTCACAAAATATATTGGTCCTTCCCCCCTTCCCCCCATACCAATGTTGGTAATGTGATGCAAAATACTGTGGAAGCCTTTTTGTCGCTTTTTAAAACAACATTGGAATGGGGGGAGGGGGGAAAGTAGGAAGAATTGACTCTTTATCACACAGACAAATTAGAGCGTCACATTTTCCCAACGAGTTTTGTCCAAGATTGTAGTACTGGTAACTGCGTGGCATTTGAAGGTAAAATAGGTATTTGTAGACTTAATGCTTCGATGTATTGTGCACATGGTGGCTGGGCAGTGTATTGTGGTCGAAATGATTTAATGACAGGACCGGTAACAACGACAACCCGTCTGGAATTGAGGATTTACGCAGAAGATATAACCGCTTATTAAACTACATTAATTTAAAAGTTATTTTTGTGGCGATTGCAGCACAGGGATCAAAACCACCTTAAGATCTATGTCGCTAAGTGACAGGTTATGATATTTGAAATATCCTCTTTGAAAAGAAAACTTCAAGTTTGCCCCAAAGTCAAACAAGACAGGGTGTGAGGGTTTTGATGAAATTAATTACTGGGATTAACCATTGACACGAAGCTAATTTTTTCCCATGAATGAATTTAGTCTTTTTAAATTTCCTTCAAATTTAGCGACCTGTGTGGAATCAGGAAGTATTAATTTTAAATTGCATCTACATGTTCTAAATGAGGCAAGACATGATCTATTTTAATTAACTCCTCCTTCTTCTAAATACTAACTGAAGATGAAATGAACCATACATCATGTATTTAGCCACGGGAAACTCTAAATTAACTTATCATTAGCGTTCTTCATTAATAACCATTTGGGAGACAAGACTTTGGTTACGAGTGCCATATGTTTTTTTTTCTTTTCCCCAGATCAATGACTCAAGGTTGCTCTGAAAAACAAGAATGTTCACGTTCGTCTGGGATAGTAGATCTTTTGACTCTCAACATTGAACGACGGCCCGGGACAATTTTATGAACGCAATGGTTCCAAGGTTGCAGGATATTAGACTATGCTCATTAATTAATGCTCTTAATCCATTCTTTTTTAGTAAGAAGTTGGACAATTGTTATCTTCTAAATAAGCTACTTATCAACCTGCAGGTGGCAGAAGAAGCGGCAGCATACATGATACATTTCGTGCGTGTTCCAAACGCCAACGCTGGAATACGACCTAGCATCCTGTTCCTTTCAATGGTCAAAATCGGATCACGTCTTGTAAACATTGCATGCATCAACGATGATTTCGCAATTGCTTGTACTTGGACTTTGAACATACTATTAGAAACTCCAGTTATTGTATCAAGAAAAGTGCTCAAAAACTTCGGGGGAAGTCTTGATTTAATTCTTTTGTCCAACTTTTAAATTAATACCGTGACACAGGGAATCTGTTTTCATTCATTACCTCATTAGCACCAGCTGCACGCTTATCGCTATCTAATCAGTCAGCCAAGTGATAGAGAACTGAACATATGTTTTGAAAGTGCATTACATAATGAGCTATCTGTGATAAATTGAACCCGATACTAAAAGATAATCTCGATCCGAGCAATGATGCTTTGAAAATCCGAGGTTTTGCAAAGAATATATCAAGCTCGTTCCCAGAAGGAAGAGAGAGAACCCTGGGAACGAGGTTGAGAATGTAAGGAATCATTAGCGCCTTTGCGCGCCATCCAAGAGTTTATCAGTTTTTTTATGGCTAATAACTGGCTCCTTATCAAAGCTCTAAGGCTTAAAACTGGAGATCTAACCAAGTTTAACATGCACGCTCTTTTACCTTTTGAAGTGAATTTATAAATAGCACGATACCTTCTGTAAGCAACTCGTTTATTAATGTAACAAAATGTAAATAAATGATTAAGTCAGCAAGGATTCTTATCCAGAGCTTCTCACTATAAAATCAGTATTAATTGTTGCCCCTAAAGACTAGACTGCAGTGAAAATGTCTTTCGAAGGCATGTTTATCTTCTTCGCTTGCGAAAAAGTTCACTAATTCGCCCCAGGAAAAACTTGATCAACTAGCGGCCATTTAGAATTTCTTCTTTCCCCAATCGTCATATCTGCTTTAAAAAGGGCTTGGGTGAACAACTCGGGAAGAATGTACTGAGCGACTGTCCGCATGTTGTTATTATATTGCAGTTGGTAAACGTATGGATGCTAAAATAGAACCACATAGGGCGCGCAGTGTAACCTTTGCGATCTGAGGGAACTATAAAAAGAAAACTACTGAATTAAAAAAATAATTAAATAAAAAAATAAGTAAATTAGCGATAAAATATAAAAAATCTTACGGACAATCTAAAGCTCTCTAATACTAAAACTATATTGAGCTCCTATATTACTCCCACGGGAAACGTCAATTGGCGGTAGCTTTGAAAGTTATCCCCCCCCCCCCCCCCCCAGCGCGTAAATGATGATGTTACATTGTTCAACGTCATAGTAGCCAGGGTACTGTTTCTTTAGCTCAAATCGCATTGGCCCGTACTTGACCGTCTTCTCCTCGGACTTCTTTTCCCGATGCTCTATCCACGGACAGGACATCTCCACAGCCCAAACCTTCTTATTCTTGTGTTTCACAAATCGAGCGTCCACTCTGTTAGCCTTGACAATGGCGTGTTCCACATAAACTGGAACATCCCAAAACGCTAATGCCTCAGATGACTCATAGACTGGTTTGGGTACTGCACACGAGTACCAGGGAGGGACTGAATCAATTAGCCTCAGATCCCTAGTCATCTCGAAGAAGAGAACTTTCAGTGCTGCGTTGTGTCTTTCTAGATATTTAGACTGGGCCAGCTAGCACATGCACAACAGTTTCAGGAGCTTTCCCACACAGTCTACACGTGATGTAACCCTGTGCTGCACCTGTTTTGTGGACTGTGTACACCTTAGTGGGCGTAAGCTGCTCGTACAATTCCATTACCCCAGCGATGGTATGGGTAGGAGCACAGGTCCAATCACGCAACCACGCAAAGCATCCACTCTGATTTAACTCACTGTCCTGCCACCTAGCCTGTAAGAATCGTCCATGCCACTTCTCCTCTTTGATCTTCACTTTCAGCTTCTCCATATCTGCCTTCTTGAGGTGTTCTTTCACCTTTGGCCCTTTAATCTCCGTCTCAGGATCGCTCACATACCGACACGACGATTGAGGGTACTCCAGAGACAGGCTCATACCCAGTTCCTCAGCAAACTTATGCGCTTCTTCATCAGCGAATTGTGTCCCTTCTCTACCGCCCTCTCTTCGAACTGTTGCACTGTTCTCAAAGAGGGATCCATGTTCTGACATAGGTTCATTGCCGCCTTGATCTTGGTCAACTTGTATTCGCACTCAAACGAGTGCAAGCCACGCCCTCCTTTCTCTCTTGCCAAATACATTATCGCCGTCGAGCTTAAGGGATGCTTCCCACCGTTTTCACAGATAATCTTTTTAGCTTCTCTGTCGATAACTCGCAATTCTGTGATTGGCCAGTGTTGAGTCCACATCAGATAGATTAGGACTGGCATTGCGTACTGGTTGCTGGCTCTTACTCGGTTAATATCTGACAGAGGACTAGACCATATCACCGATAACCTTCTCAGATACACCTTAGCTACGCACTCAAGAGCCAGCTTTTCATCTTGTGTCACTGTTTCTTGAACTCCTAAGAACTTATGAGTTGATGTCAGTAAGGATCAAAGATCGGGCGGACAGAGCTCAAAATTTGAGTTCGCCTATACTTTGTACATTGGTAGGCCCAGGTACTATACATATGAAATCAAGGTTTATTTGGCTAAATATTGTTTCGTTTCAAAGAAATTTGATTTTAACTGCAAACGGTATTTTTCGTCGTAATAACCTTGAAAATTGCCAACTTTCACGAAGTTATTGAGTCATTTAGTCGATTGTTTTAAGATGTCTTCACGGATATCCAGTTAATCTAAAGCTATTTCAGTCCACTGATTCCCAAAACAACTCGCTAACGCTGTTCACAAAAAATATATGATTTTTTAAAGAAGCACACCAACATCCTTCTCGAATTTGGTGCAATGGCTGGTCAAAACAACATGTCAGAAATGCCCGCGATACGCAACGAATCACACCAGAAAACCTTTTGGTATTCTTTAAAAGGATAGTTTTAACTTTCTACAAGCTTATATTTTTGGGATCTTTCGTACTTTTTTGACAAATACTTCTTAAAGTGAGCACAATTCCACCTTCCGCCATCTTGGAATGTCTTACATTACCGAAACAGGCGAAACGGAAGTCACCACTACGGCATCGAACGGTACATATTTTTTCACTTCTTTTGACTAAAGAATCTCCCATAAGCTTTAAGATCAACCAAATTTACCTGTAATCAAGTCCAATGTCAAGAAAAAGCACCATACTTCGGCGATTACTGTCTACAATCGTAGTCTGCAAAGACTAAAAGTGACTCCGTGCTGTGACTCGGGCAACGTTTGGACTTTGACGCGCTTCACTGAGTCTCACTTGTGTACCCTTCGCTTGAGCTTTCAATACTCATCCGTTTCAACTTTAGTTTTGATAAGTCTCATTCCATGGGCACTTTTAACTCTCCATCCCGCATCTCGTATAACAATATTCCATTTGTCACGCAATATGTGTGATAAATGAACCGGAAATGAAATTCTCCTCAAACTCCTTTTCGGCATTTTAAGAAACTTTCCTGACTTAACAGAGTGAATCCTTCACTAAACCGGTCTAAATCAGAGGTCTAAATTTATGTGGGTAAATTAAATGATCTCAACTTTAACTATAATCACACATATATCTAGAAATATCAAACCGAAACTAATACCATCATTTCTTTAGAAATGATGGAGAAAATGCATGCCTTTGAAAATCTACTGGCTTTCACATATGAATCCTTCGTTAAAAGAAAAAGTTGGGGTGACTAACTTCTTTTTCGTCACCAGAGCTGCTGTCAGTTTTTTTGGCTGGTCAAAAACCACGCAATCTGCTAATATGTACAAAGCCTCTGCTGAAAAACAAAATTGGTTCGCAATTCTTTGCCTTATCTTGTATTTGTTCTTGTTGGTCATTGTTCAGAAGCAAGG
This sequence comes from Montipora capitata, assembly GCA_949126865.1. Classification (NCBI taxonomy): domain Eukaryota; kingdom Metazoa; phylum Cnidaria; class Anthozoa; order Scleractinia; family Acroporidae; genus Montipora; species Montipora capitata. The sequence goes on from OX421453.1 coordinate 7,284,611, forward strand.
AAATTCCGGTTAAACGAGTGGGCATTAAAAGTACAGTCTCTTTATCTGAGCTGTGAACTTATGTATCAATTGCACCTGCGTACAGTCCCCGCGGGCTGACCTCCGGGGTGGTCCGGGGTTGGCCAATGGCCGACCTCCGGGCAAGGCAAAATTTGCTAATGCCCTACCCCCGAGACCGACAAGGGGGAAAATATCCCACAGTGGCCCGCAGGCGGGGGAGGGGGGGGACTAGGTGCAGCTGGAATTGATTGATGCATTAGGGCATTGCATTTTGCCTGACCCGTGGTCCCTGAAAACTTAAGTTATATTCACGTATTATAACAACCTCGTTCCCAGGGTTCTCTCCTACCCAGTAGGAGAGAACCCTGGGAACGAGGTTGGTGTTATAACAGGATACAAGCTTACAATTTCTTAGCTCGATTGTTCTAGTCGATTACACTCGAGCACAAGGGCACTCCTTAACGACCTGCGTGATACGACTTATAAGTGGCTTTTTTCGTTTTTCCGTGATATCATCCACGTTTAAGCCAATATCTTCACAAATGTCCCTTAGCACTGCAACTGTTAAGGTAGATAATTTCTCTGTATGAACCAAACTGCAAATGTTACGGGAAAGGGCGACAATGGGGTGACGTAAAGCAATTTCTTCGCTGACAACTTCCTTTAGGTGCGAATGTAAGGCCTCTGCCTCGACTGCACACTGCCCTTCGTCTTCACTTCCACTTTCTTCGTTCGATGTTGCTGACGTTTTTCGAATCCTTGCTGCCAGTCTTGAGAAGAATCCTGCCACCTGCTGTGGCGAAAGAATATCCTTTCCACTGAAAATACGAGCAGCCTTTTCGTCCCTCACTCTTCGCATTTCTTGCGATACCTGTTGTGGATCTGCCTTTTTACCACACTCCTCCCCGATGAGAAACTGTTCTGTGAGGAACTTTCTCTGTTCTTCTGTAAACTGGGTTCTACTCCTTGTTGTTTTAAGAGCCCATCCCATCTCAAGTGTGGAATGTAGTTTACCAACTGAGATTTTTGATGTCGTGTAGAAACCAAAAGTTGGAACTTTCATTTGCTCTCCAGTTATTCTCGCAGCGTATCCTTTTCTGGCTTTGTCAAACAGTGTTTCTTTTTCTAGCGCGCGCTTGTGCTTTCCTTCCTCTAAATGTGCTTGCAAACTTGAGGACCGCTGGAATGTCTGAATACACCCATCTTCTGGGCAGGTAAAAAGGCCGCTTACTTCCTCTTTCTCTTTTTCTACATCCATGTCTTGTCCTGCTGTCTCTTGCTGGTCAGGACTACTCAGCCGTTGTTCGGACAAAGATTTTTGCTGTACTTCCTGAATAGGATTGATTTTTCTAAAGCTTGACTGCTGAGAGCGGGTATCAGGAGGCTCCAAAACTTCAAGTGTAGCAGAAAAGATACCATCGGTGTGAATGTCCTTCTATGTTACCAGCTTTCCGGGCCCGATGTTATAAGCCTTCCATGTTGTGATACCATTTGGGAAAAACTGGAAGTTATTAAGCGTACTAATTCCGTCCCATTTGATCACGTTTTTGCCAGCAGATAGTTCGGGAGGCTTCACATACTTCACAATAACGCCAGGAATACCGCCATTTGATTCAATGGCTTCTTTCATCTGTGCAGCGTTGTTCACATCGTGCCCCTCGTTTAAGTACACATTGATATGTCCTTTAATTGTTGCGGCCTGGCGGTCGGCTTCTCCCTTGCCCCCTTGTGGATCTGAAAAGTCGAACCTCTCCACCTTGATATCAGAAAGACTGTTCAACCTGCTTCCTACAATTGTTGACCCACAATGATAACATCCTGCGTTGTGCTGATTGCAATACACTTTTTGCAGTTGTGGCCGACGCTCCTTTAACATCTCGATAACATCTTGTAAAATGGCGGTTACTGCAACGCTATCCTGAGGGCAACTCTGAAACAGGTGGACAAAAGTGAGCTTCTCAAGCGGGGAATTTGCTTCTGATCTTGTAAAAGCTACTGTGATGTGCCATGGAATACCACGTTTGGCGAACCAGTCACACTGTGATTCGCGAAACTTTCGCGGTAAGAATTTCATCGCCCAGTCCATAACTAATAATGCTGAACTCCGACATATGACATCTAACACGTCATGTTTTGCTTGATCCTGGTTAACTGTTCGCAGTTGGTGAGCTTTCCATGCCAAAATGTCCTTTTCAGCTTGAGCCACTAAACAGATACTGTCATCTCTTTCTTCTTCAGACTGAAGTTCGGCGCACGCTTCTGTTATGGTAGACAGCACCCCGGTTAATTTATTGCATTCGTAGCAGACCTCATCGTGGTTATGGTTACACTTTCCTTGAAAACAACTATTTTTAGGATCACTTAGGGAAAACGTTAAACAGTGATCTGCAACTTCTGATTCCATTGTAACGTGCACCTAAAATGTGAAAGATTATCGTCATCATCATCATAGTTATCACTATCATCATAATTTTTACTATGATTTTTCGTTATTAATATCAGCTGCTTTAGGGTAAAATCTTTTAAAAGTAGTAAAAGAAGTTTGAAACTTATTAAAGCTTGTCCGAACCGCTTAAAGGGCGCAAATTGAAGATAGCTTCCGCTTAATCAATGTTTCGAGGTTTAGCCTCAATACTAGTTAGTACAATGCAGCCAGAGAAAGTTGACTTTCATGTTTATGACCAATTCGCTTAAATTTAGCATCAATCCAGCCAAAGTACAAAGTTAATAATCTACTAAAAGAATAACCAAATATTAAGACAGCCTTACCTTGTAATCAGACCGCAGATATTGCTTGGCAGACCGAAGTGTTTGTTTCATTTCCTTGGCCCAGGCTTGTGACTTTGCTTGATCTGCTATCTTGTCTACTATCTCGCTAAGATCTTCTATTGCCTTACTGCCCTGTGCAGAGAAGTTATCCAAGCCCTGTAGAGAGGTGCACACTGACACAGAGCAAACGTCTAGTACTCGGAGTTGTGTGCGCTTGCTCATCGGAGTGAAATTGGTCTCGGTACAAAACTGAAAATACTGTTGTGTTATCCGTTCTGGTATTAGCATCCGTACGACGTCGTTAGGTGTTTTAATCACCTCCCCTGTTGAAAGTTTCAGCATCTTTTCTCCAAATGGCATGTCTTGTACAATATGGGAACTTGTAATAAAGTCGAGAAAATGATAAACTTTGGCGAAATCAACCTTCATACGCCTAGTGATATCAGTAGGTACGATCGCACCTCTACCATGTAACAGTCTATGATGCCGCGCGATGTTAAATCTGTAAGGCGTCACCCCGGGAATGTAATGCGTCAGTTCCTTAAGCGATAGTTTATCTGCCAAGATGGACAAAATTTGTCTTCTCGTGCTCCAGTGAGTTGCGTTTAAATAGCTTTCTGCTAAGGCTTCTAAAATTTCTTCTTCGGCTTGTGTTCTCTCAGATGGTAAGCTTTCACCTAATGTGGTCAATAATTTATCACTTTGTCCTGGAGCAATTACTTCAAGAACCTCTTGAACACTTTGTTTTGCTTTACGGCTGTATATGTACCTTCTCTTTGTGCGCTCGTTAGCACTTTCCCATGGAACGGACAACTTATGTCGAACAGGGCTAACATCACGAGAGGCTAAAAAATCGTTTAACTTTTTTAAAGGCTCTTTTGCCGTGTCTACTTGGCTTCTATGCGGTGTGTTCTCAAAATCAAAACCTTCCAAATCCGATTCTGGGATGAATATACTCTCTCTTCTTTCATCAACATGAATTACTTGGGCTGCTGCAGTTTCTGCCTAAAATTTCACAAAATTAAAAAAAAAATTCAAAAGTCTGAAGTAAGACCCCAAAATACTTCTTCTTCCAGTTTCGTTGTTGTCAGTACAAACATAAAACAGTTTGAACGTACTCAAAATTGGATTCAAACTAGCTGCGTACGGTTTCTAATATTACAAGGAAAGATCTTTGTAGTTTGTAGACATAAATCATAGAATGTCATACTTACCAGACTAAGCTCACCTAGATGCTCTGTAAGTTCGTCAAAATCTGATTGTGGCAGTCTGCTTTCAGGGGTATGTGCTTGTTTCGTCAGGTTCTTTCGACACTTAGTACAAATCGCTAAAAAAATATAAAAAAATCACAAAAATGTTAACCCACTTTTTTTGTATTTTCTCACCCGCACTTGCATTTCTGATTTCTTGCTATGCCATTTATCATTTTTACACACGCCCCTCTCTCATCGTTTTCTTTTTCGACCTTGGTTCAGCGTATCGCTCGGCTGTAATTCTTACTTTGCGAACCACAAAAGAGGAAAAAAAAACACACATCAAAAAACCGCCAGCTACGTAGACTATATGCGAGGCTACCCTTCGAAATCGGTAAGGCGCAGCTTGGCTCCTTTCCAGAAATGGCGCCGAAATCACAGTTCTTGAGTGTGAACAAAAGCCCTATCCCGGGTTTGGTTTTCTTGGCGGAACAAAGATATCTTGCATAGTGTGAACATAGGGTTAAAGGCCTGTTTATGTTAAGTGAGCCAGCCCGATTAGCCCAGCTTGCCTGCTTTATCCGGCTGGCTCGGCTTATACCCTGTGTCCTTATAAAATTTTTGCTATGTTTATATGAGAGACCAGGCTGGCGAGATACTGGTTGCCCTGAGGAGATATTTCTGCAAGTGGGTCAGTCCGGCTTCATATATTAACAAAACGGAAATTTTAAAGGGAACCAAGGTATTAGCCGAACCATTCCAATAAAACGGGCCAGCCCAGCTAACTGAACTGACTCACTATTTTAACGACGGCAGAGATATGTTTGATGTGTTATATGACGTCACACGTTATAACCAAATGTTTTACTCCCGCAAGTATTACAAAAGAAGAAGGATTATATTTACCTGAACCAACTGGAATGAATTCACCAGTGGCTTCCAATATGTACTTCGACTGAGCCAAGCTACAACCCCGCTCGGCATTTTTCTTGGATTCTTCACTGTGTCCAGAGAGTTTGCCTGGAACACTGCATACCCGTTTAGACCTTCGCCACCCAATACCCAAACTAACGCGGTGCAGTGGACAGATAGTCATGTCGTGGATATTTTCTGGCGTTTGGCAACAACCACTGCGGGCTAGAATAAGCTCAATTTCCGTTTCGCAGCCACTGAATTGAAGCTGTTTTTTGTGGCTCGATATATTCTTTGAGCATGATACCAAGGGTACGATTTTACGCGACGCAGTCTTTGACTTTGGATCAGCCCCGCATTCTCCACCGACCAAAAGTGAGAAGGTACACGCCATCGCTCAATATTGTAAGTCAACGTTTACGTTTAACGATTAACTTGGCGCTATTTTACTTCCTTGAGAAATTTACGGTGAAAATTAGTTTTTCGGAGAGAGACTTGTAGACTGAAACAATGATAACACAATACTGGTTGAAAATACGCCAAAGTAATTTAATTATCAAGTGCTGCAAACGTAACTATATTTTTGATGCATCTTGTTTATGCCAGTCTCAATCCCAATTTTCATTTTAAGGGACTTTACGCCAGTCCAAATCAAAGTTTTCTCAGTTTTGAAGGGATCTTTAGCCATAGTTTTTTTATTGTTTCAGTTTAAATGCCGTGTTGACAACCGCGAAGTCGCGATGTACTATTTACACAGTTGTTCTGTATTTGCATAATGGCTTCGTGCGGTCAAAAAAAAAAGAGTTCGTGAAGTCCTTTCCTCTAAAGGAAACGGAATATATAGCGGAGGATTTCAAAGCGGAAATCGCTCATACGTTATTCGACTTTATGTTAAGTCTAATAACGGTGTCAAAGGTCGGTGCGTGACGTGTAGGAAATCAATGTCACGATATCATGCATGGAGTCTCAATCCTATGAGCCACTGCCAAACTGCCGTTAACTTTAAAAATAACGTAAGGGCAGCGACTTAGTGATATACCAAGCTAAATCTCACTTGCACTTATAATTTTAGACTCAGTTAATCCAAAAGTAATACGATTTTTGTACGGTACTTTCTCACAGTTTCAATATGGCGGTCATCGAAAAATCTTGCAAATTAGCAATCTTCGGGGCAGTCGTATCGAAAAACTGAAAAAGATCCCAAAGAAATGAAAATGAAACATAAAACATCTATCCTTAAACTGTAGAGAAAGCTTAGTCTGAGGATATATTTTGGCGTACCGATCGGATTTTTAGGCAGGTCCTTTATGTCACTTTAGAGCGATTCAGAAAAGGCAACGAAGTGCCTTCAAAGAAAAGCTCTCTACGAGAGATAAATTATCAGTCATTATAGACAATATTTAATTGACCAAGGGACAAGCTATTTATTCATAGTAAGAAATCATTTATAGGCTTTACCCCGCAAACTTGAAAGAGTCACGAATATAGTAAAATTTCGGTTCATCAAAGAGGTCATTTTGGTGCAAAACGGACCCAACCGATTTTATTTAATTCCCCTTATGAACGCAAACATTAGACAAAACTAGCCCTATTTTGTTAACTACGATACAATACTCTATCAATGTAAAAAGTATCAGCGAAAACGAATTTTGAGCTGTGTCCGTGATTTTGGGATTATCGCCGATTCTTACTGACATTGACTCTCATAACTGGTCCCTGGCTTGAGTCTCTCAACCACTGATGACTGGTCCAGCTTCATCTCCAACGCATCTTGCACTTGGTTGCCCGTCTTGACATGGAGGACATTGCATTTCTTGGGGTTCCAATGTAAGCCCATATCATGCATAGCGCTGCTAGCAGACCTCAAAACTCTCGATTCGAACACCTTAAGATCGTCTATATATAACAGGTGGGTTACCTTTGTTCCTATGAGCTTCGAAAGCCTATATCCCTCGGTGGCACCTAGTAGCCAGGCTACTGGGTTTAAGCACAAGGTAAAGAGGCGCCGACAGAGGGCGTCGCCTTGAGGAAACCCCTTGATAAACCGGATCGAACGAGAGATCTCAGGTCCCTGCTTCGTGACAGCAACAATCTTGGTATTCCAGCTAGCAGCGAGATGACTAATCGTTCCACATAACCACTTAAGAAAGCGATAAATCCTCATGACTTTAGCCAACCAGGTATGGTCGACCGAATCATAGGCTTTCCTAACTACCCAGGCCATGCTAAGGTTTCTCTTACCCCTTTGGCAGTCAAGAGTCACCATTCTGTCTATCAATAGATTGTCTGTCGTGCCGGTACAGCCAACTCTGGCGCCTCTTTGTTGTCCCTCCATTAGATTGAATTCTTTCAGGTGACTATCCATAGGGCTTTGCAGGCAGGATGTAAACCACTTGTACATGTATATGTTATTCAAGCAAGTTATAGGCCGCTGGTTTTCACTGCAGAGGTTTCGGTAGGAGGCTTGTTTTTCCCTCGGTGAACCATCCAGGGTACTCCTCTTCACTCTCAGGGATCGCCAAGAACGCCCGCGTGACTCCATCATGAAGCGCATGCGCACCCTTCCACCAATAGTTTACGAGCTTGTCGGACCCTGGAGCGCTCCAGTTTCTCTTCTTGAGGAGAATCCTAACACTTTGAGATGTCTCAAACTGCCAGGGCTCCTCAGGGGTAGGTGGCACTCTCCTGGCGATAGCATCCTCCATTTCCTGTAACCATGCCGCACCCTCGTTCCCAGACCCTCAATATTCTCAAACATTTCCCCCTCTCTGGAACCAATGCTGGAGATCTTCTGGTACCTAGGGCGTGCCTCTTCCATATCACACAACAAATTAAACTCTGCATAAACCCGCCTTGCATCCTGAGTAAATTGGCGATTTAGAGATCTTGCCTCGCCCTGCTTTTTCCCCCTGATGTAACAAGCCTTCAGTTTACGCAACTGTGCCTTCTTCTTCTCCATATAATTCACCAATTCTGAAGACGAGATCTTATTATTATTATTATTATTATTATTATTATTATTATTATTATTATTATTATTATTATTATTATTATTATCAATTTTCTCACGGTAAACAGAAACAAAAGACAAAAGAATATCATGCAGATTCCACGACCAAACAAATTATTGATTATTTTGACAATATGCATGCACGTGTCACCAATTTGTCACATTTAATAAAAATAACAAACAAACTGCGGTTATAAACATAACGAGACAACGCATGTTGTCAAAATTTTTGTGAAACGAAACATCAAGTTCATAAAAAGTTTTACAACATGCGTTGTCGCGTTATGTTTATAACCGCAGTTTGTTTGTTATTTTTACTCAAGTTGAAATGGACGAAGAATAAGAGTGTCTACGATGTTGTCACATTTAGTTTGAAAGGGTACAAATTCATTTTTTTGCGTTCTTGTGTACGATTTTCATTTTTGACCAGGCTGTGACGCGGTTTTGAGGTTTTAATTTGTTCTTCTTCTTTTTTTTCTTCTTTTTTTTTTTGGTTTTTTGACTTCAAATAGACCACGGTGCCCCTCTCATTTGCCGAGGTAAAGGTGCATACATCATCGTCTGTAATACCCTTGTAAGAATGCCACAATACAAAAACTTCAGCCCTAATGGGAAAGTAGGGCAATCGTCTACTGAGCAAACGTCATGTATTCCAACCCGGTACGCACAAGTACTTATCGAATCGATGACAAACTGACTATATGGGGAAACATATATTGGGAATTTTCTCATTTTAGAGGCACCAGGGATGACATCCCAGGGGCCGAAGTTTCTCTCCATCACGGCTGACAGTCGTTGAGGAGACAGTTTTATTAAATCCACCCGTATGCAGAAATCCCGGGATGTGTCATCATGGTACGACGTTTTGGCAAAGCATCCAGAGGTACTGCAACTGGTTCCACTTCAGTTCCAACTCGACAAACTTGTCCCAAGAGTAACTACTAAAGTTTAGCTTGATGGAAATAGAACGAATTTTAAATAAACATTTGTTTCACTGGCCATAAATTTCTAATTTGCCAATATGACTAATACCCACAGTCAGATTATCCGGAGAGGGTCTGAAGTATAGCTGAAAGATCTTCAAACTCTGAAAACCTACTAAATAACAACAGAATAACGAAAGTAATTAAAAACAACAACAACAACAACAAGCAAAACAATGAAAGGAAGCTGGAGATTGTTTCCGGTTTTCTACCGTATCCGGTCACGTTACATGTGGGGTGATTGCATACCAGTGCAAAGATGTCCGTTGTTCTTTTGACAGGGCGTGACAAATCGATAATTTCGATAGTCGATAAAAAATCGATTAAAGTGTATACTGATCAATCGACAAATATCGGAAGTTGATAAAAATCGATCACGCAGTTTCTTGTGATTATCGACTTCGATCGAATTTCGATTCCATTCGATTTTGATTGATTTCAATCGACAAGTATCGAAACATCCAAAACGACATTTTTGGGGGAGACATGGTTCGTTGACGAGGCATAGTCTATGTCAAGATTTTATTTTACCGATGTTTCTACTGTGCAAGGAAGCTCGAATATTAGTATTAGCTTGCATTATCTGAAAAAGACGAGAGAAGATGAACCGGGCTTTAAATAGTTTTTCATCACGATTCTACGTACAGTAACACATCATTTGGTTGCCATTTTGTTTGCTTAACATTATTTTGATATGGATTTACTTTCATTAATTCCGTAGCCGATTGATAATCTTGTGATTATCGACTTTTACCGACAAATTTGAGTTTGAGTGTTTGAGTGAGGCTCCAGCACTTGGCTAAATAGCCTATTATGCACAATTGTGGTCTCATTCACAGAGAAGCCCTTCAAGCTAATCCTGCTAAGTCGACCACATACTGGAAAGGTCAGACCACAACACCGGGAAATCCATGCCCTACTATTTTCGAATTCATTGTGTGGGATCTTTAACGTCCCACAGAGTTAATGAACCAGGGCTGTGAGACGGGACCTCCGGCTTATCGTCCTTATCCGAGAAGACTTGAAAGTCTAACCATTTGCAGATGTAGTTACAAAGACATCACTTTCTCCTCAATCATTTAAAGACCCTGAGTGTTGGTCCGGCCGGAGTTGAACTCAAGACCTTCCGCGTGACAGCCCGGTGCTCAACCAACTGAGCACAAATATCGACAAATATCGAATATTATCCACTTATCGGCTAGGTTCTCGATGATCGATTTGGATCGATTTGTCACGGCGACCTAGTTTTGAGCATATGTAATTATAGGCTCTTCGAGTTTTCATTTAAACGATACTTTACACATCTCTTTGCTAAAAGTCCGAAAGCTCAAAGCCCCCGTGCTACATATTTATTCAGCAACGTACACATTCATTTCATTCTTAAACTATTGAGGCTTTGACTTCGTTTTCTCCTCGATCCAGCTTGCTCAATTAAAGTTTGTAATGGTGGACCATTAAATAGAAAAATTCCAGTTAAAATAAACAGGTGTCTTTTGCAATTCATGGCTCAAACTTGGGCTACTTGCTGTTTAGTCAACATATTTTTAAATTCCAAATAAAAATTTTAAAAAAAGGGGTTTTTTCGGTCATAGTAGCACTTCAAATTTATTTAACAACACAACCTGATCAAAAACGTGCACTTATCTAGACAAAAAATTCCCTGAAAACCACAAGAAAATAATAGTAGCTTCAACGAAGTTCGAATCCTTGAACTCCAAGAAGACCTCAGGTCCCTGGGGTTACTACTTAGTCCACCCTTCTGGGCTCCTTTTTCTGAGCAAGGCAAGTCGTTTGGCCCAAAGCAAAATCTACGAGGAGGCACCGGATCTTAGTCTCGCTACCCGAGCCCACTAATCTGGTCTCCCTTTGGAGGTGAACAAAGTTACCTCACCCTAAGCCGTTTCGCCCAATTTCCAAGGACGCTCAGGAGCTTAGGTTCGCTGCCCGAGCCCACGTATCTGCCTCCTTTTGGGATAGGAAAAAGTTGCTAATAGTGGCCGTTTTGCCGAGGCTCCTGGTAAGCCTCAGCCACCGTATCTGGTCTTCTGTCGGGGCGGAAAAAGGAGTTTCTTTTGAAACCGTTAGGCCCAGTCTTCCCCAAGGCAAGCTCTCACCAAAAAACGCGCTCCCCGACTCAACCATCTAGCCTTCTTTTGGGGGCGAAGAAAGAAAAGTCGTTTCGCACAACCTCCTAAGAGCGGCCTCAGGGCATTGGGCTCAGTCATCAAACCCACCTGTGGGATTTATCAGAGATCCTTGTACATGGTAGCAATGCTCTACGATCTTTCCTGGTGGCCGTCTTTAATCTTTTGTGGACAACAGAAGACTGACCATCTGACTGGATCGATGCTGATATCATATTCTGTATCCTGTTCAAGAAAGGTGATCGTAGTTAATCTGGAAATTACCCTAGGATATCTCTGCTCAGTGTCGTTGGGAAAGTCTTTGCTGACATATCCTAGAACGATTGCAGCAGCTGGCTGAGCCAGTTTACCCTAAATCCCCATCAGGGTACAGGAAAAATAAATGCATTATCGATCATTATCTTGACTTTTCGTCAGAAAATGGAGAAAAGTAAAAAGCAGGAGCACAACTTACACTTTGCCTTTATTGACTTCAGGATGGTTTTTGACTGCGCAAATCGTGATCTCCTCTTCAGTATCCTGGAAAGGCTTGGCAGGCTTGCCAAACTCAGCCACGTGATTAAGAAAATATACACAAACGTATATGCAAGACGGTTAATTCATGGAGAAATGTCTGAGTATATCAATTACAACAGTAGTGTAAAACAGGGATGAAAGCTCGCTCTAAATTTATAAGATATGCAGTTGCACTTGTATCCCTTGCCTTTAATAATTCTGGGTAATTCTGCGCTTGCATGGCAAGGGAAGACCCCCAATTCTGATTTCATAGATTTGTTATAAGTGTCAGGCCAACGAGTCCTACCAGCAAAATACAGCATGGAGTGAAATTTTAGCTTTCAAAACTTGCCCAAATTGTGTCGGTAGGTCCTGGAACTCACCCACAGAAAAACCAGAGAGAAAACGTCTCTAGTGAACCGCCATGCCTTACAACAAAGCATTTTAGGCGTACTAGTCTGCATAAAACAACTCTCACCGCTGTCTCGAGAAGACCAGACACGCACGGTTCTTACGTTACGTTTATGCCCGTACAATCAACTGAAATGTAAAAAAAAAAATAAAAACAGCATGTTCATCTTTTTTGGTAGGCTAGGTATCTGAGAGCCAGGAAATTTACGCATGCGCTGACGTAATGTTTGAACAAGAGAGAAAAACCGCAGTACCTCCAGACCCGGCGCTTGAGCGTCGTACCAAACGAGTCATCCCGGGATTTCGGCCCGTGCGATCGCTTTTGGACGCAGTTGGCCCTTCGCTGCTTTCTACTGCCGACCTCGCCTCCCGGTACGGTATTGAGGGAGAGGTATGTCGGCCCCTAAACCATATGAGACAAATCCCACGCCTACTCACAGCTCCAAACCGCCCTTGTCAATTGAGCGTAAGGATTCTATCGCTGAAATATACAAGGGAAAAGTCATTTTATCTGTCATATGGTAAGCACTGAAGTGGCAGATTACAAACTGTGCGCACGCGCCCTACTAAAGGTAACATACACACATGCATGCGTGCATAAACTTTAGTTCATCTCGAATTTCAGAATAACTACAAGAGCTAATATCTTCGAGACATTACATTTACAGCTAAAATACATTGCATATACAGGTACATACTAAATACATAATATTTAAAGATTTATTGACTTCCTGCACTGCGCAAACTGTTAACCCGACTTTTGACATTTGTCGTCAGTTGATGCAGTCCTCACGTTGATGACACCAAACTTCCATTTATGTCGCCGAAACTTTTTGGATTTGGAACTAGCAGGAGTTGTTGAAGACCGTGCTAACATTGACCTGGAAACTGTACAGAAGCAGTGTGTGGTGAAGGTGAGTGACTGTTCGCTAGGTTACTCAGCCTCAGAAGAATAGACTGTTCTCTAGTGACCGCTAACAATCTTGGTGGTGTTCTGTAGTTGCGTTTCTACACGTTTTAGATTCAGTCGATCCAGGGAACAGGTGACTCCTTTTTGGTGTTGACTTAGACTGATAACCGCTCTCAAGCTGTTGCTGAGCTGCGTCGAGTCGGACCCGTTGTGTAGAATTGACGAAATTTTGCTGTTTGATAACTTCGCGGGCGGTGCAGGGGTTGCACCTAACAGTTCGTTTTCGTGAATGCAGTACCTTATCTCGTAATATCGTAGTATCGTATCTCGTAGTATCGTAGTATCGTATCTCGTAGTATCGTAGTATCGTATCTCGTCGTCCCCCTTAGTAAACTGATACATGGGAAAGAAAAGAAATCCACGGAAGAAAAAGATGTAAGCATAACTTAAACGCTGATTCCCCAGGTTACTCTCTTTCTTATTCAAGCACACTTATCTACCGATATGTGGTACTTAATGCATAAAACAGGTAAACGTTTCCGTAGCTTAGGTTGCCTTTGTTTTCCTGCTGCCACTATTAAGACCTAACGTGCTTATGATGGCCAACATGCCATTTGATTGCAGCTATACAAGATTACAGAGACTATTAAGACTGACACGTTTCATGATTGATTTCTTTTAGCTGCCAACTCGCAAGCAAAGTGCTATGCCGAGGACTGAGAGTGAGTATACATCATCAAATGGGTTTTGCAACCCTCCCCCCCCCCCCCCGCCCCCCCCCAAAAAAAAACAAACAAACAAACAAAAACAAAAACAAAACAAAAACAAAAACAAAACAAACCAAAAAAAAAAACCAAAAAAAAAGAAGTAGTATCTAATAAAATAAGTAACACAAACAAGATGGCATCAGTGAGGGCCTCCCAGGAATGAGAGCACTTATTCTCTTGTTACCAAATATAACTCAACCGTTCCCTTAGTATCCCTCGTCCGGCGTATAATAGTAAATGACCGGGTTCCCTTGTCCCTTGGTAGATCTTAACATGTA
>OX421453.1:7303482-7310982 GCA_949126865.1 Montipora capitata
TCTCATTTGCAAACACTCTCAAGATACGCTACCTTAAAATTTTCAGGGACTTTCCTTTAACGAAACCAAAACATTATTCTTAGTTTCATCAAGTCATCATGAAGGCATACTTGGTAATATATGCTAAAATGAGTCAATAATTAAGTACTAGTTTATTACTTTATCAGATAATACTATCATTGATCTATGGTAACTCCATCAAGTCTAGCCATAGTAATTGTTCATTTTTTTTTTTGTTATTTATGCTACCAGCGAATTATTCAAAAGTGATGTTGCTGTTCTTAGGAAACCTATACAATAGTGGCTAATAGTAAGGAATGATGTGGTCACTGCCATCAGACTTGCAGGTTGTACTGGAATGAAATTTTGTGAAAGGGTTCTATTTTGGGGGGGAGGGGGGGAGGTAAAAATTTCACTTGACCGCCTGTAGATTTATGCAAATTTTAAAATTGTGCACTTAATGTGGGATGTCTGGAAATACATAAAACCAGGTCTTGTCTTCTGTGCAATGTTTAAGTTTAAAAGGGCAATTCAAGGAAAATCAGATTTTGATAGAACTCTGACACAATATTACTAACTAAATAATAAATTTTGAAGTCAGCATTCATGTTCATTCATATTCCTTACTCACTTTTGTGGAAAGTTACCATCTTACTGCAGAGAATAATGTAAATTTATCTAAATCAGGATTAAAATTTACTAAATGTACAACCATTGATCTTAACATGTTTTTGGCCTATGAACTATTCATGATTTAAATATAGTACATCGGTAATATTACCGTATCAGTAATTGAGCCAGTGTTTAACGACTAATATGTCCCAATAACTCTTGGTTCTAACAATGTTAAGTAATTAATATACACTGATTTAGGATGATGGAACATCACACACCCTTGTGTGTTCATTAAATTTATTTTTTAGCTCATCCTTGGTGTATGACAACTTGTAATAACTGCAAAAAACATGCCAAAGAAATCGAAGACAAGGTTCACCTGAATATTATGGCTGTTTTGTGTGTCAAAAAGTTAAATTGACCTGTGTTTTTGTTTATTTATGCTATCATTCCTTGCACACAGTCACATGTTCCATAAAACTTGATTGTGCAGACAATTTAAAGTAAAAGAATTCACCGTACAAAGTTTAAAGAATAATGTTATATCTGTATTATTTATTAAAAACTTTTTTCTTTCTAACTTAATTGGACAATACACACTAAAGAAATAAGTGGTAATAGCTGGATAAATATATGTATAAAATATCAACGGGATTCCCAAAGGGAAGAGGTGCGAATGGGGACACACAGGCCCACGCGAGGCACCCACATAAGGGAATAAAAATTTTAAAATATACATTATTTACAAATATAATGTACAATTACTTATCATGTAATCATTATGAACCAAAATACTGTAATGCACAATAAGTACTTATCATCTAAATTTTACTGTATAGTTTGCAGATATCTCAGGCACAATTAGTACAGTTTCCCTAAGATTTTAAGTCAGAAATTTATCCGAGGAAATCGAAAGGTGCAGAGCAGAGTTGTGGTATGCAGGCATTTTTATTTGTAAATATTATTACACCTAACAAAACAATTTTTTTATGAAATTAAGTATAATTTTTAATAGCTGAAACGAGCTGATATTTTATTGCAATAAAAAAGCAAGAGTTTTATTTGCAGTATATTGCATTTAAGAATGTGATTGCATCTCGATAATTTGGCCCAGAGCTGACTTCGCATCTTAAAGTGACAAGTTTCGTTGGAAATTGGGTTTACTTTCATGGGGCATTTACGTGCGCCCTGCCACTTTTGAAGGAAAGCTTTCAGAGCAGGTCGATTCTTCACAAATATGTGCTTTCCATATTAACGGCGATCACTGGACCAAGTCATGTTTGCTGAGATTTGACCGAAAGTAACGTGAACACTGACTTCATTTTCTGATTTGGGGAAAGAAAATTTGAGTTGCGCGTCAAACCTACACGGTTTTAGTTTACATTTCAAGAGGAGAAAAGATAAAAAAGAATGTTCAGAAGGAGTGAAAATCACACTTGAACAATACAGGGACTTTCGACGTCTTAGTCCAAAGAAAATAACACTTGATAGTAAAAAAAAAGCACTGATTCGCGGATAAAGAAAACCAGTCTTTGGTAAATGAAGGAGTCGAAAACGTCGGCCTTCAGTATTCGCTGTGCCACTTTTACCGGGAATATCTCTAGTCAAACCTTATCTTTGGCTCACAAACTTTCACCTGTTGACGGCTTTTCGTGGACCAACGTCAGAGACAAATTAGTCCTGTACTTTTAATGACAGATTTCAGTTTAAACAGAAAAAGCTATAAACCGATTGACATTTTGCTAAACGACTCTTTCGTCCAGATAGTCGACTGTATTCGCTTGAGAGAGAGAACAAACCAAGTTCTCCTGCCATGCTTTTCTGTTACTTACCTCAACTCCATTCATGGGTAAATTTTAAGCTGTGAGATCCTTTGAACGGATTACCAGCTCATTTACCAGTCACGCGCCACAAGCAAATCCCGTCAAACTGGCAAATTTGTTTTGTATCCCCGTGAAAAAACAACAACAGAAAATCTTAATGCCGCTTCCAGTTACTTTAATACTCGATAATATCCATAATTGTGATTTGCAAATTCAATCATGACCGTACCCTTTGCAAATAAGGCTTTTTTTTTTCCAACTTCGCGCAATTCTTTGACAAGCCTGAGCACATCGCAGCATTCTTAAACAGCCGATCTAAGCATGTTTCGTTTCATCCGAAATAAAGGACTTTCCCAAGTAGAAGGAATTGCGGAGGTCTTTCTAGCTTTTGTCCATCCTCTTCCAGCATTTGTACCACAAGAGCATAGATAGCATTGAAAGTGATTGCAATAAAAACTACAACTGACGACAGCGTCGACATCTTTTCTTCCCGCGTTCTAAGACGGTCTCGAAGGTTTTTAACCATCACAATGCAAATAAAATTGAATTTGCCATTGATAATGCGCATGCGTGACATTAGTCTCCTTTGTTATATTCCCCGCTATGGACTAGTTTGAATTCTTACCACTGCATGAGCTGTTAGAAACTATTGGGAGCTATAACCAAGTTTACAAATGTTGTATTTTTTTTCTCTTTTCCCCAGATTAGTGATTAATGTTGATCTCAAAGCTTTGCAGGTTCCGCTGGGATAGTACACCTTACGAGTCTCAACATTGAAGGCGGCGCCGGACATGCTTTTTTTAAGCATTCCGACTTGTAGTGGAGTGCAGGCAATTGAACTAAGCTAGTTAATGCTTTTAATCGATTCATGGACAAATTCGAAGATTTCAATGGAAAGTAGGAAGTTATTGTCCTTAGTCCTTAATCAGCTACCTATCTCGGTTTCCCGCTTCACCTGCAGTTGGAATCATGAGTGGAACTTTAAGAGGAGAATTTGTGAAGCATCAATGCTGGAACACGACCAAACTTCTTGTTCTTCAGGTGAATGGTGAAAAACCGCGTTACGTCAAGGAAATATTGAAAGCATTAAGGATGGTTTCTTAACAGCTTGTCATCAAGTTGATTAATTAATTGAAGCTTTAACTTAGACATTGAACAGACTACTGAATATACTTTACGAAAGCACTTGTGATCTCCAGGGCCCGGTTGTTCGAAAGCCGATTAGCTTAATCCAGGATTAGCGTACACTTTTGTTTCATGTTTTCAACTTTTTGGTGAAAGGTTGTTTTGCTTATTTTTGTTTTTCAAGATTGACTTCTTCTAATGTAAAGTTTTGGCAAATATGAACGTTGAACAGCATTTGGTAGTGGGGTAATAAACTCCTTGGTTAATTTTTAATCTGGGTTTAGCGTTAATCGGCTTTTGAACAACCGGGCCCAGGGCCTCAATTTAACCGGAAGGTCAGTTTTAGCGTGTTACGTCTCTGCTACTTTGAGCCATTCATGCATTAAGTACTTCAAAAAAAGCTATCTCGGCTGACATACCGTTTGGGAATGACTGTCATACGCAAGGAGCCAGGGTAGTAAGTCCCTGCATTGTGGTCAAGCAGAGCATTTCCCAGTGGCTAATACATTGTTTACCCCATTATGGTCAGTAAAAGATTGAATTCATTTTTTTTTTCAATTCCGATTTTATCTTGACATTTGTAAGGGAATCTTTGTTCATATTTTTGCCTCAGTTCTAATCGGTAGGCCAAGAATAAAGTACTGAACATTGAAAATGCGTTGCTTAATGAACTATCTCTGAATAATTGAACCCGGCGATATACCAGATAATCTCTGAGGACTCTGAGTAACGTTGCTTTGAAAAGTCGACGTTTTACAAAGAATAAATGTAACCATTAGGATCCTTGCCACCCAGTAATGTATCAGCGTTTGACGGCTAATTGGTGACTCGTTATGCATCTGAAGTTGAAACGCTTAAATTTGGAAATTCAACTAAGCTTAACAAGTTCTTTTACCTTTTGAAGTCGATTAATATTGTAAATAAAAAGATGCCTTCTCCGAGCAAACTCAGTCGTATGCGCCAAATGTAAAAATGACGCCAGTGGTGATTCTCTCATAGTCTAATATCTTTTCCAGAGCTTCTCGCCATCACATATTTCGGCCCCAAAATCTAGACTGCAGTGAATATGTCTTATTGAAAAGCGCGAGTTACCTTCTTCTCATGTAAAAATGTTCACTAAGCCTTCAGGCAAGATTTGATCAACTATCCGACGGTTCGGTAGCAATTTCTTTCTTTCCCCATTCGCGATATATCCTTAAAAAAATATTTTGGGCCAAACGTTTCGGGAAGAAATGTACTGACCGATAATCTGCTAAATTATGCCCAAGGCAAACCTTTCCGAAAAGTCCTCTGTTGCGATCTAAGACCTTTCGCAAATTCCTCCCATTTAAACCAAAAGAAACTACTGTACCATTTAACTTAAGAAGGCTCGAAATAGTTTCTCCTTGTTTCAAAGAAATAAACACATTCTGTCCTTTTTGGTTCAGTTAGGGTAATCAGTATCAAGACGAAAATTTAAGTACCCATCATAGATTTGTCACATCACATTTGCCTCCAAATAACGTACCATGGCAACGATATAAGGAATTTCTTTGAGGCTTAAAATGAAGATATATTCTCTTTTTTGAAAAAAAAAAAGTGTGTGTTAAATCTTCCCATTGAGCG
The DNA here is from genome assembly GCA_949126865.1 of Montipora capitata. Lineage (NCBI taxonomy): Eukaryota > Metazoa > Cnidaria > Anthozoa > Scleractinia > Acroporidae > Montipora > Montipora capitata. Next base: position 7,308,651 of record OX421453.1, read on the forward strand.
TTACCAGATAACATTAGAAATATCTCTAAAATACTTAAACTTCAACAAAATCTGTAGGCTGTTTTTTTAGAAAAATCTGTTGTGTTTAATTTCTTTTTTTTCTTTTTACCTACAGAATTTTTTTTCTCAATTTGAAAGACAAACGTTTTAAAATTAATCTAAGCAATCATGCAAAAAGTGTAATAAAAAAAATACTGTTCGGAAGCAGAGATATAAACGAGCGAAGTTGCAAAGCGAAATTAGCAGTATTTGTTTATTTCTGGTGAGCAGCTTTTAGAATTGCGTGTGTGGCTTACACGCTCGCGCTCGACTGCAAATTCTTTCGAGTCTCCTTAACCAAAAGAAACGATGCATTATTATGCAGGGTTCACGAGCCAAGGTTATTACAATTAAAGGCTATTACTAAATTGATACGTTTGGCAAGTTCAGTGGATATGATGCACTCGTGACCAATTTTTCACAGAAAAAAATAAATAAATAAATAAATAAAAACCGCAAAACTGCGAAATATCTTGATCAACACACAAAATAAATATCTACAAATTCCACTTAAATTGGTATATAATTACAATGTGTTATTGTTATTTGTGTCAGAATAGAGCGGTTTTCAAATAAGTGTAGTAAAACGAAAACCAAAGTAATTACTCTGGCCACTCAAAAAGGACGGAGACAATCCAGTAAACCAATCAAAACTTGAATTAATTACACGTAGCCGAACCAAAGCGCGGGAAAATGTGCACCTTCGAGCCACGATTGGTTTAGGTTTCACTTCTGATTGGTTGAAAAAGTGGCGCGAGAACTTTAAACCAATCACTGAGTGAAGTAATGGAGAACCAAAGTACTTCACTAATTACTTTCGACACTCAATTGAAAACCGCTCTAACACGTCTCATTTATTCAAGATTCAAGATGGCGGCGCCCGAATTTTTTTTTTTTTTTTTCTGATACAAAGTGTTTTTTTAATTTGATTGCAAACTTTTCTCCCTGAAAAGAGGAGAAATAGTACTTATCTTCGAATCGAATAAAGAAGCTATTGTTTCCTTTTCCGTGCCCTTTCCCTGGGTTGATGCTTTTTCACTGCTCAGACCAAAGTTAAGCTTATTGACGCGTCTGATCAGAATTGACAGGTCATGAAATCTTGAAAAAAAAAGAAGACATCCTTTGTATTAAACATGTCTTGACAGATGTCAGTCAGTTATATATCGAACAATACAAAGTTACTCGTTATCACGGTTTTTTTTTTTTTTTTGGCATTCTGTTTACTTATATTAGTATTAACTCAGATCCAGGGATGGGGGAGCCTCGAACCGAGTTTACATGATCACCACAGTCAAGAAAGTTGACCGAGGGAGACTTAGTACTGTTACCGCCACCAGGAAACATTGAAACTGGGAAAATGCCATAAAATCAACAGGTTGTTTCATTCGGGCAAATACTTTAAATGAAAATTCAAGTGTATCTTAATGTGTATCTTTATACCTTCTGGGACTTTGCGATGGTAGTCGTGAAACAATCCACAGTTTTTATTTCCTTCAAAATTGAGATCGCAATCGAATTATCCCTTTTTGTCGGCGTGAAATGGAAATGTAGTAAACTCTAGAATTTCCACAGTTCAATACAGGGCTCAATTTCGGCCTAAGACGACGAAAACAATGATTCTCCGTTACATTAAAATAAATATTTGGAAGCTCACTCAACTGGGAAATAGTTCTTCACGTGCCATTCTCGTTTTTAAGACTGACGGCTTTACCGACTGACCTTAAACAAAGCTGGCTCTTCACTTCATCAGTCTGGATGGAATCAGTAAACAAAGGTCGAAAGCTAAATGAAGCCGTGCGAAGGCTATAACGCGCCACTGACTCGTTGGGGGGAGGAGTGATCTCAATTTTCCATTTAACCTGTCCAAGATTGCAGAATTAAATACCATTTCCCAGGTCAAGTGTCTGCTGACTCCGCGAATGTTCTCCATTCCGCAAACATAACTGGTCACGTTCTTGAGGCAATACACAGAAGGCGTAACCACAAATTCAAAATGAACAGAATTAGATTGTTTAAACTCTGTACTTCCGCAAATACCGAAAAGCAAATTCATATTTCACAGTCAAATCACTATGAACAAAAATATCCTACATCCTCGCATGTCACGCATGCTCGTTACGGTTTCGAATGATTGACAGATTTCTTTACTGGGGCAATCATGCAAAGCTCAAAAGCGGCTCGTTTCTTAGCTCCTAGCATGCCTGCTGAGGTGTAGACAGATCACGTGAAGCAACTAAATCCTGTAGGCTCTCTTTAGAATTAGTGGAGAAACAAAGAAGAATCTAATCGACAC
>OX421453.1:7315982-7318482 GCA_949126865.1 Montipora capitata
CGAAGTTTGAATTTCCCGCTCGTATGCAAATATCGAACTTTCGGAAGTCCCGCTAGATTACCAAGGTGTTGCCGCAGTTGTTTAAAAAACACCATATATATGGCTATTTTTGTATCAGTAAACAAAGGCTTTTATTGAGCCACATTTCGTACCGGGATAGGCCACCATTTGACAGTTTCCATCATCAGTATTTGTTCGTGTAACCAAGAAACATGCACACTCTACGCACAGCTAAGAAGAGGCAACAAACCTTATCCTGAAGAACATTTTATACTTTGGATGGTGAATTATCCACTAGAATTCGAAATCGAAAAAGTTATCCGCCGTTTAAACAACTGGTCCTGGTGTTTGGATCTACATTTCATTTTCATGTGATCGGATAACTCGGAAAACGCATTCCAATTTCACCTCAGACTTTGAAAGAACCATCACAGTTCAAGAAATGTCCCATAATATAGTGAACACATCTAATTAATTAATTAATCAATCAATTAATTGATTGATTGATTGATTGATTGATTGATTGATTGATTAAACACCCGGTGCTCCTTTTATTGCTCATAATCCTAGAAAACCTACATCTCTTTTTGCTCCCTTTTCGCCTTTTGGGTCTTGCACAGCCTTTGGTCCATATTTCTACAGATAACATGTAGCTTTAGGACCCAGTGGTCCTGGAAGTCCTGGAGGTCCCCAGGCGCCTTTGATCCCAACGGGGTCCATATTTCCCTACTTCACCCTTTGGATCTTGACATCCTGGCCTCCCTGGGGGACCTATAAATCCTTGGGGTCCGGATTGCCCTGGGTCACCATTGACACCCTGTGGTCCCGGCTCTCCTTTCTGACCGCTGAGGCCCGGCAGGCAAATTAAACCTTTGGAATGACAACTTGATGATTTCTTCACGAACTTTGCCTTAACTGACAGGAAATTGAGATCTTACTGTCAAGCTAATTAATGTCTCCGCACATATTTTCTAATCAAGGCAAGACATCCCCGCAAATATACTAAAAAGCCTCAAGCAAGCGGATTGAACTAACGTTTCCCTTCTTTTCATTATCATGCCTCTAATTCCTCAGGGCCCTTAGTAGCGATCAAATATAACTAATTATGTTAACTGAGGAACCTCGAGAGTATCACAGACCTTTGCTTGTACATAGTGTAACGACTTGTCATGAACTTGATGCATTATTTGCAAATGATCATTGCTTTAGAGCTTGGATTGTTCTTCTGCTAGCGATGAAGGTACGCAAAAAAATAACCTCTAGAATTCATTTCATCTGATCAAAGAGTACAACAACGGAACGTGGGCGAAGATATTAAGGTACATGTTGTGGAAAACGTAAAGCCGATGAGAGCAAACGTTGAATTGTTCGCTTTCAGCTAAAGTAATTATGGCGCACATGTTCTAGCAACGATTCAAGTTTTGAAATGGATAGCTCTCAGTTGGGAAACTATCGGATACCAAATGAATCACATCAACAGAAGCTGCAAAGTTGGTTTACGGTGTCTTCACTGACGTCTGTTTCTTCTTTCTTGTGGAACTAACGGATCAGCCAAGTGTTATTCAGAGGCACCCAACATCAAGTTTCGGAAAATATCTGTTCGGAAGACGATTTGAGATCTAGAATTTTCGGAACATTTGTTGTAAAATTCCTTGCTTGCCTGCCTGTCCTAGGATTTTGGAACATCTAAAACATGGTATAATTGCCCATTTTTAACGGACTTTTTACCCTAAAAGGTCACCTAGAATTTTCGAGAGTCTTTTTTCTGGCTGAGAGTTTCGAAAAGGAAAGTTTTGATACCTATAATTTTCGGATCACTAGACTTTCAGCTAAGGAATCCGAACAGATGAAAAATTCTTAGGGCATAAAAATATGCTTATATCTACCGTTTAAATACTAAAATACGATTAACAAATCTATGTTTAAGTGGTTTTGAACTATATTCTCGTTGGGTGCCCCTGGTTATTGCTTATGAACCTGAATAAAACTGAAGTACCCTTGATAGAGAAGGCGCTAAGATTTGCGTGCATCAAAGTAAATCCGCTTTGTAACGAGCGCTTCACGAATAATTCAACCGGCGCGCAGACCTTTACAAAAGAATTGTATAGAAATGTAGAAAGAACTTGTAACACTGATTTTGCTCATTCAGTGAATGCACAGACTAGCCGTTTTACCTGGCTCCATATTTACAGAGGGAAAAAAGAAAAGGATATAGGCCTCCAGACTCCATCTTCAGAGCTGGCGTGAGTATCGAAGTAAGATCGTTGAAGAAGAAGAAGTACCGGGCTTTCAGTGCTCGGAATTATCAGATTTCTTACCTGGAGTGTTATCTTTGTTTGCCGTGTTTTGATAACCAGCTGGATAGTTTACCGTAGCCTTACGTTTTTCAGCTTCTTGCCAGAGCTCTTTGACTTGCCGTTCAACGGAATAATTCCGTATGAACAGAACGACAGTCAAACAATTGCCAAAAAAAAAGACAAAATGCAGAATAACAGGAGAA
>OX421453.1:7323482-7328482 GCA_949126865.1 Montipora capitata
ATTTCCAGATTCGAGTCAACACTCGAAAAATTAATGATGGGGGTAGTTTCTAACGAAACTGTGGTGCTGCGTCGGTGGGGAAGTAGTATACAAAAATTTGGTTTTATCAACGGAGTTGATAATGTAAATAAATGATATGTCCTCAAATAATTCTTCACAAAAAGCTGAGACATTAGTTACTGTTCTCAAATATTCCAGCACAAGATATATCGACTTAAAATTTGTTCATCAATTACTATCATAAAATTGTAAATTAATGTAATGAAAGTGAAACTGACTAAATTACATAGGGAGAGATTATACGGTCTTTCATCTCTTCGCTCAACTGTTGCGTTTGGCTTTTCGTAATGTGAACTGCAGAAACCTCTGGTTAAATATCATCGCGGAATTACCGCTTAAGAGTTTAGCACAGCTTCCTTTGTTTCATCATTTTCGGCCTACCGAAGTTTGATCCCTTTTCATCCACGATCAGGGTCTTTTCATTCTCGATCACTTCTGTAATACTCATTTAGATCTTCTTATAAGTTTCGAACTTCGGGGACGAACTCTCCCTTGTTAAAGATACTTTTATCCTAAACAACTTCGATGTATTTACCATTTCTGAAGCTCAGGCAGATGAAGCATCGTGAGTACGGTAACCGCGAAGTCTGGAAAGGAAAGGAAAGGAACTTTATTTAAATGTCTAATCTTCTAGCGCTGTAGAGCACTAATCGGGGACACTGTACTGAAATTGAAATTAACAAGTTAACGCAAATCAAAACAAATTGGAATTGATTGGTTACAATGATCAGCTGCTTAGACAAGACCGGATCGAAGAAAGCCGGCGAGCAGAATTGAGGGTGGATTGTGGCAGTTTACGCCAAGACTATCGGGCTACTCTCGGGACAATTTTTTGGGTGTCAGAGGACGACTTTCCGAACAGCAATGGATCAAAGTTCAATGTCTCAAGTTGTTCTTAGCCTGCAAAGTTCAGTTATTGACCGTCAAATTCATTAATTTACTGTTGTTTTGAACACCTTCAGAACCAGAAGCTTTGTTGACTGTCTTCTATTCGGTGAACCTTCCATGAATTATCATATTGGGAGACTTGAATTGTAATGGCTCATGTGCTCACTCCGGCATCCAGGAGGCCTGTTCATTACGACAGTCCATTGAACTCCCTTTAGATTATCGTTCTCTTCAGAGCAAAGAGATCAAGACCGTGTTTTAAAGATTCGAACTCAACCATCCGCTGTCATGGCGTTCAGTTTATTTTAAAATAAGGCTCTGCGTTTAACAACGACATACTTTCAACATTTGCAATTAATTATGGAAGCGACCGAGTATCTTTTGCGACCTGTATCTTTTGTCCAAGGTGGAAAGCTGCATATACTACAGCTCTTGCGGGATGGCTGCAAGATGAAATTAAAATTTAAATGATATAATTCTTGATCGTTGGCGCTAATTATGTCACTGAAAGCAGCAAATTGTGGAACTAAAGATCGCAAACTTTCCTCAGTTGGGCTTATGGACTGTCGTGGATTGCTTACCATGGCAATCTATCATTTTAAGAAAACAAACTGTATCTTTGTTATTTGTAATATCTAAATCGAATAAGAAAATATCTTATTCTTAATTAAAACACTCAACTGAGTTTAATTCTCGGCCTACCTTAACAGGCAAGTTAGAAGAATATCCCATAACTTATGAGCCGCGAACGCAAATGCTCAATCACTGATAGCGAAAGCTGCCACGGTCTAAGTTAACAATGGGATAAAAACTAGCCTTTCCTTACCTTGTCTCTGACTTTACTGTCATCAAAGACATCAAATATGAATGTGACGAGATTTTATATTCTTTCCCTAACTTACAGAGGCAGCTGTATTCTAGTAATAAAGGAGTAATAGGACAGTGTCTACTTCTAATCATTGCACATTAGCCCCGAACATGCATGTTCAGAGGCGGCCGTATTTCTTTTTTTTTTTTTTATTTAAGTGACAATTTAATTATTTTAACAGTAATTAATTCTACTTGAAATAAAACTTAAGACTTTCCTCTTTTAAATTACATTTTATAGATCATTCGTAAGTAGAGTCCATGTAAGTGTATTTTAGATTTTTATTTATCATCTTATCTTTAGGCTATGGATTTACCTACTATATTTGAATATATTCGTACTGATATCTGGGCCTTATAAGTTCTAAATTTCAATGATTATTAATGCGAAACAAGACCATCATTTTTAATAGGATATGGCAGTGTCATGAGCTAATTACGCAATGTTGTGAAGTGTGTTTGAATATATTCCAACAGAAATGGAATTTGTGCTAAATGCTAAATTAGAGTTATCATAAGTCATTACAAGCAATGAGACACATTTCTCTATATGGCTAAATGAAATAAAGGCTCAGTCGTGTATTTTTTCCTTTGAAGTGGCAAAGAATGCATTTTCTCACTGGTTCCCATATTCTAGGTAGGGTTGATTCGTCGCTGGAAACTGCTGGGCAAGAACTTTGTGTTCAAACAAATCGGCTGAATAAACTTCATATTTGACTGATAAATCTTCACTTTTAATTAAGTCAACTAAGAATGCAATACAGTCGAATCTCGATTATCCGGACTCGTTGGGACTCCCGGCATGTGCAATCGATAAAACCGATAATCGATAACATTCGATAACAATCGATAAAAATTAGTAAATTGTATCGGAAATCGATTAAAATCGATAAAAGGACACGTTGTGAGTAATCGATAATTATCGATTTTTAAATTAATGTTATCGATTTTATCGAATTTCTAAAATGTATCAAATCTTCCATAAAAACACTCTTACGATTCAATGAATCAAGTAGGACGAATTTAAAGATTTATTTAACAAATCGATAATTGAATGAATACTGATAATCAAATAATATTAACACGATTCTCTGGCATGATTCAACGGGGAAACGCAACATAACATAACCGCTTTTTGTATTTACTCAGAGATTGGCCGAGAACTTTGACTTAGAGCAACACCAAGTAAGTGAATTTAAGATAGCTTTTTCCTGGAGATATAAAGTAAAATCATCGAGAGACCTTGCGAGAATATACCGGGAATATAAGAGTCAAAATGATTAACCGGGATACGGTTGCATGCAATAAACATATAAATTTGGTTTCTTTTTTTTTTTCCTTTTAGGTTAAAACATGGTTCCAGAACCAAAGAAACAAAAGAAAAAACAAAGAATGAAGTTAATGTGTTGACTGAATGAAATAAATCCTTGGTTGCTTAATGTTTCTGTTCATTGTTTTATATTAAATTAAAACGCTGTCCACATAGAAGCAGTTTTATTTTGTATGGTTTTTGATACTCCGTTAAAATCGATTAATCGATAAAATCGATATCGTTAAATACGCGGAAGACTGTGAGTATCGATTTCTATCGATTGATCGATAAAATCGATATCGATTAATTAAAAATTATCGATTGATATCGATTTATCGAACGGTTTTCCGATATCGGTTTTTTATCGATTGGTCATACCGGGTGGGACTACACGAAATAGTCCGGATAATCGAGGGTCCGGATAATCGAGAATATGAATATTAATGAGGAACAAAAACTGATTACATTAAGAAAGCAACATTTAATCGTTTGGAAAACATATGGTCTACATCTTCACTGTCCGTTGTGAATACCTGTACACGTGTCGGCAAACGCCATGATCTTTTCCTTGCTCTTGCGGATATCAGATATCTGCCGTTTACTAACGTCATATTCAGCTGACAAATTGGTTCCTTTTTCTTCTTTCTCTAATCGCAAAATTATAGCCTGTTTTTCTTTTATCGAAAGAACGGATCGCTTACGCTTCAAGGACATGATGATCGTGAATAAACATTCGTGACGTAGTGTAGCTTGTTTGTATAGGATAAGCAATGATGACGTCTTTTCATTTACGTAATTGGTGTGGTCACTTACGTCCTTTGCATTTTCGTGACAATATACTCATGACAACTATGGCGCGAAATATTATTTCCACCATTCTTATGTCAGACCTTTTTAGTGCCAACAATTGCAAAAATATCCCTTCCGAAAACGTCAAGGGACTACTTTTCCCTGGTTGCGAAACTTTTAGGTAATGTTTTAGTAAAGAATTCTATAGCTGTTTGGCAACGTAGAACCGAAATTCTTCGAACAGTTTGACTCTCCCGAACTCATATTTCCCCTACGATTATCGTTGGGTGCTCCTCAGGTCGATACGTTAACATCGCCAGAACCGTGGACGACCGGCAAAGTACCCTACAGGCAAACAACGATAAAGAAAGGACTCTGCAGAAATTATGTAAAGTCTTTGTTGAGTATGTGCGCAAGCCGTTGCTTGAAGACATTTTTGAACCCAGGCCAAGTCTCGATCGCACTCCTGGACGCCAAATTGATTCTCGTACCGATGGCTCGATTTTGACCTTCGCCTTCTCAGAAATATGATGCGTGCGCTGAATAAACCGGTTTGACCGGAGTGACTAGCCCAGAAACTTGGGCAGCGGCGAATTATAAGACTTGACACGATTTCATAAATATTCTTGTACTTTGGCCATTTCAGCCGCGTTAAACGAAAACGTTGGCAGTGAAAAACTGTGGCTTTATTAAACGGTCAGTTTTTATTGCTTTCTATTTATCTTACTATTTTTATCTTATTCTCTTTAGTTACCAGTCTTCTTAATTTAATTTTATATATATCATATTTGAATTTGTTCAACAATCACTTCTGAAGATGTATGTTGTAGCTTAGAAACGTCAAGTCCAAAGTAAAATGCGTTTTATCATTATGTTTGTAGCCGCTGTTTGTTTTATGTTTTTTGATTACATTGTCATTGTAAGTTGACACGATTTCTGCAAAGTCTCTCTTGCTCGCCCACCGGTCAGTTCTAGAGAGGCTCTGCTCGCAGGGTGACGACAAAGTTGACATTTTTGCCTTTCACCATCATCGTTGTCGATCTGTGTTTTCAAACCACCTACGACGAGCCTTTACCACTTGTCA
>OX421453.1:7333482-7345982 GCA_949126865.1 Montipora capitata
CGTTTGAAACCCACGGAGGCCTTCCAATGTACGCATTTTACCACTTGTCACCCGCCAAACATGAAGACGGATTCGTCAAAGGTGAGGTCTTGGGAATCCTTAGAACAAACTCCTAAAAGGTCACTTTCGAGGAAAACATTTCAAAATTTAAAGGACATTTGCGGGACAGAGGTGAACCCTCGCAATTTTTTAGAAAAAACTACTATCAGAAATCAAATTCACAAGGAGGGGCTCAGTGCTTAATTTTTTTTAAGGAAATAACAAAACACAAGAAGATATTTTACCTTTTGTGACACAATACCAGCCATCAGTGTCAAACCTAAAAGAAGGCAAGAAGCTGATTCGCCAAATTTTTAAAGAACCACCAATCATTTCGTACAAAAAAGGAAAATCCTTAAGGGATCTTCTTGTGAGACCAAAACTATAAAAGGTTCTATACATGTTTTCACATAGGAAGGGAATCAGTGTGGCCTGTCACTCTTTGCATTTCTCAAATTTTTATTTTTCACTGCATCTACTTCTTGACAGCAGATATTCTCTTCCTCCCTCCACGTTGACACCAGTTTCAGCACTGACACCTTGTAATAAAAGAATCAGTACAGTAACAACTTTTATCACGATATTGAATAGAAGAAATAGAGAACACAAGTTGTATGATTTACGGTTTCACCAAAATGAACACTTATCAGCACTGCAACTGTTACAAACGTGACAGATAACTTAAACTTTGGGCTATAAACAAGGTACAAAGACCAGAAAAAAGGGGAAAACTGAAGTTCACACTAAGTTAATATTAAGAGGATGTTTAATTCTAAGTACCTGTACGAATGCTATTTTTCTGCATTGCGTTTTACAGTAAAAGACGAGAAATCTTCAATCGTTCGCCAAATTCAATACTAGAAAACTAAAACCAATACGAAAGCGTTAAAACATGTACATGTATCATGAGGAAAACTGCTCTAAAAAATGAATCCTTCCAAAGCACCTTCACAAGCTCGTATGTTTGTATTTTCAGTGTATGAAAACCTAAGCTTTGGAAGGTGAGTGCGTGTAGCATAAAAACACATCGCTCCCTTGGAATTCAAGAATCTGCACATTTAGATTTTCTTTACTTCATCGCTCCTATATTTAATAAGCGACTGAATTTGCATAATTTCATTGCCTTCTGCTCTTTAAGAACGACACTTTGATAACAATGCACCTTATTCGTGTGCTAATGGGTGGACAGGTATTCTGTAGTCTAGCCGCGATTGATTTTGAGATACAATATTTAAGTTTCATGCACTCACCATTCGTCGCTTTCTTGATTGAGGCGGCTGCGGCGTCCGGGGCTCTTAATTCTCTTCTGAATCGCGCGCTCGATTTTCATTTCTTCCTGGCGGTTCAAATCGCCAGGGCCTGATTTCACCAACAGGCTCCAAAGCCCTTTCATTATTTTTCCCTTCCATCGAAGCCTCAAAATCCGAAAATCGGACCCCGAGTTCGAACTGCTCTCACCTGCACTACTGTCCTCTAGTATCTACCTTTGCTTGGTGTACACACGTGTGACGTATCAGGTCACATGATCAAATCTAAGCGTTTACGGCGGATGACTTATAAAGCGGCATTTAGGACAGTTTTTCGCGCGAAAACAGGCACAAAAAAGCATTCGAAGTACCCTGTGTCGGTTTCAATGTGTTACCTGAGGTATTTAGACGGTATTCCAAAAGAGTGACTTTCTAGCCGTCAGTTACCCTTTAAATTGCATCTACGTGTGCTAAATGAAGCAAGGCTTGATCTATTTTAATTAACTCCTCCTTCTTCTGAATACTAACTGAAAATGAAATGAACCATACATCATGTATTTAGCCACGAGAAACTCTAAATTAACTGATCATTAGCGTTCTTCATTAATAACCATTTGGGAGACAAGACTTTGGTTACGAGTGCCATATGTTTTTTTTCTTTTCCCCAGATCAATGACTCAAGGTTGCTCTGAAAAAAAAGAATGTTCACGTTCGTCTGGGATAGTAGATCTTTTGACTCTCAACATTGAACGACGGCTCGGGACAATTTTATGAACGCAATGGTTGCAGGCTATTAGACTATGCTCATTATTTAATGCTCTTAATCCATTCTTGAACAAATTCGAAGATTTTTAGTAAGAAGTTGGAAAATTATTATCTTCTAAATAAGCTATTTATCAACCTGCAGGTGGCAGAAGAAGCGGCAGCATACATGATACATTTCGTGCGTGTTCCAAAGGCCAACGCTGGAATACGACCTAGCATCCTGTTCCTTTCAATGGTCAAAATCGGATCACGTCTTGTAAACATTGCATGCATCAACAATGATTTCGCAATAGCTTGTTATCAATTTAAGGTACTTGGACTTTGAACATACTATGAGAAACTCCAGTTATTGTATCAAGAAAATTGCTCAAAAACTTCGTGGGAAGTCTTGATTTAATTCTTTTGTCCAACTTTTAAATTAATACCGTGACACAGGGGAATCTCTGTTTTCATTCATTACCTCATTAGCACCAGCTGCACGCTTATCGCTATCTAATCTGTCAGCCAAGTGATAGAGAACTGAACATATGTTTTGAAAGTGCATTACATAATGAGCTATCTGTGATAAATTGAACCCGATACTAAAAGATAATCTCGATCCGAGCAATGATGCTTTGAAAATCCGAGGTTTTACAAAGAATATATCAACCTCGTCCCCAGAAGGAAGAGAGAGGACCCTGGGAACGAGGTTGAGAATGTAAGGAATCATTAGCGCCTTTGCGCGCCATCCAAGAGTTTATCAGTTTTTTGATGGCTAATAACTGGCTCCTTATCAAAGCTCTAAGGCTTAAAACTGGAGATCTAACCAAGTTTAACATGCACGCTCTTTTACCTTTTGAAGTGAATTTATAAATAGCACGATACCTTCTGTAAGCAACTCGTTTATTAATGTAACAAAATGTAAATAAATGATTAAGTCAGCAAGGATTCTTATCCAGAGCTTCTCACTATAAAATCAGTATTAACTGTTGCCCCTAAAGACTAGACTGCAGTGAAAATGTCTTTTGAAGGCATGTTTATCTTCTTCGTTTGCGAAAAAGTAGTTCACTAATTCGCCCCAGGGAAAACTTGATCAACTAGCGGCCATTTAGAATTTCTTCTTTCCCCAATCGTCATATCTGCTTTAAAAAGGGCTTGGGTGAACAACTCGGGAAGAATGTACTGAGCGACTGTCCGCATGTTGTTATTATATTGCAGTTGGTAAACGTATGGATGCTAAATTAAATAGAACCACATAGGGCGCGCAGTGTAACCTTTGCGATCTGAGGGAGCTATAAAAAAAAAACTACTGAATTAAAAAAATAATTAAATAAAAAAATAAGTAAATTAGCGATAAAATATAAAAATCTTACGGACAATCTAAAGCTCTCTAATGCTAACTCCCGGGGGGGACTCCCATATGGAACAGACAGGGATGCTCGTCGGAAATTTTGAATTTAACCCCTAAAAAAGACCATCTGGGCGTGGCTCAAGCGTTTTGTGACCCCTAAAGGAGACCAATCTGGGCGTGGCTTAAGCAAATTTTGTCCCCTAAAAACAAGTTAAAAAGAAAATTTGACTTCTGTTTCTCTTCGCGTAATTCTGTGTTTCTTCGCGAAACCCTAAACGAGACCTTGGAATATTGGCGCTTTGCCCGGAACACCCTAAGCGAGACCAAAATCCAAAATTTACACCCCTAAGCGAGACGACGAGCATCCCCGTCTGTTTCATATGGGATTCCCCCCCCCCCGGGCTAAAACTATATTGAGCTCATATATTATTCCCACGGGAAACGTCAATTGGCGGTAGCTTTGAAAGTTCTCACTATGTTGAGAGAACTCGAGATGGTAGCCTTCTGCATCCTTCTCAAAACTTCATAGCCCCTACTGCCAAAGAGCTTCCTCATTGTCAGGTCTACATCCTTTGACCACCCCCCCCCCCCCCCCCCAGCACGTCATTGATGATGTTACATTGTTCAACGTCATAGCCAGGGTACTGTTTCTTTAGCTCAAATCGCAGTGGCCCGTACTTGACCGTCTTCTCCTCGGACTTCTTTTCCCGATGCTCTATCCACGGACAGGACATCTCCACAGCCCACACCTTCTTATTCTTGTGTTCCACAAATCGAGCGTCCACTCTGTTAGCCTTGACAATGGTGTGTTCCGCATAAACTGGACCATCCCAAAACGCTAATGCCTCAGATGACTCATAGACTGGTTTGGGTACTGCACACGAGTACCAGGGAGGGACTGAATCAATTAGCCTCAGATCCCTAGTCATCTCGAAGATAAGAACTTTCAGTGCTGCGTTGTGTCTTTCTAGATATTTAGACTGGGCCAGAGCAGAGCACCCTGCTAGCACATGCACAAGAGTTTCAGGAGCTTTCCCACACAGTCTACACGTGATGTAACCCTGTACTGCACCTGTTTTGTGGACTGTGTACACCTTAGTGGGCGTAAGCTGCTCGTAAAATTCCATTACCCCAGCGATGGTATGGGTAGGAGCACAGGTCCAATCACGCAACCACGCAAAGCATCCACTCTGATTTAACTCACTGTCCTGCCACCTAGCCTGTAAGAATCGTCCATGCCACTTCTCCTCTTTGATCTTCACTTTCAGCTTCTCCATATCTGCCTTCTTGAGGTGTTCTTTCACCTTTGGCTCTTTAATCTCCGTCTCAAGATCGCTCACATACCGACACGACGATTGAGGGTACTCCAGAGACAGGCTCATACCCGGTTCCTCAGCAAACTTATGCGCTTCCTTCATCAGCGAAGTGTGTCCCTTCTCTACCGCCCTCTCTTCGAACTGTTGCACTGTTCTCAAAGAGGGATCCATGTTCTGACATAGGTTGATTGCCGCCTTGATCTTGGTCAACTTGTATTCGCACTCAACCGAGTGCAAGCCACGCCCTCCTTTCTCTCTTGCCAAATACATTATCGCCGTCGAGCTTAAGGGATGCTTCCCACCGTTTTCACAGATGATCTTTCTAGCTTCTCTGTCGATAACTCGCAATTCTGTGATTGGCCAGTGTTGAGTCCACATCAGATAGATTAGGACTGGCATTGCGTACTGGTTGCTGGCTCTTACTCGGTTAATATCTGACAGAGGACTAGACCATATCACCGATAACCTTCTCAGATACACCTTGGCTGCGCACTCAAGAGCCAGCTTTTCATCTTGTGTCACTGTTTCTTGAACTCCTAAGAACTTATAACTGGTCCCTGGCTTGAGGCTCTCAACCACTGATGACTGGTCCAGCGTCATCTCCAACGCATCTTGCACTTGGTTGCCCGTCTTGACATAGAGGACATTGCATTTCTTGGGGTTCCAGTGTAAGCCCATATCATGCATAGCGCTGCTAGCAGACCTCAAAACTCTGTTCAGCTTGGCCTTAGACGATGCGAACACCTTAAGATCGTCTATATATAACAGGTGGGTTACCTTTGTTCCTATAAGCTTCGAAAGCCTATATCCCTCGGTGGCACCTAGTAGCCAGGCTAGTGGGTTTAGGCACAAGGTAAAGAGGCGCCGACAGAGGGCGTCGCCTTGAGGAAACCCCTTGATAAACCGGATCAAGCGGGAGATCTCAGGTCCCTGCTTCGTGACAGCAACAATCTTGGTATTCCAGCTAGCAGCGAGATGACTAATCGTTCCCCATAACCACTTAGGAAAGCGATGAATCCTCATGACTTTAGCCAACCAGGTATGGTCGACCGAATCATAGGCTTTCCTAACTACCCAGGCCATGCTAAGGTTTCTCTTACCCCTGTGGCAGTCAAGATTCACCATTCTGTCTATCAATAGATTGTCTGTCGTGCCGCTACAGCTAACTCTGGCGCCTCTCTGTTGTCCCTCCATTAGATTGAATTCTTTCAGGTGACTATCCATAGGGCTTTGCAGGCAGGATGTAAACCACTTGTACATGTATATGTTATTCAAGCACGTTATAGGCCGCTGGTTTTCAATGCAGAAGTTTCGGTAGGAGGCTTGTTTTTCCCTCGGTGAACCATCCAGGGTACTCCTCTTCACTCTCAGGGATCGCCAAGAACGCCCGCGTGACTCCATCATGAAGCGCATGCGCACCCTTCCACCAATAGTTTACGAGCTTGTCGGACCCTGGAGCGCTCCAGTTTCTCTTCTTGAGGAGAATCCTAACACCTTGAGATGTCTCAAACTGTTAGGGCTCCTCAGGGGTAGATGGCACTCTCCTGGCGATAGCATCCTCCATTTCCTGTAACCATGCCGCACCCTCGTTCCCAGACCCTCAATATTCTCAAACATTTCCCCCTCTCTGGAACCAATGCTGGAGATCTTCTGGTACCTAGGGCGTGCCTCTTCCATATCACACAACAAATTAAACTCTGCAGAAACCCGCCTTGCATCCTGAATAAATTGGCGATTTAGAAATCTTGCCTCGCCCTGCTTTTTCCCCCTGATGTAACAAGCCTTCAGTTTACGCAACTGTGCCTTCTTCTTCTCCTCCATATAATTCACCAATTCTGAAGAAGAGATCTTATTATTATTATGTACATGAAACGCTTTAGCTCCGGCGGATGTTATGCCGACATTACACCAAAGAAGCGAGCCATAGCCAATGGCCAAAGGTCCTTTGTGTCATTTCTTCTCCTTCAGCTGTCCAACACCTTCCTTAGAATCCTGGCTGTGCCTAACAAGGCTGTTTTCTGTAACAGTCCCGTTCTGATCGTAACACCTAGCTTCTCAAGCCATGCATCCAACCTCTTGCTTACAACTCCGAGTGCACCAACGACTACTGGAACTACTTCCAGATGCCTAATTCCCCATAGTCTTCCAATTTCTCTCTTAAGGTCCTGATATTTCTCAATCTTTTCACCTTCCTTTTCATACACTCTGTGGTCCCAGGGTGAAGCTATGTCTACTATGATTGCCTTGTTATTTTTCTTCTCAACAACAACAATGTCGGGTCTTCTGGCCTCGATATTATTATTATTATTATTATTATTATTATTATTATTATTATTATTATTATTATTATTATTATTATTATTATTATTATTATTATTATTATCAATTTTCTCAACGGTTAACAGAAACAAAAGACAGAAGAATATCATGCAGATTCCACGACCAAACAAATTATTGATTATTTTGACAATATGCATGCACGTGTCACCAATTTGTCACATTTAATAAAAATAACAAACAAACTGCGGTTATAAACATAACGAGACAACGCATATTGTAAAACGTTTTGTGAAACGAAACGTCAAGTTCATAAAAAGTTTTACAACATGCGTTGTCTCGTTACGTTTATAACCGCAGTTTGTTTTTTTTATTTTTACTCAAGTTGAAATGGCCGAAGAATAAGAGTGTCTACGATGTTGTCACAATTAATTTGAAAGGGTAAAAATTCATTTTTTGCGCTCTTGTGTACGGTTTTCATTTTTGATCAAGCTGTGACGCGGTTTTGAGGTTTTAATTTGTTCTTCTTCTTTTTTTTCTTCTTTTTTTTCTTCTTTTTTGACTTCAAATGGACCACGGTGCCCCTCTCATTTGCCGAGGTAAAGGTGCATACATCAGCGTCTGTAATACCCTTGTAAGAATGCCACAATGCAAAAAATTCAGCTCTAGTGGGAAAGTAGGGCAATCGTCTACTGAGCAAACTTCATGTATTCCTACCCGGTACGCACAAGTACTTATTGAATCGATGACAAACTGACTATATGGGGAAACATATATTGGGAATCGTCTCATTTTAGAGGTACCAGGGAAGACATCCCAGGGGCTGAAGTTTCTCTCCAACACGGCTGACAGTCGTTGAGGAGACAGTTTTATTAAAGCCACCCGTATGCAGAAATCCCGGGGATGTGTCATCATGGTACGGCGTTTTGGCAAAGCATCCAGAGGTACTGTGACTAGATCCACTTCAGTTCCAACTCGACAAACTTGTCCCAAGAGTAACTACTAAGGTTTAGCTTGATGGAAATAGAACGAATTTGAAATAAACATTTGTTTCACTGGCCATAAATTTCTAATTTGCCAATATGACTAATACCCACAGTCAAATTATCCGGAGAGGGTCTGAAGTATAGCTGAAAGATCTTCAAACTCTTAAAACCTACTAAATAACTACAGAATGACAAAAGTAATTAAAAACAACAACAACAACAACAAGCAAAACAATGAAAGGAATCTAGAGATTGTTTCCGGTTTTCTACCGTATACGGTCACGTTACATGTGGGGTGATTGCATACCAGTGCAAAGATGTCCGTTGTTCTTTTGACAGGGCGTGACAAATCGATAATTTCGATAGTCGATAAAAAATATATTAATTAAAGTGGATACTGATCAATCGACAAATATCGGAAGTTGATAAAAATCGATCACGCAGTTTCTTGTGATTATCGACTTCGATCGAATTTCGATTCGATTCGATTTTGATTGATTTCAATCGACAAGTATCGAAACATCGAAAACGACATTTTTGGGGGAGACATGGTTCGCTAAAGAGGCATAGTCTATGTCGAGTTTTTATTTTACCGATGTTTCTACTGTGCAAGGAAGCTCGAATATTAGTATTAGCTTGCATTATCTGAAAAAGATGAGAGAAGATGATTATTTTGATATGGATTTACTTTGAAGCTGTTCACTTTCATTAATTCCGTAGCCGATTGATAATCTTGTGATTATCGACTTTTACCGACAAATTTGAGTTTGAGTGTTTGAGTGAGGCTCCAGCACTTGGCTAAGTAGCCTATTATGCACAATTGTGGTCTCATTCACAGAGAAGCCCTTCAAGCTAATCCTGCTAAGTCGACCACATACTGGAAAGGTCAGACCACAACACTGGGAAATCCATGCCCTACTCTTTTCGAATTGTGTGTGGGATCTTTAACGTCCCACAGAGTTAATGAACTAGGGCTGTGAGACGGGACCTCCGGCTTATCGTCCTTATCCGAGAAGACTTGAAAGTCTAACCATTTGCAGATGTAGTTACAAAGACAGCACTTTCTCCCCAATCATTTAAAGACCTTGAATGTTGGTCCGGCCGGAGTTGAACTCAAGACCTTCCGCGTGACAGCCCGGTGCTCAACCAACTGAGCACAAATATCGACAAATATTGAATATTATCCACTTATCGGCTAGGTTTTCGATGATCGATTTGGATCGATTTGTCACGGCGATCTACTTTTGAGCATATGTAATTATAGGCTCTTCGAGTTTTCATTTAAACGACACTTTACACATCTCTTTGCTAAAAGTCCGAAAGCTCGAAGCCCCCGTGCTACATATTTATTCAGCAACGTACACACTCATTTCATTCTTAAACTATTGAGGCTTTGACTTCGTTTTCTCCTCGATCCAGCTTGCTCAATTAAAGTTTGTAATGGTGGACCAATAAATAGAAAAATCCCAGTTAAAATAAACAAGTGTCTTTTGTAATTCATAGCTCAAACTTGGGTTACTTGCTGTTTAGTCAACATATTTTTGAATTCCAAAGAAAAAGTTTAAAAAAAGGGTTTTTTTTTTTGTTGTCATAGTAGCACTTTAAATTTATTTAACAACACAACCTGATCAAAGACTTGCACTTATCTAGACAAAAAATTCCCTGAAAACCACAAGAAAATAATAGTAGCTTCAACGAAGTTCGAATCCTTGAACTCCAAGAAGACCTCGGGTCCCCAGGGTTACTACTTAGTCCACCCTTCTGGGCTCCTTTTTCTGAGCAAGACAAGTCGTTTCGCCCAAAGCAAAATCTACGAGGAGCACCGGTCTCCCTTTGGAGGTGAACAAAGTTACCTCACCCTAAGCCGTTTCGCCCAATTTCCAAGGACTCTCAGGACCTTAGATTCGCTGCCCGATCCCACGTATCTGCCTCCCTTTGGGATAGAAAAAAGTTGCTAATAGTGGCCGTTTTTCCTAAGCTCCTGGTAAGCCTCAGCCACCGCTTCTGGTCTTCTGCCGGGGCGGAAAAATTAAAGTAGTTTCCCTTAAAACCGTTAGGACCAATCTCCCCCAAGGTAGCCTCAGACAGTAGACTCGCTTCCCGAGGCCAACAATCTGGGCTTCCTTCTGGGGATGAAAAAGGTCGTTTCGTTCACACTCCGTTTCAACTAATCTCCTGGCAGGCCACAGGCCCAAAGGCTTCCCTTAAGGGCCCATTCAACTGGGCTTCTTTTGGGGACGAAAAAAGACAAGTCGTTTCGCACAACCTCCTAAGAGCGGCCTCAGGGCATTGGGCTCAGTCATCAAACCCACCTTTCCTGTGGGATTTTATCAGAGATCCTAGTACCCGGTGGCAATGCTCTACGATCTTTCCTGGTGGCCGTCTTTAATCTTTTGTGGACAACAGAAGACTGACCATCTGGCTGGATCGATGCTGATATCATATTCTGTATCCTGTTCAAGAAAGGTGATCTTAGTTAATCTGGAAATTACCCTGGGATATCTCTGCTCAGTGTCGTTGGGAAAGTCTTTGCTGACATATCCTAGAACGATTGCAGAGCTGGCTGAGCCAGTTTACCCTAAATCCCCGTCAGGGTACAGGAAAAATAAATGCATTATCGATCATTATCTTTACTTTTCGTCAGCAAATGGAGAAAAGTAAAAAGCAGGAGCACAACTTACCCCTGGCCTTTATTGACTTCAGGATGGCTTTTGACTGCGCAAATCGTGATCTCCTCTTCAGTATCCTGGAAAGGCTTGGCAGGCCTGCCAAACTCAGCCACGAGATTAAGAAAATATACTCAAACGTATATGCAAGACGGTTAATTCATGGAGAAATGTCTGAGTATATCAATTACAACAGTAGTGTAAAACAGGGATGAAAGCTCGCTCCAAATTTATAATATATGCAGTTGCACTGGTATTCCTTGCCTTTAATAATTCTGGGTAATTCTGCGCTTGCATGGCAAGGAAAGACCCCCCATTCTGATTTCATAGATCTGTTATAAGTGTCGGGCCAACGAGTCCTACCAGCAAAATACAGCATAGAGTGAAATTTTAGCTTTCAAAACTTGCCCAAATTGTGTCGGTAGGTCCTGGAACTCACCCACAGAAAGGCCAGAGAGAAAACGCTTCTAGTGAACCGCCATGCCTTACAACAAAGCATTTTAGGCGTACTAGTCTGCATAAAACAACTCTCACCGCTGTCTCGAGAAGACCAGACACGCACGGTTCTTACGTTACGTTTATGCCCGTACAATCAACTGAAATGTAAAAAAAAAATAAAAACAGCATGTTCATCTTTTTTGGTAGGCTAGGTATCTGAGAGCCAGGAAATTTAGGTATGCGCTGACGTAATGTTTGAACAAGAGAGAAAAACCGCAGTACCTCCAGACCCGGCGCTGGAGCGTCGTACCAAACGAGTCATCCCGGGATTTCGAACCGAGCGATCGCTTTTGGACGCAGTTGGCCGTTCGCTGCTTTCTGCTGCCGACCTCGCCTCCCGGTACGGTATTGAGGGAGAGGTATGTCGGCCCCTAAACCATATGAGACAAATCCCACGCCTACTCACAGCTCCAAACCGCCCTTGTCAATTGAGCGTAAGGATTCTATCGCTTAAATATACAAGGGAAAAGTCATTTTATCTGTCATATGGTAAGCACTGAAGTGGCAGATTACAAACTGTGCGCACGCGCCCTACTAAAGGTAACATACACACATGCCTGCGTGCATAAACTTTATTTCATCTCGAATTTCAGAATAACTACAAGAGCTAATATCTTCGAGACATTACATTTACAGCTAAAATACATTGCATATACAGATACATACTAAATACATAATATTTAAAGATTTATTGACTTCCTGCACTGCGCAAACTGTTAACCCGACTTTTGACACTTGTCTCACTATCTCTTGACATTTGTTGTCAGTTGATGCAGTCCTCACATTGATGACACCAAACTTCCATTCATGTCGCCGAAACTTTTTGGATTTGGAACTAGCAGGAGTTGTTGAAGACCGTGCTAGCATTGACCTGGAAACTGTACAGAAGCAGTGTGTGGTGAAGGTGAGTGACTGTTCGCTAGGTTACTCAGCCTCAAAAGAATAGGCTGTTCTCTAGTGACCGCTAACAATCTTGGTGGTGTTCTGTAGTTGCGTTTCTACACGTTTTAGATTCAGTCGATCCCGGGAACAGGTGACTCCTTTTTGGTGTTGACTTAGACTGATAACCGCTCTCAAGCTGTTGCTGAGCCGCGTCGAGTCGGACCGGCTGTGTAGAATTGACGAAATTTTGCTGTTTGATAACTTCGCAGGCGGTGCAGGGGTTGCACCTAGTTCGTTTTCGTGAATGTAGTATCGTATCTCGTCGTCCCCCTTAGTAAGCTGATACAAGGGAAAGAAAAGAAATCCACGAAAGAAAAAGATGTAAGCATAACTTAAACGCTGATTCCCCAGGTTACTCTCTTTCTTATTCAAGCACACGTATCTACCGATATGTGGTACATAATGCATAAAACAGGTAAACGTTTCCGTAGCTT
>OX421453.1:7353482-7370982 GCA_949126865.1 Montipora capitata
TCATTATGAACCAAAATACTGTAATGCACAATAAGTACTATCATCTAAATTTTACTGTATAGTTTGCAGATATCTCAGGCACAATTAGTACAGTTTCCCTAAGTCAGAAATTTATCCGAGGAAATCGAAAAGTGCAGAGCAGAGTTGTGGTATGCAGGCATTTTTATTTTTAAATATTATTACACCTAACAAAACAATTTTTTTATGTAATTAAGTATAATTTTTAATAGCTGAAACGAGCTGATATTTTATTGCAATAAAAAAGCAAGAGTTTTATTTGCAGTATATTATTGCATTTAAGAATGTCATTGCATCTCGATAATTTGGCCCAGAGCTGACTTCTCATCCCAAAGTGACAAGTTTCGTTGGAAATTGGGTTTACTTTCATAGGGCATTTACGTGCGCCCTGCCACTTTTGAAGGAAAGATTTCAGAGCAGGTAGATTCTTCACAAATATGTGCTTTTCATATTAACGGTGATCACTCGACCAAGTCATGTTTGCTGAGATTTGACCGAAAGTAACGTGAACATTGACTTCATTTTCTGATTTGGGGAAAGAAAATTTGAGTTGCGCGTCAGACCTACACGGTTTTAGTTTACATTTTAAGAGGAGAAAAGATAAAAAAAATGTTCAGAAGGTGTGAAAATCACACTTGAACAATACAGAGACTTTCGACGTCTTTAGTCCAGAGAAAATAACACTTGATGGTAAAAAAACAAGCACTGATTCGCGGATAAAGAAAACCAGTCTTTGGTAAATATAGGAGTCGAAAACGTCGGCCTTCAGTATTCGCGGTGCCACTTTTACCGGGAATATCTCTAGTCAAACCTTATCTTTGGCTCACAAACTTTCACCTGTTGACGGCTTTTCGTGGACCAACGTCAGAGATAAATTAGTCCTGTACTGTTAGTGACAGATTTCAGTTTAAACAGAAAAAGCTATAAACCGGTTGACATTTTGCTAAACGACTCTTTCGTCCAGATAGTCGACTGTATTCGCTTGAGAGAGAGAACAAACGAAGTTCTCCTGCCATGCTTTTCTGTTACTTACCTCGACTCCATTCATGGGTAGATTTTAAGCTGTGAGATCCTTTGAACGGATTACCAGCTCATTTACCAGTGACGCGCCACAAGCAAATATCGTCAAACTGGCAAATTTGTTTTGCATTCACTTCAAGCGCGGGTATCCTCGTGAAAAAACCACAACGGAAAATCTTAATGCCGGTTCCAGTTACTTTAATACTCGATAGTATCCATAATTGTGATTTGCAAATTCAATCATGACCCTACCCGTTGCAAATAAGGCTTTTTTTTTTCCAACTTCGCGCAATTCTTTGACAAGCCTGAGCACACCGCAGCATTCTAAAACGGCCGATCTAAGCATGTTTCGTTTCATCCGAAATAAAGGACTTTCCCAAGTAGAAGGAATTGCAGAGGTCTTTCTAGCTTTTGTCCATCCTCTTCCAGCATTTGTACCACAAGAGCATAGATAGCATTGAAAGTGATTGCAATAAAAACTACAACTAACGACAGCGTCGACATCTTTTCTTCCCGCGTTCTAAGACGGTCTCGAAGGTTTTTAACCAATCACAATGCAAATAAAATTGAATTTGCCATTGATAATGCGCATCCGTGACATTAGTCTCCTTTGTTATATTCCCCGCTATGGACTAGTTTGAATTCTTACCACTGCATGAGCTGTTAGAAACTATTGGGAGCTATAACAAAGTTACAAATGTTGTATTTTTTTTCTCTTTTCCCCAGATTAGTGATTAATGTTGATCTCAAAGCTTTGCAGGTTCCGCTGGGAACGTGTTCCAAACTAAAATGTGTTTTTCCAAAGTTTAAAAATTCCGTCAAAAATTCCTATTTAGAACGGAAAAAAGACAAAATTTGTGGGTAAGCAGTAAAACTCAACTGCAATCATGTTTTTTTTAGAGGAAATAACTGTAAATCATCCAAAATGAAGATCTTACTTGTGTGTTGAAAACACAACAATTTACTCTGTGTAAAATTTTACAGTAAAATTCTGCTGGTGAAAATGTCAGTTTTTGCTCGGAGACTACGATTAAGCGTTAAACGTGCAGTTTATAACATGGCAGACTTGACTAACTAAAAAAAAACCCCACAAAATTGCGGAACCGTTTGATAAAAATGTACCCAACCAAACTTTGGCCTAATTGAGAAGGTATAATTAACCGAAGCAATGAGGGTGCAAAAATTTTGCACCCTGGCCTATTTATAAATTCAGAGCCAAACAAAGATTTCTGCAACTTGCTTAGTGATCAACTTTGGGCTAAGTGAGAAGTTATAATTAACCAAATCAATGAGGGTGCAAAAATTTTGCACCCTGGCCTATCTATTAATAAATTCAGAGCCAAACCAAGAATTCTGCAGCTTGCCTAGTAATCAACTTTGGCCAAAGTGAGAAGATATAAATAGCCAAATCAATGAAGGTGCAAAAATGTTACAACCAACCCTATTAAAAAATTCAGAGCAAAGCGAAAAATATCACAAGACACAGGCATTCTGCTTAGTGATAACTTTGGCCTAAGTGAGACGGAATAACTGAACAAAACAACGTGGGTGCAAAACTTTTGTATCCATCACAACAGCAGTGTGCAAAAATTCTGCACTTTCCTTGGTGTTAAACAGTCCTAGTCAGACCAAACAATAACCCAAATCGACGAACGACCCTGCTGAAAGATATTGTGCAAACAATTATGTGCATGATGGAAACGAGTTTTTGTGTTTTCGTTGCACGCAATATCCGGTTATCGTACGAGTCAGTAACACATTTGTAATCGACCCCGAATTGAGAAAACTCTGAGACTTTAACCATCGTAAAACCTTGTAAGGCATCTGTTTACTGGTTTTGATCAATGCCGTATTAACAGTTTTAAATGTGAACAACTATTCTGCAATCGCACCCTAACTGTACATGGTTGGGTGAGGACGTGTTGACTACTAAATTGGATGGCGTACTTAGCATAAATCAGAGTAATCAGCAAAAGAACGATAGCACGTTCTGACCAAGATACTGTAACATAAAAAGCACTGAAATACTGGTGAATTTATGGAAAGTCTCCTGCATTTTCCTGGCCTTTTAAACTTAAATACTTTTCGGCTAAATGTTTCCGAGTTGTTGGGAGCAGCTTCATTCCATCGGTGAGCTCAAAGGAATGAAGGACTATGCATTCTTTTGGGAGCATTTCGGTCCAAGGATCATTTGACCGCGGCATGTTCTGAGGAGCCCACTTTCCTTTGTATGTTCCCTTCCAATAATGAATTCGGAATTCATTTGCTGAAAGGTCTTTAACAACTCCAATAACTGGCTCCTTGTCCCAGTTCGATAACAACACTGCAACAAACGCATCAACTTGAAGTCCATCCAAAAATCCATCGACGTAATCCACTGGATTTTCGCGTTCCCTTGGGCCTCGATACCTTCCAGTATAAATCTATAAAGGAATTGATACAATGATGAACCAGTAGAATGAGAATAACAGGTAGGTGACAGATCAGTCTTTTTGATGCAGCGAATGTCGCAGAGGATTATTGTGGGCCATAAATTTATACCGAAGACTGCAACTTCTACTCGTAACTCGTTCTTAGGGTGTGATAGGGAGCTTAAGCACGCGCGTTTTTCAGACGCGAACGGCGACCGGAAGAGAACATTTCGCGTGCCAGGACAGTAGTGTCTCCCAGAATTTTATAATAATCATCCCTAATGGAGAAAAGGTACTTAGCAATATAATACTAAGTGTAAGTTAACATCAAAATAGCTTCCAAGGCATAGCTCACAAGTTCTTTTATGCAAATATGCCTTTTTCTCTTTCCTGGGTACGTTTTCGTTGTACCAAGACTGAAATGGCGATTGTGATGAAACAGAATTATAATCAAGAGTTGGTACTGTCTTCATTTCCACAAACTCAGGCCTGTACCAACGAGACCTGTCCTCGACCTTTATAAATGGGGTCTTCATCTTTTTAACGTCGGAAGCGTTTATGAAATGCTCTATTTCACTATCTTTATAAGCTTGAATAGAATTTAAAAACTCGCTATAATGATATATAGGTATATTCCACTTTCTTGCAATCACTTCTACTGACGATAAACCAAAGTAGTTTCTTTCAGCCAACGATGCCTTTATCATTCGCGAGACCCGTGAATGACTAACAGAAATTATTCGCGACAAATTTTCAGCTTTAGACCTTATTTTATCAACTATGATAAGGTCAACTTTCTTATCTAAAAATTCCGTCAGTTGAGCTCCGGATTGAAAAATGAATTTTTTAATCCTCTTTGATAGTTCATTGCAGGGGTCTAAGTTGATAAACACTCTCTTTCCAGTCAGCGAAAGTTTTTCCATCACATTGCAACCTAGCAAGCAAATATTAACGATTATGTGGTGGACAAAAACCGGAAAGAGGCATTAAGACCGTGGTATGTGTAATTTTTTCTGGTTTCGTAATCACTGTGACGGCACAGACACAATCGCGGATCACGAAACCAGTCAAAATTGCCGAAAACAGACTTACATCACGAAAATACATTTATTTCAATTCCTCTTCATGATTAGGTTTTGTTTTTCCATTCTCACTAGATTTTATTTTCAAAGAGGCTTCCGGGGGAAAGAATGTTCATGTCTCCTTGTTCCTTAAATAGTTAAGTCCCTTTTGCGCATTTTCCCTAACTGGTCAATTGAATTACTGACACACACACACAAAAAAAACCCGGGTTTCATACTGAACAAATAACTGACTGTACAAATATCGTGGAATATTTGTTCTCGTTTTGTGCCTTTTTCCGACCGATAACTTTAGTACAGATGGCTAACAAAGTATCATATTTACGAAAACCGGAATACATCTGTCCCCCGCGGCAATCAAATTGAGGTTTGCTCAAAAGGAAATGATCATCATACGTTTCAAAGAACTTGAGGTGGTGGACGTAGGTGGCTCACTCACACCAGTCTTGTCGGAGGACTCTGAGGAAATTTAGAAAGCACTATATTTTCACATTAAATTCAGCATGTCAAAACAGTGTTCTGCTTAAAGATTTGTTTTACTACATATAACTTGCTTTCGTGATTTGACGGGGAAATATTAACACGACGCCTGTCATGACCGGAAAAGAACAGCTGCTGAGTTCATGGCGATAATTACAAATTATTTTCCTCTTCAAAAACCACTCATCTTATAGTTGGGTTTTACTTGAGGGTCGAGGGTTCTTGAAGAAAACTGAAGTAAAAATGTGAATTATTTGAGCTGAGTTGACCTCCTTATTGACCTACTGTCACCTCTGCTTCATTGCACATGTGCTATGAAAAATCCACTCAAACGCCAAGTTGTATGGGCATGTTTTTCTTTTGATTCCATCAGCAGATATATTCGAAAGAATGTAGTGAAAGCCCTTTATGGTCTTCCTTTTATTGGTCTGTGCTCGCACATAGTTTTGAAGCCTTCAATTCACAGTTTCGCTTATTAATAACATTTTTGCCTCATAACATTTTGCCCTCGCCCTCGACCCTTGACTCTAGAGAAAAACTTAACTCCCCATGTGTCCAGCGTTTCATGTAAATAAAGCTAAATGCCTACAATTTTCTTTACGCATAAAGATTACTGTCCCAAGCGCTGTCACATGATGAACGGAATGCTTGTATGTCTTGATTGGACAGAAACGTTGAATTAAAAAGGTTTAAATTTGTTTCACTAAAACCCTCTGTCATTGAACGTTCGCTTCCTATACAATACTAGTACTCACCCTTTTTTGATTCATCTTCCCTGATCTCAGCTCGGTGACGCTTAATTGGTGTACTTTGAAGGAATTCATCCTCTCTGCGTTCTTTTAAAGCAGCCAAAAACGAAAATTCGTCAAAAGCTGTGGATGCACTCATTTTACGTAAAGATGGGAACGTGCCAGTTTGAAATCCACCTTATCAAATGATTGACACAAACTGTAAACGGAAATTTCGTGGTTTCGTAAAAAGAGCCACAGTTCTTGCCTATTGTCCAATCGGATTCGTTATAAAGTTTAAAAATTGTAACCTAATCGAACCCTGTTCAGTTTCGATTGCGTGCCCGGGTTGCGTGTATCTAAGTCACTCCACTTCTTATGGCGCGCCATCTGTAGCAAAATTACGTTTCGATAAATACATGAGAAAGGAAACAAATTAGTTTCGAAAAGGTAATGTAATACGTTTCGAAATGTAATGTGATATGTCGAAATGGGTTTCGAAAGGTAATGAGATACTTTCGAAACGAAATGTGATTCTTTCGAAAGCCGGTTGCCATGGCTATAGCATGGCTATAGCATGTAACATGATAGTCGCCATGATATGGAATGGAGTGTCGTCATAGTCGTCTTATATGACGTATATCACGTGCTATTCCCCAATTTACTCTCCTCCAAAGAAGTGGACATTAGAATTCTTTCAACCCTTAATAGTCACTTTATGCGACTGTTTTCTTTCACTTGTCCCCTATTCTTCCAAAGTTTTTTTTGCCGCTTCGACGGGTCTACGCCGTTAAACGCATTTCGTGCATCTTCAAATGGAACAACTTGGCTTTTACATGCACGCAATGACGCCGCCAAAGATTCTCCTGTTTCTGTTGTTTACTGCGAGTTATGTGGAAAGGTTTGAGTGGTTTTCTTTCTTGGTGGTTTTGTGGTCGTTCAATTTTTTACCTATTCTCCCTTCTCTCTTTCATGTTAGTCTGTAATTTAAATGTCGTGATACCAAAAATAATTTAATAGGTTATACTGTGCATTATATTTTAAGCTGAAATAATTATTTAGCTTTTAACGGAAATTGTTTTTTTTCTCGTGATCAGGCAAGACGCCAACAGGCAATTGCAGCAGTTCGTGTCATCTATTTTGCAACTGTTGCAAGAAATAGATAGGTGTAACGGTACTCCTTTGGACAGGGAGACTGCAGAATTTTTGCGTCTCAGATTAGGTGGTTCGATTCGCCACATGCACCAGGTCCTTACTTTTATTGAAGGGTCACCTCAATTTTCACAAAGTGAAGTCAATGACATTAGAAATCTTGCCAGAGAACTAGAGTTGATCAACGCTTTGTTCGAGAGATTGCCAGTTTTCACTCCTAACTGCTATAGGGCTCCTATCCAGCATACTGGTGCCATTGGCCGTCCAGCTTATGAAATATCCAGTGAACAGATAATGCTTTTGCGTTCATGTCATTTTTCTTGGAACAATGTTGCAAGCATTTTGGGTGTTTCCAGATGGACCATACGAAGAAGGGCCAATGATCTTGACATACCACCTTCTTTTTTAACATATTCTCCCATTCAAGATGGAGACTTGCAACAAATGGTCCAAGAGGAACTTTTGTCAATGCCCCGTTGTGGGGAGCGCTACATGCAAGGTGCACTTAGACGACGTGGTATCTGGGTCCAGAGATGGAGGGTGCGAGATGCCCTGATCAACCTTGATCCTATTGGTCGAGCCTGCCGCTGGGCACAGCAGATTCCACGTAGACCTTACAGAGTGCCACATCCTAATTTTCTCTGGCACATAGATAGCAACCTAAAATTACGCCATTGGCGATTTGTGATCCATGGGGGTATTGACGGTTACTCTCGGTTAATTGTTTATCTCAGGTGCAGTAGCAATAACAGGGCATCTACAGTGCTGTCATTGTTTAGAGAAGCAATTAATGTGTGGGGTCTGCCTTCACGCGTCAGAGCCGATGATGGAGGAGAAAATGTGGCTGTAGGGGATGTCATGATTCATTATAGAGGGGAAAGTCGTGGAAGTTTTATCACAGGGCCAAGTGTTCACAACACAAGGATTGAGAGATTGTGGCGTGAAGTGGTTCACTGCATTTTATACATGTTCAAAAATATATTTTTGCATTTGGAACATATTGGTGTGCTCAATCATAACAACGATGTAGACATATTTTCATTGCATTATGTTTACATGCCAAGGATCAATAGTGCTTTAGTACACTTTGTGGATATGTTCAATAATCATGGACTTTCCACAGAGCATGGGTTATCCCCACACCAGTTGTGGATTTCTTGCATTTTGCAACATCATTCATCCAATTACTCTGGTGTTAGAGGGGTCATCAATGACAGTATGCCTGCTGATCTGGTCATGTATGGAGATGACCCAAATGCACCCTTACCACAAGGGGATGATAATGATTTATCCGGAGTAGAGGTTGCTCCAATCTCATTACATGTTCCAGATCATGTACTTGTGGTGTTGCATGAAACATTCCATCCAAGGGAAGAAGATGGAAACCAAGGAATGAATGTTTATATTCAAGTCAGGCAATTTTTAATTCTTTATTTTGGTTCTACAGTGTAAACAGTTCAAATCATAACACATTGAAACAGACATTGGATTGTGAAGATCATGCACATAGAATTATTTGTCCTCACCGAGTGCAATGTCGAGTGTTATAACTTACTGGTACATGTAAATGGATATCTGGTTGATGCTGGCTCCTGAAAGTTACATGTTTGTGTAACAGACTTCAGTAGAGCAATTGGCAGCATACTTGTCTGCTCTGTGTTGAGTCAAAGGGCATACGGGTAAAGCTGACTCCTGAATTTCACCTGAGATTGAATTCAGTTGAGAATTGCAGCTGTCTTGATGCTCAACATTGAATCATGTCATGGAAACTATTGTTGTCTTAAAATGTACTGTTAAAGTTGTCTCCTGTAAAGTACATACCAGTTTTTTTTAATCAAGAACAGTAGCTTACATACTGTATCTGTTGGTTCTCAGTCTATAACTAATCCTGGCTACAATGAGTCGAGTTGGTCACTCGATGAAACCCCCTAGTAGACTCAGTGTTGTTGTTGTTCGGATTGCTCACACCTCATGTGAAATCAGTTTTGAAAGACTCTACCTTGCAAGTTGCCAAGTCATGTTTTGAAATCAATGTTAAATGTTAATTTATGGAGCAGTGTAAATTGTCAACCTGAGACTACTAGGTAATACCCTCTGTTGCAAGAGGGGGGGACCAGGGAACCACTTAATACATTGTGTGCAATACTGATTAAGTATACCAACGTCAGTCTGCAATTTATTTTGTTGTTGTTCATATTATCAACAATAATATTGAGATGGAAAACTGATCAAAACTTCATGTCATACTTCAGTGTAACACATTCAGCGGTATACTCTCTGATGGAAATTATGCCATATAAATAGCTAACTTGTGTACAATATTTACAGGCATTAACTTTGTTTCTTGTTTGCAGAAATAATAAAACTGTTTTAATATTGTACAATTTACAACTATGTAAGAGGTTATTAATTTTGTCAGTTGCTTTCCACATTAAATACAAACACATGACACACTGTATTGATATATAGTAGGTATTTCCAGTTTCCAGAAGCTGATGGGTTCAAAATCCATACTGGAGACCAGCTCCGGCTCTAAAGGTGGCAACTTGTTTCTAGCCCTACTCACTTCTTGTCCTTTGATGGATCAGGACTAGCGATATTTGAAAGTTGTAACTCTTTATAGTGGCATGAAACATAATGCCCACTCATGGGTGGACAAGCTATGTATTTTTCTTAATTTTTTTTTCTTTTTATAAGTGATCATAGCAACATTTTGAAACACCCAAAAATAAACGGCAGTCACCAAGCTCGTTTTTGAATTCTTTTTGCTTAAGGCTAAAACTAGCAGCGCATTTTACAGGTCGATATGTTGCTACATAGATTAACCTATTATGTCATAAATTACGTCACCAGTGTCTGGGCATTTCTTTGAAAGCGTTACAAAAGGTAATTTTTACGAAAACCACCGATCTGTGTGCATTGGATTGGAATTTACGTCTCCACCCCCGCAAAATCGTCGCGCTGCATTGTGTCGTCAGCGGTGTATCAAAACAAAATATGGGCCCACAATACATGTGTTGGAAGAAACCGCTGAAAATATGGCGAATGATATCAAAGAAATGGAGTTGTGCTCGTAACGTAGCGAGATTGCGCTGTCTTTAGATTGAAAGAAAACTCAAGGCGAGAAACTAAATAATTTGTCATTTCTTCATTTATTTTAGTAAAAAGAGCAGCAAAGTGGCAACTGCTAACCCTTTTGTTTACTCGCAAAGGGAAAAAATTCAGTCGCAAATGCAACTACAAGACATTATGGGAAAAGGAGGAGTCTTCGGGGAAAGTTTTGCTGCGTTAGCCAAAGAGAGATAATTTTTGAAAACATGTTGTTCCATTGTTGCGGTCGTTATAGTGCACCATAATCCAGTGGGAAAGGAATTTCATGAAAATGTTTAATGAAAGTCTGCGGGGCAGAAACTCTGTTATTCGGGCCCATTCCACGGATCGTCGGTTCTTGTGGTAATAACTTAAGTAAATTGGTCATCAAGTGGAAGTGATGGAAACTGATGCCAGCCACCGTAAAACAGCTGGTTTAATAGGGTCATGTGTGTTGGGTACTCAGCATTTACCCCAGTTCAGGTGGTCGTATTATTTGGCTGTGGTGTTTTAGGCATTTTGATTCTTAGGGTTATGAACCATCACAATTTATGTTAGTATGGAAGTAGTCTGTACCCAGAGGAGCTGCACTTGGTTACAGAAATCTTTATTAACATAAGAAATTAAGGTTATAAGACATTAACATTCCAAGTACTTATTTGCATTACGCTTGCCACTGGAGCGCAACAGGTCTTGAGAATCGCATATATGAATAATGATGATGTAGGTACCTCACATTTGTAACAAAAACAGTTTATTTTTTTTATTGCAAGCTAACGTTTCCAAACTGGGTGCTTAAAATTAATAACAACAGTTTATCAGTTCTATTTGTAATGGGTGCTTAGACTTAATTGCGAAATTTGCATGACTGGCATAACTCGCTGGCTCGCAGATTGTGCAGCCCTCATTTTTTCACACCAAACATTGATCGTTTTTTTCCGAGCTATCACGAAAATATGTAATCACAACTATAACAAAATCCTGGAAGCTGATCGTTTGATATCACTACTATTATTAGAGCATAAATATGATGGTGTATGCGTCGTATCTGAGTAGTTGCACGGTACGTGCCATCACGCTGACTTAGTCGGGCCAGGTTACTGCATTTTCAAAAAGAAAGTTTGATATCTATAAATCACGGAGTATATGCTCATTTTGGTTTTTTTCTTGAAGAAGTTCATTTTAGGTATTTCCTTTTTCGAATTGTGTTATAGATATGATTGATTATTGATATTACTGACTGGAGTGGCACCATTAAATTGTGTACGACCGAATGGAGGTCACTCTGTGACGTAGTTCGGTATGCAACTATGTTAAAATGAGGCTCAAGGATATATGTTAGAATCTCTAGTGTGATTTCAGTCCGAAATGCACCCCTCACATCTGTTACCGATAAACACAATTTAGCGGTGCCCTCCAAATCTTACATGGCTTAAATTGCCGTGAAAGTGGTAATGCACCACTTGTCCCCTCTCCTGCTTCCTCTCTCCTCCCTCTCTCCTTTTCTTTGTCCTCTTCTCCTCGTTCTTTTCTTCTCTCCTCCTTTTTACTGCCCTCCAGCGAATTTTCGCTGAGGGGCAGTCCTTGGCCTTGTGGCCTTGTCCACGACAATTGAAGCAACGTACTACAAAAAAAAAAAAAAAGAAAAAGTTCAACTGACGACCATTCAGAAATTCACTCACTAGAAATAGTAACGCAGATAGATAAAGTGGAGATCTTCTGTGTTGACTTGTGCTCAGGTGTCGTTGACTGCATCACATTCATAAAGTAAGATGTCTGGTGTTTGTCAGGCAATGTAAGCAAGACTTTACGCTCTCATTTGCGTACTATAACATAAAGTAAAATTTTCAACGTGTGTTACCCTTTTAACGTTAGTGAAATATTTCTACACAATTGCAGCCCTTCTATCAGCAGTGAGTCTCAAAAAATCAATATATAGCACAGTTAAATTCAAATGCACTTGTTATTATATTTTTACAAGATTTGCTATTCTAATTGCTATTGCGACTAACTATTGTAAGAACTCTTACTTCTCCTGCGTTCCAAATGATGGCGCAAGTCCTCAAGGCGTTCGCGCTCCGGCGATGGTTCGCGAGGCGGCGTATTGTCTACATATGCGGAAGAAAACACATAATTAATATAATTACAGAAACTGTTGAAATGCAACCTGCACATTTTTTTCAGCACTATAACTAGGCCATCACGTGTAGAAAATTGCCAATAGTGACGTTGTAAACGTATTGCGCGTCGAACAGCAAAGGAAACATTGGATAATTACACGAAGTAATAGTACTGCTCACCGTTGTCACTTTCCCTTGGGCGCACTCCATAAGCGGGAACACGCGGGTTGATTGGTCTCCTCTCTTTCTCACCGATCATGCAAGGGACGAAAAAACAAAAAAATAGTTAGTGATCTGAAGCGTACGAAGATCTTTAAAATTCAGTTCAGAATTAATTTTTGCTAAGTAGCAGTAATTTTTAAATCCATTGGTTGCACATTACTCGCATTAATGCCAGAATATCAAGAATTTCGTAAAAAGAATGACAAAGAATTTGTGCCAATAAACCATTCACGACCGAGGAAACTTTGAACAAACACACACAAAAAGGCTTTCCTACCATTTCCCTCTGCTGAGTTTGTTTGGTTCCCGGCGCTTTCACTCATTGTGGCTAATTCTGGATGATTCTGTTGACGTGTAACAGCGTTTAAATTGATAAAATACTCAAGTCAACATGTGGACTGAGTCGCTTGATGATAGTGAACATATACACAAGTTTGTTCAAAGGAAAATGTTTCCACCGATTATTAGTGTACTGCTGTGCATTGGTCAAGCTGGTAATGGAACACGTGAAATTACATTTTACAAACAACTATGGCACGCTGCATATAAACTTGAGAGAAAAGTAATTTACGTTTCGCACCATCTCGCTGTTATGATTTACTGTATTATAGTTAAGTTCAATAGTCAAAGGTTTTCCATGGTAATGTTCAGCTCGCACAGATATGTGATGGTCTCTTTATTGTAAAAAGAAACAATTTGTGGCTGACATGTGCCGAAAACTCTAGAAGTTAACTTTATATTCTAAAACTCACACTTTGCAAGTTAATCATGTATTTTAGCAAAGCTTTGATGTTGGACACTAAAAGGAAAAATATTCAAGCAATACCACGCCCATGAAAAGGAAAAAAATGGAACTAAGAGAACTCGGCCTCCCTTTTAACAGTAAACAAGAAAAACCATCTAAGGATACTTACAGAACAAATAGTCTCGTTTGTACAAGTCGGCAGTAGAGTTTGCTGCAACAACTACTAGGCTATGCCTTCAACCAGCACATAAAGTTGAATTTATGCGGTACACTCCCAAGCTTTTGTAAGGCGTCATATGGCGTAACAAAATCGTCTTTCAACGATGAATAGAACGAGTAGTTGTCAGAAGATTTAAATATTTCTTATCAACTTCCTGCACAAGGATGAACATCCGTTACTGTAAATCTAATAACGTTCCATCACACTGTCGACGCTAATCACTATCTTTTCTGGTGTAGACAGTGAATAGCGGTTGTCAACAAAGTGGCAGGCGCTTCTTCGTATGCATTTAAAGTGTCCGCGAGGATGATTCAGATAATATATGTGTTTTAGTTTGAAGGAATAATATATTTATATTATATGAGCTCTCGATTGCTATGCGTGATCAGTAGCTGATTTCGAGCTGCGCCCTTTTCAGCTATCAAGGGATAGAAATTTCAAGAAACACAATTAAACTGTCTATAAATTGTAATTTCTGCTCTTGTCCGCTTGTTAATCATTTGTTAATTCAGTGGCATCTGATTGAAAGAAAAAATTGCTGCGGACCGGGATTGCCACCTAATCATAGTCACATTCATTACTCTAATAGCACGGTTGATGTGATCAGAACCGACTAGTTTCCGGTGGACGTGGGTTCAAACGCTGCACAGGGCATAATAATTTTTCTTTCAAATTTCATTCCGAGGTCGTCCGGCATTGGTTTTAATGGAAACTTTCTTAGTAATGTTTCATAAAAACTTGTACTTTGAATCAATTGTTGATCCTTCTCACCTAGGTTCACCACCAACAACAACAAGAACACAAACTTTCTTTCATCTCTAATTTAAGATTGCATATACATGCTGATATCTCCGATACTAATAACGCAAACAAAATGATTAAAATTCAAATTAATCATTACTAAATTATATAATTTATAATTACCATTCCAATTCTAATTAAACAAAATAACAATGCTACAAATCAATTGGGTATAGTAGGGCAACCATTGTGTCAATTGAAAAACAGACCAAATTGTTGTAAGTAGCTTATTCCCCCCTGGTCCATCGTTAATACATATATGAACGGAAAAATGTAAGCGTATTGGTGGGTGGACTACACATAATTTCCAGCGGTAAATACACGGTCCAGCCAGTACAACTCTGCCCTCTTAGGCGATGTGTCCACCGTTCCCACCTAACAATTTACTTTTTCACCATCCCATAATGCAATACGTTTTGGAGGTATTTACATAAAAACACCACGAGTCATGCTCGATACAACTGGGCTGGATATGCACTGTTTTTATGCCCCCCCCCCCCCCCCCCCCTCCTCCTAAATATGAACTGTGTAAATGGATTTATGAAAAAAGCGAATAGCCGTTTATTTGGTGTAATAACACCCAGCAATAAATTTTTAAGGTGAAGCGGGTTGGTTTCACTTACGAGGAGTGGAGTGCGGACTGAGGGGCGACCGAAATAGTAACAATAAACAAAATAAATAGTGTGTAAAAAAACTTACAGGCTTGAGATCATTTTCCCATTTTGTTTACTTCCCATTACAAAATCAATCATTTAAATCAAAACGGTAACTAAACAAAATATAGAGTGAACAAAACAATATCAGAATTACAAGTTTTTCCCTCGTAAAAACTGATAAGGTGTATTTCTTTTACAGCAATCTGAGGTCTAATTTGCAATCTACAAAATCATTAATACTCTTCGTCATTAAAAAAGATCAAAATAAAAATTACAGATTTTTTTTTTTTTTTTTTGTCACACGAACAACTATGGAAGAAATAAAACTGAATCACAGCAAATAGTCCGAGTATCCATGTAATTATACATACCCACAAAAACTGTATGATTTTATCCTCGTGCGCGAAATAGGCATCACGGGAAGCACTAATTCTCTATTCCGTGTTGCGGTTTTAGATATATGGTATCTACACGAAAAGGCAAACGTCTTTTTCCCTTAAGAATGAACACAATCATTACAAATGATTTTATAACATAACTTGTATAAAATGTTCGGATTGGCAAATTGGTCATCTACCATTTGCGCATGGGTGCACGCTCGCTGACTAACTTTCCGAGATTGTGGAAAGACTAAAATGCCATCACTAGCGCATCAGTCCTAATTTTCCAAGACTTATTTTAATCCTCTTAGAATAGGGGTGAACTTCTACAGAGCTCAAAATAGAATGATATAGCCCTAAAGATTAATCAGCGTTTCGTGTTTGTACTGCTTTGATTTGCAAAAGACAATTTGAACTCTGCTCAAATATTGAAGCAGAATCGCGGAATTGACAGGGATTTTATGAGACGAGGGTAGATGCTACAGAAAGGTAAATGCTGTTTTGGAATGTCGGTTTTCTTTTTGAGATTTATTTCATCGGCCACTTGAGCTGAAATAGTGTAACGTCGCTTTTTTGGCTTGGAAAAGTCGCGCTGGCCCGGGTTGCTCGAAGCATGGATAGCGCTGGCCAGCGTTAAAAACCGTGAAAACCTTTCGGTTTTGATACCTCTTAAGCAACGGTTAGCGCTAACTAGGCTTCGAGTAACCGGCCCCTGTCTGCTATAGGTTGATCGCTGTCAACAGAGGCGAAGCTTGTGCAAAGACAGCGAGTTTGTGTCGACGCTCGCAAGAAAATCGAATCGTTTTCTCTCCTTAGAGCAAATCATCGTTGATTCCAGTAAAATTTTTGACTGGGAAAACTGTTTGTTGATCATTTTGTCTTTGTTAATTCATAGTTGTATTTAGATAGACAAACTTCGATTACGACGAAGTTGTTTTGCTTAAACAGAAGAAACCAACTGAATGTGGAAGAGGTACGTTCAAGCAATCAGTAAGTAATTTTGCCCTCTTCTCAAGCAAAATTAAGGAAAAATGCCCTCTTCATTGACCAATCAGTATTCAGTAATTTTGCCCTCTATGTTATTATAAAAGAAATGACAAACGGCTCAGTGTGCACTATTGAGTTATGGTGCACTTGGAAGTTTGCTAAGCACTCAAGAAGCTAGAGCTCTTACGCTTCTCTCGTACGCGTGCTTAGCAACCTCCCGTGTGCATCATAACTCAACGCTAGGCAGGTTACCATTTGTTAATTCATTCATCCTCGTTTCTAATTTTTACTTTATTGTTTTTGGCCCTGTGACTTTACGATTTGATTCTATTTCTTAATTATTTATTTCCGTGAGTGAAATTTAGCTTGGGTTTTTTTTTACTTTTTTTTGTGAAGGTGGGGGTGTCGGGGCATGTATGTATGTTTTCTTTTTGCTTTCATTTATTATTATTATTTTGAATGTGTTTGTTTTTTCTCCTTTTTGTTTTTGTGGTCTTCTTTTCTTCCCTTTTTGATGTTGTTTATTGGTTTTGGTGAGCATGGCCAAACCGTATTTAAGGAATAACCTTCAAACTCTCCGGCGGGAAATTTCATTTTCGATCACCAGGCAGAAGTTACTCATCTTTAAATGTTAAGTCACTTGTTTGTAATGGAAGCTTTACTGAAGACGTATTTAAAGTGA
The DNA here is from genome assembly GCA_949126865.1 of Montipora capitata. Classification (NCBI taxonomy): domain Eukaryota; kingdom Metazoa; phylum Cnidaria; class Anthozoa; order Scleractinia; family Acroporidae; genus Montipora; species Montipora capitata. The sequence continues at coordinate 7,370,277 of OX421453.1, forward strand.
AAGATCCAGAGCTAAACTGTATGGTGAATGGTTTTGGTGGGAAATTACAGATTTTGGCATCACCAAAGAAAATCATGACAAGGAGCGAAAACGGCGACAAAGAATGCTAACAAAGAACGTCAAACGAAAGTGATCAGTAGCAATCGACTGAGTTACTTTAATCGTAAGGTCACACCCTTTTTCAATTTAGTGTTGTGCGGCGTTTCCAGACAAAACAAGTAAGTCAAAAAAAAAAAAAAAATCATGTATAACTTTGAAGCATCCCTTGTGCAATATTGGTCAATTAAGCTGCGTTTAAGGGGATTAAACTTTTTATTTTCTCTGTGGTTAACGTGGAATTAAACTAGTATTTAGCGTAAACAAGAGCCTTTCGCAAAATCTTTGTTTGCGGAAACAATGTCTTTGTTCTTTTACGGTTAAACGTGGAAAAAAGTTTGAGTCCGTTATCTCCTATCTCTGATTGTTTTTTTGTGCAAACTCAAAAGTATGCGTCGATCGGAGAAAAATAACGGGGTAGCCTAACCATCCAAAATTGTTGGATGAAAATGCTTAGGTATAGGTTAAACACTATCCAACATTGTTAGAATTAACAAGCTCCAGGTACAAGTTGGCCCTAAAGTTATTTGACAACATGGCGCTAACACGGAAACGAGAAGCGGTTATATAGCGTAAGTGGGAATGTTTATGGTACCAGCGCTGTTCGAGG
>OX421453.1:7373482-7433482 GCA_949126865.1 Montipora capitata
ATAATGATAATGATGATGATGATGATGATAATAATGGTCGCGGCTAATCTCCGTTTGAAGCAGAGAAACGAGCCAGCTCAACTAAGTCGATCCGAAGGAATACTATGGCGGCTCTGGCCGCCGGCCGCTATACGATCCAAGTGTGACCTTGGAGCACTGCTTACAGCCGACTGGGATGAACAACAACAACAACAACTACGACAGCCAGTTTACTTCTTTCTTTAAAAGAGTAGAGAACATTTTAGAGCGACCCTCAGATATCAAAGAAAATGTGGACATTTAACAGATATTTTACCAACTTCTTTTTTTTGAAGTCTGTAAATGGTTCAAGTTTTCCAGTGTAACGTAAAAGCAATGTTGTGATATCCAACAAGATGTGATCATTGTTGTGATATGATATGTTAACTTGGAAACAGAAAAGTCCGGCTTTGAATTCGGTTGCTCATACCTCAAAAAGGAACTCGGTGTGACCACCCCCCCCCCCCCCCACCCTGCCTTCTTACAATTAGAACCACCTTAAAAATATCACAGAATTACGGGTGGATCTAAATCCGCGGTACGGACTTTTATGAACCTTGGAAGAAAGTTTCATCTTGCTCTTCTGGTTACTTTTCAGATATAACCAACTAAATTAATTTGAAGACCAAAATAAAGGCTGATTTTATAGGGCTTTCCCGTAGCCACGGTGGCATATTACGTCACCATAACGACTGCATCTTGTTTAGGAAATAATTCGTATTTCATTCGGTACCACAATATTGGCAATACATGATACAACGTTGGGTGCCGATCCTTAATTCTAATAAGGGCGTTACTTGGATGAATAGAGACTGATTTGTGTCGCCTTGAATCATTTGGAAAAATGAATTTTGGTGAAGTCAGTTACAATTTCTTTTTGGTAAGTAAAAAAAAAAAAAAAAAAAATACACAGTTGGATTTCTTAGCATTTAACGTTAGCTTATCGGAGGTTAGCCACTCAAGTACATTAGTAAGTGCATTGTTTACGGTCATTTCTAATGTTTGCAATTTTTTTTATAGATAATATAATGCTAGTGTCCTCGGCAAAGAGAAAGAATTTTAACTTGTTAGAGCAGTTATTAATATCATTAAAATAAAGTAGAAAAAGGTAAGGGTCCTAATAATGAACCTTATGGCAGACGGAAAGTGCACATATAAGTGGAAGAAATCGAAGATTCAATCCAACTTATGTTATTACGATCAGAGAAATCATATTTAAACCATTCATTCATTCACTCATTCATTCATTCATTCATTCATTCATTCATTCATTCTAAAACCATAGTAGTTAAGCTTATCGAGTAACAATTTATGATTTACAGTATCAAAGGTTTCCCCCGATCAATTTAAAAGAACTGTTTGCGGGTTTTTGGTGAGGGTGGGGGAGGGGTGAGGAGCTAAAAAAAACACCGGGGCAAAGTAGATAACCAACAAACGCAACCCACTTTTTACCGATTTATTTGTGCTCGATACTGAAGGACTTCTAAATAAGACGGATAAAATCTGATGGTTTCCTTGATGAGGATTGCAGCACATAATTTCGACCCAAATGGGATATTCTCAGTTTCGTCTGGGCTAGTATGGTTTGTATAGCGATGTAAATAATTGGGATGTTTATTTTTCGAATACCACTAATTAGAATATGATCACTAACACGATAATTATCAAGGTCAAAGTTTGTTTTATCTACTGAAGCAGAAGGAACACAATGTGAGGCCATGATAATTATCGCTATCATGCGAAAACCGAATCCGATAATTGTTTGATTATGCTTATTCCTGAGCCGAGCTCTGCCATGACAAAACTTATGAAACTTCTGGTTAGTGTGTTAGGTGACGTCACTTCTGCATGCCTAAAACTATAGTCTGTAGGTATGACGTTAATTCTACATATATAAAATCTATTATCATTCGATGGATTTTTTCCTTCCTTTTCATTGGCACCACGTGACCTGCAAATAAATATCTCCCAATAAGTGTTTTGCTGCAAACAATATTCTGCTCATGCGTACTTGAAACCAAGCTCCTCTGTGAAAATTGCAGTTCGCTTTCCTGAGCTTTCAGAAAAAAATGTAATTGTTGGGAATTGTGAAAAAGAAATTTAGCTCAGTCATCGAACGATAAAATAATTATTGAACTCGGCTATCGCAAAATATCGTGATTTGTCAGTGTCTCGCAACTGACAAATCACGATATTTTGCTCAACTTGGTCCCATAATTGTTATTTGTCTGTAGGTATGACGTAAGATAAACAGAGCAAGTAAGAATTAGCTGCGTGCTTACAGCCAATCAAAATCAATGTATAATAAGTCTTGTTTCTAAAAACTGAGCTACGGATATTAGATTTCCTGCATTGTCATTGGCTAGCCTACCCTGAAACATGTACGTGTTGCGACAAATGTGGCCAATGAACGCGCCAGCGAATGAAGAAAGGGGAATTTTTTATTGCGATGGCCATTAACATCAATCGTCTCACAGCGGAATTTAATAGTGAGAATTATTTCCCAAACTGGAAGCGAAATGCAAATAGAATTAAACTCTTCATTGCTAAGTGTTTTAGAACGGCAACGATCAGTGCTGGAATCGTGATTAAAATGTTCCTGCAGCACTGACAAAATTTTCCGAGCTGATGATGTTCACCTTAAGGCAAAACGCAGTTTCGTTTACTGAGTTTAATAACACAAAAAAGGTGAAATAAAAAAGAGAAAGGATTTAAGAACAAGTGCAGACATAACAAGTCTGTAAATATACTGACGGTCCTGTCTATACAAAACAAACTGAACCACTACCTCCGGAAATCTTGCGGCAACAGCAAGCGTACAACAGCTTACATATGACCACTTTGAACCGGCTATAGCTATAACTTTATAAATTGCTGCGGCATGCCCTTATATTGCTGGATGCGATTCGGAAAATCCAGGATACGCAAAAATCAATATATAGCATTCCCTCCCTCCCAAAACAATCACCCAACCATCCACAACCAGCCCTATCAGAATACAATAATAATCTATCGCCATTAAAACAGGGGAATTATGTCGAGGATTTTTATTGGTTACACGGAAACCCAATCAAACAATCGCTTATATGGCCATGATAACAAACAGATATAAAGAAAGTCATGATTAAAATGTTCCATCAACGTATGTTTGAAACTCAGATGTGTAGAAATGCATTAAGAAACGATGAAACGAGTTTGAAAAGAATCGAATTTATTTCACTTGGGGATACAATTTGAGCATACAAGGTTGAGACTCGTTTTCTTCCGGAATATTTGATCACCCATACGCGAGACCGGGAGATTTGTTATGTATGGGGGAGACTCCCGGATGATCTGGGAGACAAGGCACGTATGTAAAGTACACCACCGTCACGTATTTGAGTTCATCAGTGATACATCGGTTGAGTTAATCTGATTATTTATACCGCTAGATGACTACGAAAACAAAACCAATTCGCATCACAACTTCAGGAGATAGATCCTATGGTATTTCCACTTTTTGTTTTTCAGTGCACAGGAAATGGAGTTCACTTTGATAATGGTACCTTTTCTGGTAGACGTATATGTCATGCAGGTTTCACAAATACAACAAGAAACGGTTTCCTGGTCCCCCCCTCTTGTTCAAGAGGGTATTATCCTGATGTCTTAGGTAATATTTTTTAATCAAAACAATAAACTAAGACACAGGAGGGTGTCATCGAGTAACCAACTCGACTCATTGTTGCCAGGACCTTACTGAGGATAGCAGCATTGGTAGTATGGTATTCAGCACATCTCAAATCAGTATTGTATGGTGACAGTGTCTGCTGCACTACTCAACTGACTTAAAATACATAATGCAAATCAGGAGTCAGCATATACCACGTGGCACCTCTACTGGGATTGTGTATGCTGCACTACTCAACTGAAGTCATCAAACATAAATTCAGGAGTCAGCATAATCCACATAACCCTCACCAATTCATCAACCTAAATCAAACTGATAATGTTAGCAGGAAGTCCAAGAAAACGCCATTGCTATTTCTGGTCATCTGGTGAAACACTTCTGCTGTGCATACATTATGCATTTTAACACATGCAACAGAGGCCTGGGACATTAGGGATCTAGGTGTATTAAATTTTAATTTATCCACTCCACACTGGAAACAGCACCTGAAAAACAAAAGCTGTTAGGCATGTGAACAAAATGCAATATTTAACTTAAATTTATTTAGGTGACAAGTATAAGTTCAAATACGTATATATACCTCAGATCAACACCAAAACAAGGCAACTCTAATTTTGATTCCAAGTAGAGTTTGACAGAAATACCATTGTCATTGCTTATTTCCAGCCTCACAACTGCAGCATGGCCTTCAAATATTGGACTGCAGATAGGCAAGGTAACTACACCGTCTATATGCCATGAACCAGCTACAGAAAAGCCACCTAGGCTGACATTGGCATCCTGATGAAATAAATAATTATAATTTATGCATTTACACTTGCAGTGAGAAAAGATTAAAATGTACTGTTGAGAATAGGTTAACTTCTAAGGTAAACATTCAACATCAAAAATGTAAAAATGCTTTATTCAATGATTCAATTCAACACAGCCTCAATCAGGTAGTGTGAGGTTGTGTAGAAGTTTTAAAAAACTTCTAATTGTTCTAAATGTTTACTTACACCACAAGCTCCTGATAGTCGAGCATCCAACAATAGTTTCAGGTGGCCTGCAGCATCAGCTTGTGCTGAGGAGTGGACCTTTGTGCATCCAACTGCATAGAGCGGACATGGACGGCCCTCCTTGACACACACAAAAGCCAAGTGTGACAGCATCTTGCATCTATGTACAAAGGTTATGTAATCGTCCATTAAATAATAAAATACAGCTATAAGCAATTGTTAAACAACTTCAATTCAAACAGTAATGTGGACCCACGCATTTATTAAATGTTGAAAAGGTACCAAACAATCATATACCTTTCAACTTGTACCCCACAATTATTTGGGCAAGTCACCAATTTGGCAATACACAGCTCATTGTGGGCTGACAACTCACTATGAGGAATCTCAAAGGTACAATAGGAGCATTTCACTGTACGATGTGGGCAGGTGAGCAGATGCTGGGCAAGTTCATGTTGATATGCACGAAGAATGCAGCCCCTGCCCTTAAACTTGCATTCCACAACCTTCATGTCACAGCAAGGAAGGTGACTTTCAAGAGAAGATAGTGGTCCAGTCCAGTGACATCCTCCAGGTCGAGCTATTGTTGATGTGCACTTCACTCTTCTCTTAGCAATGGCACCTTCCACGGCTAGATTTCTCACCAGCAGCCCACGCAGATTGCTCCTGTCTACAGGGCAACGGGTGTTGTTCACTTGCCATTTTGTAATGCACTCTTTACAGAATGAATGACCATCTTGGCAAGTGACTGGGTGGTTGAATACAGCAAAACTGAAAACAAAATTTGAAGGTACAAAATAAAAAGGAAATCACACTGAAATTAAAAAACAAAGCATGAAACAAAAAACACCGATTTCAAGGCTCGCACTTGAAAATTATTTCTCTCGCCAAGAGTGTACATGTATGTCATATATGACACTGACTTATATCAATGAATCCCACACAACATGTCACAGGTAACGCTAGCGGTATCCAGCTGCATTCGAGTATTTTAATTTTTAGGATGAATTTTAAGACAAAAGAAGGAACTTGACAATTCTGCCATAGCTTTAAAATTTAAGGCTGGAAAATACAGGAGGAGAATACGACAATTACAGCTTACATACGTAGTTAGGTAATGTAATTAATTATTTATACTCAACCAGATACTGCATATGAATTCGTCATCAACAGCTTCAAGAAATAGCTCAGGAGCGAATCCTGTCATGACTTTGTGCCACGGAGAAAACGGACAGATAAAAAGAACGTTTCGTCTCAGTTAAAATAAGCAATGAGCTGAGTAGCTGACAAATTACGGTGCCATATGCATGCTTGTCACGCGAACAAATATGGCGTCACATGCCTGGCCAGTCTTCGATTTAGAAATTATGCAAACCCGAGCAAACAAATGTCAAATTAAAGAAGTGAAAAACATCAAAATAGAGCGAAAACACTTACCTACAAATTACGAATAGAAATAACGCGAAGAAAACAAGCTTTAAGCGAAACAGAAACAGAACGTATCGAACACGCGCTACTTAAAGACGTTCGTGACTTCGTGGCTCTGCAAAACGCTCATGTTACCTGCTGAAGCAATTGGGAACTAACCAAACGCTCATGTTACATACTGACGCCATGGCAACTAACTTTTTTCAGAGTCTTATTACATCAGTCATGGGTTTCACATTACATGACTTTTCAACCTATGACGTTACTTTTCGATTTATTTCGTTGTATTTATCGAAACGTAATTTTGCTACAGATGGCGCGCCATAACTTCTACTCAGAAAGCCTTTTACTATCTGTTCAGAATCCTAATTTACAATATGCCGTCGACATCAATATGGTGTATAAAAAAACATCAATGGACGGGCGAAAGTCTACAAAACTTCTGTGCCACTAAGAAAAAGGGACGGTTCGGAATATGGTTATCTCGTCTCATTAAATTCCGCATATCACTCCCAGACCCAAAAGATATTAATGAAGGTGAGGTGAGCTTATTGTAATAACCTTCTATTGTCCAAAAATGCATGTAGTCTTACAGTATTTAACCTTATTTATGACTACGTAATTCCTTTACATGGAGTTTTTCTATAGTAATTCTGATCTCGTAACGTGTGTTTTATTTTTTTAAAGACAAAACATGGGTTTTCACATAAAGCTCGTCACGGAACAAAAAGTTACATCAACTGAAATATATATATAAATTTTTTTCACCAAAGGGGACCTCGAATTCATTCATGTTCTGAGCCGGTTAGATAAGATAAATTGCTTTATATGTTGCCAGACTAAAGTCAACATTTTAAGTTAAAAAGGCGTCGACTCCTTCCCTCAGGTTATACTGAATAATGACTCATCCAGTTCAACAAAATGCTGTTCTGCTTCCAGTGCATACCAAAGTACGGTCTGGATGGTCTGTTAACAAATTCACAGGGCACGAACACAAATTCAACTCAGTTTCAGTGAGGGGTGAATTCAAGTTGAACTGTTTCATTTACGCCTTATTTTATTTATCATTATTATTTTTTTTCGCCATTTAGTGTAAATTTATGTTGGATGAAAAAACGCAAGAATGCATGCTGTCGCCAAAAGGTTTTAATAAGTTCCAAAGTGATGGTGGCTTTGCTAACTGCTGTGGAAAGCAGCCTACTGAGCTGGCAAATGAAATCCAAAAGATCCTGGATTAATTAGAAAAACACCGGGGTGCAGGTCCTGATTCCGTTCAAAGGCGGCCAGAAGAAAGCGTCGAATCGGAAGATTCCATTGTGGAAGATTCTGGGTCAAATCAGACTGCGTCGAGTCATGTGCCCACGGAAAATACACAATCGTACGGAAAAGACACAAATCCGAAGAAAAGAAAACGACCTTCCGCTGCCCCCTCCTTTGCAACAAACTCCCTTTCCCCGGACGACATGCATAAATCATGCGATGAGTGTCTTACATCAAGTGAGTAGAATTTTTTTGCAAGCAGGTAATCTTGTTTGAGCAGCCCCTTGATCTTGGTCCGAATTTATGGACGAACTAAGTATTGCCATACATTTTAAAGTTTGCATTGCCATTACATATTTTAACTCTTGATTCCCTGGTTTTGGCATGTCATGTCACGGCAGTAGTATATAGTCATTGCACTCTTTCTTCTTATTTATAAGAACATCTAAATTTGGAGCTCAGGCTGAACGTTCTTAACTATTTCTGCGATGTGAGGCTGAAAACGTTCTAAAGATGTTCTTAAATCTACATCAGAAGTTGTTTCACCTGATAACTTTGATGGTGTTGAAGTTACTTTGGAACGATTTTAATAATACCTGCTCATTATTACAAAGTGAGCGGATGTGTATGATGCATTGTTATGTTATCCAAAATATGCCCTTAAATATTTGGTTTAATTGAAATTTATTTACCTTTGTTTTATGCTTTCATTTAAAGTACAAATGGGCAAAATAAAAACTTTGTTAATCGACTCTCAGCCTGAGGATTGTTCTCAATACGTTCTTAAAATTTTTCACCAGATGTTTACTATATTGTAACAGAGTAGTTTTAAATTTCTAAAGATTTTGCAACCGTCCATTTTTATGAATAGGTCAATTGTGACACGTTGTACGTTCGTGAGACTTGGGAGGAAGGAAATGTCTAATTTCTTTAACTTACGATTCTGAGTGGTGGTTTGAAAGATATGAAACGCTCTCAATTAGGCGACGGTATTTCCTAAATAACTATAAAATGTCTTCGGAATATGTGTTTGTTGAGTAAAGATAATTAATTGTAACAGGAGTATAAGATGACGCTCTAGAGGTCTAGATTACACTCAGATTACACTCAGGCTTGAATCAAGCTCGACCTTCCTTCCCTCTTAGCTAGAAGTCCAAAGTTTCAAAATTTAACCATATTTCAATTGTATGCTTCACGTGATCGAAGGTTTGAAGCCTCGTGATCGCATTTCGATCAAAGCTGCCGAAAACACTTCCGTTCTTTCTTGGTGGAAGAACACAGCGGGTTACATGTACGAGCAATTTTTCCTTGACAAATGTCATTGATAATGTTCATATGCTCATGTGTATGAACGACAAGTTTTCTTTGACGAGTACTTCCTTTACAAGTCCTATTTGCTGGTGTGAAGGAATTAACAAATTTTCTTTGGCAAGTTTTCACAGTAGCCAGCAATACAATTACACAGCTTACTAAAAAAAAAAAAAACGGGGCGCCATTTTCTTTTTTTGATCATGGCTCATGCAATGACAAGACCGCTGTGCGCCCGCAAATTTCTTGACAAGTTTTCCTTGTAGACCCGTACAGACGAGCAAGTTCTGCAATGTGTCATTTTTTTCCTTGACAAGTACACTTGTTCTTCTTTACACAACAGCAAATTAAATTTGCCAAGTCAGAACTTAACCGGCTTAATGTGCTAAAATAGGCTTGAAGTCCAGTCTTTTCTTAGCCTTCCTCTATACTAATTAGTGCGTCCCTGTTTACAAATAGCAAATATGCCTAGGTAAAATGTCTCCCAGGAAACTAATAAGTGGTAGGTTTACTAATGAGCTACGCTCTGCCCTTCTTAGCTTTAGGCCGCTCATTTACTATTGCTGAGGGAAAGGTTAAGGAAGAGGGGGGGGGGGGGGGGGGGGTTCCAGCCCACCGCCCCCCTCAAAAGCGGAATGGTGTGCCCCTGATTTCTGTTAACCTTTTATTTTCGTAGGAGCAGTAATAACATTGTTATTTTATGTCCCATTGTTTGCAGCAACATCCATTTTTATACCAATAACACAGAATTTTGCTCTTTACTAGCCTGTGACCAAGTATTCTGGTTGGGTCAAGTAGATAGGAAAATCGGCCAGAAGGTAAACTTTGGGAAAACGTGAGGAGTGAGATATCCTTTCCAAGCACTATACTTATTTCCATATTAAGATTTCTTTCGAAACACTAAAGCCCATGTGATTGCCAAAGCTTTAACATGAACTTTTCCGTTAAGTGTTTTTAAAGCAACAAATTATCATTGAGACTGAAATACATTTTTTCTTTGCAGGAAATTCATTTTTGGCTGCTGTAGAGAATGGAAGGAGAGCTATACTTGTTAGCTCGGCGAGGGATACAAGACACAAGTCTGGCTTGCTTTCAAAAATATCTGGTTGTTTAACCGAAAGCAACGGTAGAACGTCCGCGAATGACAACAATTTCATCGTCACAAGCCCACTTGAACGATACTTTTACTTGCATTCACTCAGATCAGAACACTTTTGGTTTCAATAACTTTATCCGCTTTATGAAGTGAATTTGGACCGACGACCGTGATGTGAGAGGCTTGTGAACTGCTTTGTAATGCAGCATTTCATTGAAAACGAGAAAGCAAAGAAATTTCGCGACTTAAAATCAAGAATAGACCTATGCCTCTTACATCACGGTGGTGTGTCCAAATTATTACTGCTAGTTCTGCCAAATTAACGTGGCTTGCATGGCACAGAAAAAATGAAATTTCTGGGTAACAATGGTGTTATATGTTTGCTTTGGATGTTGAGATTTATATTAGAAACAAAAAATATTTGGATATAGGTGCACTTTAAACATGGTCCACTATTTGACTTCTGTTAGTGAACTTATTAATTCTAATCAACAGCTTTCTAATTTCGTGCAAACAGTCTCGCCTTCTTTATTCAAAGCCGCCAATCAATAGGAGCAAACTGTGATCAAATGTTGAGCAATATCGATTTACGGTTTGTAAAGAGTTGTGAGCGTAAGAGACGTTGATACTGGCTGAAATAGACTGTGGAACAATTAGAAGAGAACACAAAATAAATTGACTATTGCAAGTTACAACGTTTATTGCCAACTTACTTTAAGTCAAACATAAGTAAGGAGTAAATGTACGAGATTCTGGTCTGTGTATGCAGTTGGTTTACTACACGGCAAATTTGGGTCAAACTTGGTCCTCGTTATATAAAGCAGTTCATGAGGCAAGATTACTTTACTTATTATACTTCAGGAAAAAAAAAGATCTCCCATTTACTTTTTAATGTATGGAGGAGGTGGGGGGGGGTTGGCAATCCGTTTACGCACGCATAGGGGTCGAACTTAGGCCCGGTTCAAACGTCGAACTTTTCATGTGCCGAATCTAATGCAAATGAGCGAAAACAATAGATTTTTCTCATTTGCATTAGATTTGACACATGAAAAGTTCGACGTTTGAACCGGGCCTTAAACTTGGAGCGGGCTAACTCGCAAGGGGCCGAAACCTTCTGCTACGTAGATACTCGACGTGCAGAATTTTTGGGCGGTGAATATACGACGTAGCAAGTACAGAGAACTCATTAGCTACTCACTACGCAAAATTTTTGCGTAGTAAGTTACCTATTTTGTCGATGTACCAATTCAACGGATACTTAGCACGCAGATTTTTTTCGCGTAGTGAACATACGACATAGCAAGTAGACAGAACTCATTAGCTGCTCACTACGCAAAATTTTTGCGTAGTGAAATAATTGATGTATCTTTTCTTGTAGACAAACTCATTAGATATTCAGTACGCAAAATTTTTGCGTAGTGAAATAATTGATGTATCTTTTCTTGTAGACAAACTCATTAGATATTCAGTACGCAAAATTTTTGCGTAGTGAAATAATTGATGTATCTTTTCTTGTAGACAAACTCATTAGATATTCAGTACGCAAAATTTTTGCACAGTGATTTTCGAGCTTCTATTATAAAAATACAAACTCGGGAAATAATGAGCACCCAGTTTTGATACCTTCTCCGCTTACGCTTAATTTTACTTAATATCACTAACCCTTTAAATGAATTGTTGAAAAAAAGGGTTTTACGACTAAAAAAATAAATTGTCCTTAAAGATACATAGTTTTCCTCTGACTCCAGTTAACTCTTCGACAGATTACCCCTGTTTTTAACGAAAAAACAACAACTTTGGAAAAACACATTTTAGTTTGGAACACGTTTGGGATAGTACACCTTACGACTCTCAACATTGAAGGCGGCGCCGGACATGCTTTTCTTAAGCATTCCGACTTGTAGTGGAGTGCAGGCAATTGAACTAAGTTAGTTAATGCTTTTAATCGATTCATGGACAAATTCGAAGATTTCAATGGAAAGTAGGAAGTTATTGTCCTTAGTCCTTAATCAGCTACTTATCTCGGTTTCCCGCTTCACATACAGTTGGAATCATGAGTGGAACTGACGGCATTCATGATACATTTCGTGCGGATTCGGAACTTTAAGAGGAGAATTTGTGAAGCATCAATGCTGGAACACGACCAAACTTCTTGTTCCTCAGGTGAATGGTGAAAAACCGCATTACGTCAAGGAAATATTGAAAGCACTAAGCATGGTTTCTTAACAGCTTGTCATCAAGTTGATTAATCAATTGAAGCTTGAACTTAGACATTGAACAGACTACTGAATATACTTTACGAAAGCACTTGTGATCTCCAGGGCCCGGTTGTTCGAAAGCCGATTAGCTTAATCCAGGATTAGCGTACACTTTTGTTTCATGTTTTCAACTTTTTGGTGAAAGGTTGTTTTGCTTATTTTTGTTTTTCAAGATTGACTTCTTCTAATGTAAAGTTTTTCCAAATATCAACGTTGAACAGCATTTAGTAGTGGGGTAATAAACTCCTTGGTTAATTTTTAATCTGGGATTAGCGTTAATCGGCATTTGAACAACCGGGCCCAGGGCCTCAATTTAACCGAAAGGTCAGTTTTAGCGTGTTACGTCTCTGCTACTTTGAGCCATTCATGCATCAAGTACTTCAAAAAAAGCTATCTCGGCTGACATACCGTTTGGGAATGACTGTCATACGCAAGGAGCCAGGGTGGTAAGTCCCTGCATTGTGGTCAAGCAGAGCATTTCCCAGTGGCTAATACATTGTTTACCCATTATGGTCAATAACAGATTGAATTTATTTTTTTTTTCCATTCCGATTTTATCTTGACATTTGTAAGGCAATCTTTGTTCATATTTTTGCCTCATAAGCAGAAGGCTATCGTTTCAGTTCTAATCGGTAGGCCAAGAATAAAGTACTGAACATTGAAAAATGCGTTGCTTAATGAACTATCTCTGAAAAATTGAACCCGGCGATATACCAGATAATCTCTGAGGACTCTGAGTAATGTTGCTTTAAAAAGTCGACGTTTTACAAAGAATATATGTAACCATTAGGATCCTTGCCACCCAATAATGTGTCAGCTTTTGACGGCTAATTGGTGACTCGTTATCATCTAAAGTTGAAGTGCTTAAATTTGGAAATTCAACTAAGTTTAACAAGTTCTTTTACCTTTTGAAGTCAATTAATATTGTAAATAAAAAGATGCCTTCTCCGAGCAAACTCAGTCGTATGCGCCAAATGTAAAAATGACGCCAGTAGTGATTCCCTCATAGTCTAATATCTTCTCCAGAGCTTCTCGCCATCACATATTTTGGCCCAAAAGTCTAGACTGCAGTGAATATGTCTTATTGAAAAGCGCGAGTTACCTTCTTCTCGTGTAAAAATGTTTACTAAGCCTTCAGGCAAGATTTGATCAACTATCCGACGGTTCGGTAGCAATTTCTTTCTTTCCCCATTCGCGATATATCCTTAAAAAAATGTTTTGGGCCAAACGTTTCGGGAAGAAATGTACTGACCAATAATCTGCTAAATTATGCCCAAGGCAAACCTTTCCGAAAAGTCCTCTGTTGCGATTTAAGACCTTTCGCAAATTCCTCCCATTTCAACCAAAAGAAACCACTGTACCATTTAACTTAAGAGGGCTCGAAATAGTTTCTCCTTGTTTTAAAGAAATAAACACATTCTGTCCTTTTTGGTTCAGTTAGGGTAATCAGTATCAAGACGAAATTTTAAGTACCCATCATAGATTTGTCACATCACATTTTCCTCCAAATAACGTACCATGGCAACGATATAAGGCATTTCTTTGAGGCTTAAAATGAAGATATAATCTTTTTTTTTTGAAAAAAAAAGTGTGAGGGTCAAATCTTCCCATTGAGCGTTACCAGATAACACTAGATATATCTCTAAAATACTTAAACTTCAACAAAATCTGTAGGCTGGTTTTTTAGAAAAATCAGTTGTGTTTAATTTTTTTTTCTTTTTACCTACAGAATTTTTTTACAATTTGAAAGACAAACGTTTTAAAATTAATCTAAGAGATGTAAACGAACGAAGTTGCAAAGCGAAATTAGCAGTATTTGTTTATTTCTGGTGACCCATTTTGAATCATGAGCTGACGCGAGCAGGTTTTAGAATTGCGTGTGTGGCTTACACACTCGCGCTCGGTTGCAAAAGAAACGATGCATTATTATGCAGGGTTCACGAGCCAAGGTTATTACAATTAAAGGCCATTACTAAATTGATACGTTTGGCAAGTTCAGTGGATATGATGCACTCGTGACCAATTTTTCACAGAAAAAAAAAACGATGAAATTAAAAAGAAATAATTGATCACTCTCCATAGGGGCTTATTAGGGGCAATGAAACACAGTCACTACCACCACAGAACAACTTAACAACGACAACTCTCAAGAATCCCAACTGGCTGGAGGCAAACCAGACAGTGGCTATTTACAAGTGCAGCCAAGAAGTTGAACCAGGGACTACCAAGAGTCTTGAATCCGGGATCTCCGGATCTTACAACATCGTTCCCAGGGTCTCTCTTCTCTGCCTCTTCATGTTCTCAACGACAAAGGAGGCAGAGAAGAGAGACCCTGAGAACGAGGCTGCGGACCCTAACCACTGGCTTGTTGTAACATTCTTGCAAGTGCATCATAGACGGTGTATGAGAGCGGCATCCTATCGTGGTCCATTTGAAACCGCAGAACCACAGAAAAACTAACTAAAAACCGCAAAACTGCGAAATATCTTGATCAACACACAAAATAAATGTCTACAAATTCCACTTAAATTGGTATATAATTACAATGTGTTATTGTTATTTGTGTCAGAATAGAGCGGTTTTCAAATAAGTGTAGTAAAACCAAAACCAAAGTAACTACTCTGGCCACTCAAAAAGGACGGAGACAATCCGGTAAACCAATCAAAACTTGAATTAATTACACGTAGCCGAACCAAAGCGCGGGAAAATGTGCACCTTCGAGCCACGATTGGTTTTGGTTTCACTTCTGATTGGTTGAAAAAGTGGCGCGAGAACTTTAAACCAATCACTGAGTGAAGTAATGGAAAACCAAAGTAATTCACTAATTACTTTCGACACTCAATTGAAAACCGCTCTAACACGTCTCATTTATTCAAGATTCAAGATGGCGGCGCCCGAATTTTTTGTTTTTTTTTTCTGATACAAAGTGTTTTTTAATTTGATTACAAACTTTTCTCCCTGAAAAGTGGAGAAATAGTACTTATCGTAGAATCGAATAAAGAAGCTATTGTTTCCTTTTCCGTGCCCTTTCCCTGGGTTGATGCTTTTTCACTGCTCAGACCAAAGTTAAGCTTATTGACGCGTCTGATCAGAATTGACAGGTCATGAAATCTTGAAAAAAAAAAAAAGTAGACATACTTTGTATTAAACATGAATTGACAGATGTCAGTCAGTTATATATCGAACAATACAAAGTTACTCGTTATGACGGTTTTTTTTTGGCATTCTGTGTACTTATATTAGTATTAACTCAGATCCAGGGATGGGGGAGCCTCGAACCGAGTTTACATGATCACCACAGTTAAGAAAGTTGTCCGAGAGAGACTTAGTACTGTTACCGCCACCAGGAAGCATTGAAACTGGGAAAATGCCATAAAATCAACAGGTTGTTTCATTCGGGCAAACACTTTTAATAAAAATTCAAGTGTATCTTAATGTGTATCTTTATACCTTCTGGGACTTCGCGATGGTAGTCGTGAAACAATCCACAGTTTTTATTTCCTTCAAAATTGAGATCGCAATCGAATTATCCTTTTTTGTCGGCGTGAAATGGAAATGTAGTAAACTCTAGAATTTCCACACTTCAATACAGGGCTCAATTTCTTCCTAAGACGACGAAAACAATGATTCTCCGTTACATTAAAATAAATATTTGGAAGCTCACTCAACTGGGAAATAGTTCTTCACTTGCCATTCTCGTTTTTAAGACTGACGGCTTTACCGACTGACCTTAAACAAAGCTGGCCCTTCACTTCATCAGTCTGGATGGAATCAGTAAACAAAGGTCGAAAGCTAAATGAAGCCGTGCGAAGGCCATAACGCGCCATTGAGTCATTGGAGGGAGGAGTGATCTCAATTTTCCATTTAGCCTGTCCAAGATTGTAGAATTAAATACCATTTCCCAGGTCAAGTGTCTGCTGACTCCGCGAATGTTCTCCCTTCCGCAAACATAACTGGTCACGTTCTCGAGGCAATACACAGAAGGCGTAACCACAAATTCAGAATGAACAGAATTAGATTGTTTAAACTCTGTACTTCCGCAAATACCGAAAAGCAAATTTATATTTCACAGTCAAATCACCACGAACAAAAACATCCTACATCCTCGCATGTCACGCATGCTCGTTACGGTTTCGAATGATTGACAGATTTCCTTAATGGGGCAATTATGCAAAGCCCAAAATCGGCTTTTTTCTTAGCTCCTAGCATGCCTGCTGAGGTGTAGACAGATCACGTGAAGCAACTAAATCCTGTAGGCTCTCTTTAGAATTAGTGGAGAAACAAAGAAGAATCCAATCGACACAAAGTATATGCAATGATCACGGAACTCATCATGAGACCTTTATAACAAACACTTTATTTCGTACGGTTAAAACAGTTACAAAACGGTATCCGCAAAAGCTTCATCGCCTACTTCTATATATAAAGCTGATCCGGGCTACAAATCTACCAAGATACAGTCAATTTAGGAAATAAAATAATCGTTGCCATCATAATGATTATCGTCAAAAAGAAGAAGAAAGAACTTCATAACACAGTTAATGAACATGAACATTCAAAAAGCTTTCGTGTGCTGTCCGGCCTTTATACTCAACAGGATCCTGATACCGGTAGGCTATCACCCTTTTCAGTCTCAGGAGTCTCCTGCAAAATTAAAATTACAGAGGCTGAGCCTTTTACGTAACCTTGACCATGTTGGTGTTTCTGACAGCGAAGAGGTAAAATAAACATTGGACATCTTGTTCCACGTATAACATTTCATCTTAGGCATGTTCAAAGTTCCAAAACAAAGGAAGAATTGTCAAAGGACAGTAAGAAGTCTCTCGCATGAGTATTGATAGTTAGCTTCTAGCCTAGACGAGAAGGGAGAGGTCCTGGCAACGACGTTGACAACGTATCAAGAGGCACCGAAAATTTTAGTTTGAAAAGAGAGTGGGGTAGGTAACATAATCATTGTTGTATTCTCCTTTATTATTTTTTTTCAGTTAGAGACTCTACGGAGAGGTCATTTATCCCCTAAATCAGTTATTTAACAGAGTCTGAGAAGTCATTAACAACTCGATAAAGTAAATCCTATAGCGACTTTTATTTCGGGGCGACAGGGGACAATTTCTCTTTCATTCACCAAACAAAGCGATTTCTACGCTTCTGGTACGAAAGTTTATATATGAAATGTATTTGTGAATGTTGGCTCCAATAGATTTTAGAAACTCACCGCTTAGATTTCACAAGCTGACCTCAGGTGTCACATCCCAGGAAAAATACAAGCATATTTACACATGTCTAAAACCTCTCGAAAGCCAAAGGATTATGGCAAATTCCTTCATGATAAGAAAATTCCACTCAAGAAATATCCAGCATTTTTGTGACCCTCGGACAGGATATTTTCCTGAAATCTAATGGTTCTTTTTTGCGGCTTTGTTTTCACCTTTTTTACCTTTTTCTCCCGGATATCCTCGAGCTCGACGTCTTCCCCACTTTCCCGGTGGCCCTGGTTCACCTAAAACACATTAAAATTTTTACTCAGAATATAGAAAGATTATTGCTCATTCACAAACAGAGGAATAAGGAGCACGGAGGGCACATTCGGTTAGTGCACGGCATTGGTGCAACAGGTCCTGAGTTCGATTCCCAGTTTTCACATCTTTGTTTCGACTCCTTCTAATAAAATGAGCGCACCGTCGACCTCAGGTTTGTCAGTTGAATTACTGTTACGATTTATCGACGTTAAAAGATGGTTACTTTAGTTTACTTTAGTTTAATAAAAAGTTCAATAGTGGCCTTCAAAAGCTCTACGCAGTGAACTTTTACTTTAAACTATCCGCGACTGCGCTTTAGGGAATAAACGCTTCAATAAATACGAAAAAGATTCTATTAAATGGGGGAAGGATTAGGTGGGTTTATCTTGTAGGGGACTTCGTGTTCTTTTGTATGCCTACCTGCCTCTGGGCGAATTTGTTAAATAAAACAAAAATAATAGTAACAATGAAAATAAATAATCACCAAAGAGGCTTTTGAGCCATTGAGCCAATTATGATTAAATTAAACACGTTAAAAATGAACTTATTTTTTATTAAGAAATAAAGGAACGGCAAAGGGAATAAATCAATAGGTTGATTGACTGACTGACTGACTTACTGTCTCGGGGTGTTTAGCTGGCATAAATTTAATGGTAATCTGCTGAAAAACAGCATCTCGTTTTGTGCAATTTGTTCACTTTAAATTTAGCCGAAGAAAATTTAAGAATATTTTTAGCTACCTCACGTTGGTCCGTACAATTGGAGATAAAAACATTTTTGATTCGTCTTGAGCCAAGGTATACTAAAGACCTCGAGTACAAATTCTCCTAATAGGGCTTTCACGACCTGTGAAGAACATTTGTTTCTACTGACTTTGAAAACGTAGTAGAATATCGGCTATTCAGAATAAGCAAATGGCATCATGCATGGTCATTTCTAACTGCCTGTTGATTCGGATTGAAGAGTCAGATCGCGTACTAGGCGCTATTAAATTCCTCCTGGAAAACCATTTAAGTCGCAAGATTATCAGAAGTATACCAATAACAGTTATAAATAGATGATGTTGTGGCAAAAGGTTGTGCCTGCCATTTATTGATCTCGATATAACAACGTCTCATGACTAGCCAACAGAGAAATCTGTGGTACTATTTAGGAGAAGGAACTTTTCGATCGGCCTCGGTTTGACCATTGGCTGCATTGTGATCTGGAATGCGAATCCACCAATCTTGTTAAAAAAAAAAAAAAAAACCACAACGTACGACAACGACAACAACAACAACTGGCTGTCTTGAGTTCTTTCGGTTTGTAAAGGTAATTTCATGGTTTCGAGAGCAATTTGGACTAAATAAGCATGACTAAATGTTTACAAAGACTAACACATTTAGACGAGTCCTTAGGGATTTACGAGTGCTCATTGATTCCAAATTACACCAGAAAAATCATGTGATTACCTGTCAAAAATTCGAGACAGATTATCCTAATTATGCAAAAGCAACGGGCGCAGAACACGCAATCGGGCGAAAGTTGTGCCATTCCAGGGCTCGTGTGCTCGTGTTTGATCTGTGAGTTTCTTCCATCAGAGAATGCTTGGTTTGTACGTGACTTCATTTTGTTCTGAATTACTGAATTACTATGTATATCATTAGGGTTTCCAACTATGTTTAATTTTTTTTTAATTTTTGGCATTTTAATATTAAAACTGCGAATAATCTTTGTTTTGTTGTGTCAACACTTGCCTTTTCCTCCATTACATCCGGGATCTCCTTTAGGGCAAGTAGCTCCGTAACCTCCCTTTGGTCCTTGTTTCCCTGGAGGGCTATGCGGATTCCAGATTCTCCTTTAGCTCCTTGTATTCCATTTTTCCCATCTCCGCCAGTCATTCCTGGTGCCAGTCCCCGCCTGCCTTTTCGACCTCGCAGGCCTGGGGATCCCTTTACATTTACTTTGCCTGGAGCTCCAATCACAGCAAAGAAACGCCCTTGTTTCTCTATTTCTTCCCCGATATTTTCTAAAACGAGACAACAGCAGGTTGTTAGTGAATTCTCTGCTTGCCGTTCTGGAATCTTATTAGTTAAGAACGCTACTGGTTACCGTACTGGAAAGCGGCACTTCCCCAAGCCGATAAATGAAGAACTTCACTTAAAGGCACGATAACTTTACTCGGCAGGTATCAAGAAATGGTCTATTACAGTGGCTCAGCTTTTTTCTCACATCTCCAAACAAAAGCTTATTGTTCTGTTGCGTGCTTAGGAAATTGAGCGGAAACTTGACGAAAGTTAATTTTAATATTCGGAAAATTGTTCGTATGAGCGCCAGAAAAACGAGAAACTGTGTTGTCTTTTTCCGAGATTCCATTTAACTGCTTCTTTGTTGTTTGAATTTGCGATTTAAACGTTTCCTTTCTTTCTCCTTTCACTTGAGTATGCTTGCCAACAACAAACAATTTACAGTTTTTTTGAATCGTTCTTTCTTTCCCCCATTTCACTGTATTTGCTAGCCAACAATTAACTACGATCCCTACCGGTCACCCCAATGTAGCTATTGCGCTTAGAAAAATCGTCCCAAAATAACCTGCCCATGGGTAGAATTTGCTTTCTCGCAAACCTTTCCGAAGTTTGAATTTCCCGCTCGTATGCAAATATCGAACTTTCGGAAGTCCCGCTAGATTACCAAGGTGTTGCCGCAGTTGTTTAAAAAACACCATATATATGGCTATTTTTGTATCAGTAAACAAAGGCTTTTATTGAGCCACATTTCGTAATACCGGGTCAGGCCACCATTTGACAGTTTTCATGATCAGTATTTGTTCGTGTAACCAAGAAACATGCACACTCTACGCACAGCTAAGAAGAGGCGCCAACGAAAACCTTATCCTGAAGAACATTTTATACTTTGGATGGTGAGTTATCCACTAGAATTCGAATTCGAAAAAGTTATCCGCCGTTTAAACAACTGGTCCTGGTGTTTGGATCTACATTTCATGTGATCGGATAACTCGGAAAACGCATTCCAATTTCACTTCAGACCTTGAAAGAACCATCACAGTTCAAGAAATGTCCCATAATATAGTGAATACATCTAATTAATTAATTAATTAATTAATTAAACTAGTTACCTATCCCAAGCGTTCCAGTAACACCCGGTTCTCCTTTTATTCCTCGTAATCCTAGAAAACCTACATCTCTTTTTGCTCCCTTTTCGCCTTTTGGGTCTTGCACAGCCTTTGGTCCATATTTCTACAGATAACATGTAGCTTTAGGACCCGGTGGTCCTGGAAGTCCAGGAGGTCCCCAGGCGCCTTTGATCCCACGGGGTCTGTATTTCCCTACTTCACCCTTTGGATCTTGACATCCTGGCCTCCCGCGGGGGGATCTACAAATCCTTGGGGTCCGGATTGCCCTGGGTCACCATTGACACCCTGTCACAGTGGTCCCGGCTCTCCTTTTCGGACCGCTGGGGCCCGGCAGGCAAATTAAACTTTTGGAATGACAAAGCTTGATGATTTCTTCACGAACTTTGCCTAAACGGACAGGAAATTGAGATCTTGCTGTCAAGCTAATTAATGTCCCCGCACATATTTTCTAATCAAGGCAAGACATCCCCACAAATATACTAGACACGGTAAACTTAAAAGTACGCACACACTGAAAAAGCCTCAAGCAAGCGGATTGGGCTAACGTTTCCCTTCTTTTCATTATCATGCCTCTAATTCCTCAGTGCCCCTAGTAGCGATCACATATAACTAATTATGTTAAAGGAACCTCGAGAGTACCACAGACCTTTGCTTGTACATAGTGTAACGACTTGTCATGAACTTGATGCATTATTTGCAAATGATCATTGCTTTAGAGCTTGGATTGTTCTTCTGTTAGCGATGAAGGTAAGCAAGAAAAATAACCTGTAGACTGATTCATTTCATCTGATCAAAGAGTACAACAACGGAACGTGGCCGAAGGTACATGTTGTGGAACACGTAAAGCCGATGAGAGCAAACATTGAATCGTTCGCTTTCAGCTAAAGTAATTATGGCGCACATGTTCTAGCAACGATTTTTTGAAATGGACAGCTCTCAGTTGCGAAACTATCGGATACCAAATGAATCACATCAACAGGAGCTGTAAAGTTGGTTTACGGTCTCTTCACTGACGTCTGTTTCTTCTTTCTTGTGAAAGTAACAGATCAGCTAAGTGTTATTCTGGTTATTGCTTATGAACCTGAATAAAACTGAAGTACCCTTGATAGAGAAGACGCTAAGATTTGCGTGCATTAAAGTAAATCCGCTTTGTAACAAGCGCTTCACGAATAATTCAACCCGGGTGCCCATACCTTTACAAAAGAATTGTATGGAAATGTAGAAAGAACTTGTAACACTGATTTTGCTCATTCGGTGAATGCACAGACTAGCCGTTTTACCTGGCTCCATATTTACAGAGGGAAAAAAGAAAAGGATATAGGCCTCCAGACTCCATCTTCAGAGCTGGCGTGAGTATCGAAGTAAGATCGTTGAAGGAGTACCGGGCTTTCAGTGATCGGAATTATCAGATTACTTACCTGGAGTGTTATCTTTGTTTGCCGTGTTTTGATAACCAGCTGGAAAGTTTACCGTAGCCTTACGTTTTTCAGCTTCTTGCCAGAGCTCTTTGACTTGCCGTTCAACGGAATAATTCCGTATGAACAGAACGACAGTCAGACAATTGCCAAAAAAAGACAAAATGCAGAATAACAGGAGAAGAGTCAGTCTAGATTTACTGTCTGAATAGGATGGCATGGATTCTTGTCCAGGGCCTTCCATATTGCTGACGTCTTTGTAGTTAGACGGTACTGCTTGTACGGCGGACTGAACCCTACTTAATTTGTGCCAAATCACCTTGACTTTTATAGCCGCTTCTAAGACTATTAAATTTCACTATGTGACAACAGATCAATATTTCTGCGTTTCGAACGTAACTTGATTTCTCAATGATTCAGCATGCTGAATTAATGGAGAGAATTGAGGTATTAAGCCCAATAAACATGTAATTTACAATTTTTACAAAACATATATATATATATATATATATATATATATATATATATATATATATATATATATATATATATATATATATATATATATATATATATATATATATATATATATATATATTCGGAGACAACAAAAGATAAAAAATAAAAAGGGGTTTGGTCAGACAGCTCACCGTGATATGCATATATTTTTTAAATTTCCTTTGCTTTCTTTTGGATGGAAACCAACAACGGAAATAACACATCGACACTTCTGCGCGTAGGCACAGGGTATAAGACAGGATAATTCTTTAAACGGGAGCGTCTCGGCTCAGTAAACAGGAAATAATCAGAAAATGAAAACTAAACGCCAAATCGGAAATCGTAAGTTGTCGCCGAGTTCTTAGTGTTTCGTTACAACTAGATTAATTTTTTTTCCAGAGGTTCCGGTTCTATTTATGGTTCTGACTTATCTCTGAGGAAAGGGAAGCTGTTCTGATTTATTCAGTTTAAAAACAAAATAATATAAAGATGTACAGGAGTTTGAGGGGGAAGGAAAGGGAGGACCGGAGCGGGAACTCCGCGTTCTCCCGTAGGCTATTATACAGATGGATGGAGACACGTTTCGCTCAATTAAATGCAAGAAAACGTGATGATTATTCAACAAATCAAACATTGGCGTATATGTCCACACATGTATACGGGGATTTTCAAGACTAATCCAGAATCTCTTTAATGACTGAGGAATTTCATATACACAGACCAGGCCCGGGTTCTAGAAGGTTGGTTAGCCTTCAGGATCGTTATTAAAGTGCCATGACAACCCGGTTAGAGATTAGAGATTGGGTGATTCGGAAAAAGCTGATCCTGGTCCAGACCAACACTCAGGGACCTCACTTCCAGTACGAAGGCGGGATTTATCGTTCAGTATCCGAGAATTTAGACCATCAGCATGGTATATCATGCATGGTTGGGAGGGTAAATGCTCTGAGACATGGAAGCCACACCTGATAACTTCAAGTTGACCTCAAAGTCAAGCAATCTAGACTGAGCTTATTGACGAATTAATTTTAGCTTCTAGGAGTAAACATTTTTTCCAAATAAATTATTTTAGGTTCTGCCAAATGCATTCAAAGTTAACAACCTACGGGGAATCAGAATCTTCATTAGCAGTGATATTAAAGTGCAACTATTTTACGCTAACGCAACGCTTGCTCTATAACGATTCTTCAATGGTCTTCAATTGACTCTGCCACTTAAAATGAAATGAGCCATAAACTGTATCAAGTGTAAAATCTATAAATTATCTAGTCGATAGCGTTCTTTAACATTTATCTCGACATTCCAGCACGTAATCACTGGTGCTTCATAAGCTAGATAAGTATGCTATATGTTATCACCTTGATTACGTCGTGTTCTCAAGTCCAAACCTGTCTGAGTACCAAGGAGTAGATTTCTTAACAAACTGTCTGTGGAAAGTGAAAAATATAAATTTGGTTTTATTCGTAGTTAATAAAGGTAAAAAAAAGTTAACCACTGCGTAACAAAGATTTGTGTGCTAACATTCGATCTTAAGCCCCGGTTCATGAGAGCGACAAGCTGTGCAAGGTGCCCTAGGGTATTAAAATAAGTCCATTAATCTTTGTATCTAATTCCTTTTGAAACTCGGAAATCATGAGTTTAGAGATCTTTAATCAGCTTTACAGCTCTGTTTTCTTAACCTGCACGTATGAGTGGAATTAGACACATATCAATGCTGGAACCCGACCAAATATGTTCTTCTTTTTCTTAGATGGTAAAATATCCGGATCTCGTCAAATAAACGTTGAAAACATGCGAGGGGTGGTTCCTTAACAGTTTGTTTGGCGGTGTCCAGCTAGAAAGCTCTGCTCCTTTGGACACCGTACACCAATTAACTTTCTACATTATGGCCTAATATCATTCCTCTTCTCTCTCTCTCTTTTTTTTGAATTTATTATTTATAATATAAATTTGGACAGTGTGAATAAAAAAATGAATTGAATTGTAATGATTATTAAGATCTGCATGAATTTAATTAAGCCCCCGAAATTTGAACGCACTACAGAATATACTTTACGAAAGGACTTGTGATCCGGCCAGGCCCTTAATTTAAGGACAGTTATCGACTCCTTTTCCGCTACTTTACGTCTTCCTTGCATTCGGAAGTAGAGAAAAAACTACACCTTTAAATTCGTTGTTATACCTCGAGAGAGTGAGTGCCTTGCCAGGGGCCAACAAATTCTCCCATGGGTCTTTGAATAAATAAAGAGAGGGTGATTCCTTAAAAGAACATCTACATATGGTTAAACTTTAGTCTTCTCGGACGAGGGAAATAAACTCAAGTTATTGTCTCTGTACAGTTGTTCATAAACATTCTTTCTTTTTGTTTGCAGTCGGTGACGGTAACCCCCCACCTTTGCTGAACAGTTGTTGTCTATGATCTATTTTATATTCGGTAGCTTTGAGAGTTAAAATTCGTCACCTTTGGTGGCCAAAATTATGCCAGACAATGTTGACTCTGTTATTGCTAACGAAGCCCTTCTGCAAACTTGTGCGCCGCCATACAGTCCTCGTTTATTCGTTTAATTTTTCAGCACCCTTGCAACCCACTACGACAAAACGCCTTGTTATAAAGATATTTTTATCCTAAACAACTTCATATATTTACCCTCTCTGAAGCTCGGGCAGATGAAACATCGAGTACAGCAACCGCGAAGTCTCGATTTGATTAGTTACAATGATCAGCTGCTTAGACAAGACCGGATCGAAGAAAGCCGGCGAGCAGAATTGAGGGTGGATTATGGCAGTTTACGTCAAGACTATCGGGCTACTCTCTGGACAAATTTTTGGGTGTCAGAGGATGACTTTCCCAACAGCAATGGATCAAAGTTCAATGTCTCAAGTTGTTCTTAGTCTGCAATGTTCAGCTATTGACCGAACTCAACCATCCGCTATCATCGCGTTCAGTTTATTTTTAAGTAATAAGGCTCGGCGTCTAATGACATATTGTCAACATTTGCAATTAATTATGCAAGCGACCGTAGTTAGCTTTTGTCCAAGGTGGAAAGCTGCATATACTACACCCCTTTGCGGGATGGCTGCAACATGAAATTAAAATTTAAATGATAGAATTCTTGATCGTTGGCTCTAACTATTACACTGAAAGCAGCAAATTGTGGAACTAACGATCGCAAACTTTCTTCAGTTGGGCTTGTGGATTGCTTACGATGGCAATCTACTTTAATAAAACAAAACTGTATTCTTTGTTATTTGTAAAATCTAAATGGAATAAGAAAATATCTTATTCTTAACTAAAACACTCAAATGAGTTTAATTCTCGGCCTACCTTTCCAGGCAAGTTAATTGAATATTCCATAACTTGTGAGCCGCGAACGCGAATGTTCAATCACTGATAGCGAAAGCTGCCACGGTCTCAGTTAACAATTGGATAAAAACTAGCCTTTCCTTACCTTGTCTCAGACTTTACTCTCATCAAAGACATCAAATATGAATGTGACGAGATTTTATATTCTCTCCCTAACTTGCAGAGGCAGCTGGTACTCTAGTAATAAAGGAGTAATAGGACAGTGTCTACTTCTAATCATTGCACATTAGCCCAGAACCTGCATGTTCAGAGGCGGCGGTTTTTCTTTTTTTTTTTTTCTTTTTTTTTATTTAAGTGACAATTTTATTATTTTAACAGTAATTAGTTTTGCTTGAAAAAAAACTTAAGACTTTCCTCTTTTAAGTTACATTTTATAGATCATTCGTAACAAGTCAGGTGACAAGTAGAGTCCATGTAAGTGTATTTTATATTTTTATTTATCATCTTATCTTTAGGCTATGGATTTACCTACTGTATTTGAATATATTCATACAGATATCTGGGCCTTATAAGTTCTAAATTTCAATGATTATTAAAGAAACAAGACCATCATTTTTTAATATGATGTGGCAGTGTCATGAACTAATTACGCAATGTTGTGAAGTGTGTTTTATATTCCAACAGAGATGGAAGTGTGCTAAATGCTAAATTAGAGCTATCATAAGTCATTACAAGCAATGAGACACATTTCTCTTTATGGCTAAATAAAATAAAGGCTCAGTCGTGTATTTTTTCCTTTGAAGTGGCAAAGAATGTATTTTCTCACTGGTTCCCATATTCTAGGTAGGGTTGATTCGTCGCTGGAAACTCGGCTGGGCCAGAACTTTGTGTTCAAACAAATCGGCGGAATAAACCTCATATTTGACTGATAAATCTTCACTTTTAGTTAAGCCAACTAAGAATGCAATATAGGATAAGCAATGATGACGTCTTTTCATTTACGTAATTGGTGTGGTCACTTTCGTCATTTTCGTCATTTGCATCATGTTTATGTCGACACTTATCCCCGGCCTTGATATAAAAAATTGCTAAGTAGAGCAAGCCGTGCACTTTGCAAGTGGTCGCACTAAGTTTGCTGAGACATGGAAACCTCAAAAAAGACAACTACAAACATGTTGGCGTTATTCGGCCACCAACGTGGCTATTTATTATATCATCAACGAAATCAATAAAAACTGCAGTAAATTGAAGCCAAGTTCAGCAAAGGTGGGGCGAGAAAAAACGCCTACACCTAAGAATGAAAGGAAGGGAATCGAAGGACGGAGCAAGGGTAGGGAGGGAGGGAAAAATCTTGATAATCCAAGTTTAGTCCGTGAACGAACAGCTGAGAGCGCCAGTCACGAAGATTGCAATCCCTTAATTAGACCTATCCTTACTCCGCCCTTATCTATGATTGGGTCATTTTTCTGGCTGAATGCATCTATTGACCCGAGGAGGTCAAAGTCGACGACATAAATAGCATCATTCCTTACAGTAATAATGCCCCTTTTTCGTGACAATTAATATACTCATGACAACCAAGGCGCGAATTATTATTTCCACCATTCGTATGTCAGACTTTAATTCATGTCTTCAGCCTGTCGCCATTTCGTTGCTCTGTGCATTTTTTACAGCGTTTTGTACGCCGTTCGCGGTTTTGTGCCTAGTTCGCAGCCTTTAGTCTTCATTTTATACCCGGTCTGCAGTCCGCAGTCCGTAGGTCACTTTATATCATGATGAAAACAAACGGGCGGAGGGATCAGTCGATGGCGGTGGAACTAATCATTCGCGCTCTTTATTAATAACCATTTATCCAGACATTGGAGCAAGTAAACAATGATTCTTCATAAGCTTGGTTGGTATGCTTTATTGCGAAACAAGTCTGTCTAATGACATGTTTTTATCACCTAGAAAAATTTGATCTGTTCGGAAATCTTAGTTGAAAATTAAGTGTCCGAAAATTTTAGGGAATGATTATCTTCATTTCAGAAATCGCCAGCTGAACGTGGCCTTCTAAGAACTTCCCATCCAACCATTTTCTTATCCGAAACTGCTAGATGACCTTTTTAGTGCCAACAATTGCAAAAATATCCCTTCCAAAAAACGTCAAGGGACTCCTTTTACCTGGTTGCGAAACTTTTAGGTGATGTTTTAGTAAAGAATTCTATAGCTGTTTGGGAACGTAGAACCAAAATTCTTCGAACAGTTTGACTCTCCCGAACGCATATTTCCCCTAAGATTATCGTTGGGTACCCCTCCGGTCGATATGTTAAAATCGCCGGCACCGTGGACGACCGCCACAGCACCCTACAGGCAAACAACGATAAAGAAAGCACTCTGCAGAAATCGTGTAAAGTCTTTGTTGAGTATGTGCGCAAGGCGTTGCTTGGAGACATTTTCGAACCCAGACCAAGTCTCGATCGCACCCCTGGACGCCAAATTGATTCTCCTACCGAAGGCCTTCGCCTTCTCAGAAATATGATGCGTGCGCTGACTAAACCGGTTTGACCGGAGTGACTAGCCCAGAAACTTGGGCTGCGGCGACTTAAGAAGAGTTCTGAGAGGCTCTGCTCGCCCGCAGGGTGACGACAAAGTTGACATTTTTGCCTTTCACCATCGTTGTTGATCTGTGTTTTCAAACCACCTACGACGAGCCTTTACCAAACATTGTCAGTTCGTAACATTACAAATGGTGTCCAAAGTAAAAGTCACAAAAATAACTGCTCAATTAACTTCATTAAACAATTATGACCAGGCCACGACAGCACTTGCAAAAATGCCTTAAAGACCCGGCGTGTGTCCTTCGAGATTGCTACACTGGCTTTACATTCTACTGAATTAATAAGGGCAAATTTATCTTTAGCTGGATTGATTCGACCTGTTACGGTAAAGAGATAGAGAATGATAGATCTTTTTTTCTCTTTTATAAGTTTCTTTTATTTTCTTTACCCAATAAAATAAATTACAAATCGTATTAACATCCATTAAAACGGCTTCTGTCAAGTCACACTAAAATAACCAAAAAGAAAATAATAAAATAAAATGCTACAGCTCTACTTTATAGCGCTGGCGCACTAATTAGAGACAGTACAGGCGCGTAGCGTGGTCATTTTTTCAAGTACGCACAAGTACATATGATCTAGAACCCTAAGTAAACTGAGCGAAAAATACTGCGTTCTTTATTTCTTGTCGAAATAGTTGTGTGAATACAAGCAAAGAATAAAGCGTCTTGCCCTTATTTTGAGCAAACTTGGTGCAAACAAAACATTGTTTTGGTTGTGCTAGCGTGACTGGAATTGTCAAGAACGTTCTCGGAACGTTGCTCCTTTGTCACGAAAGTTCTTGGAACGTCGCTCCTTTGCAACCTCGCCTTTTTGTTGCACGCTGGCCAAACAACACTGCATTGTTAGTGCAAAAAAAAGGTAAAATGCAAAACTAAGTTAGAACATGGTATAGCTTTTGTTTTAGTTTTGAGAATTTAATCAAAATGGTGCTTTCATCACGAAATCTTGGTTGCGTACAA
Organism: Montipora capitata; assembly: GCA_949126865.1. NCBI lineage: Eukaryota > Metazoa > Cnidaria > Anthozoa > Scleractinia > Acroporidae > Montipora > Montipora capitata. The sequence goes on from OX421453.1 coordinate 7,402,947, forward strand.
AAAAAATGTTAAGAATAGAAACAATTGCTAAAACTTTCAAAATTTTCTGGTCACTTCAAGTACGCACGTGCGTATATGCGTATAGGACGCTACGCGCCTGCAGTACACTGTACAGAAACCAAACCCAATCAAATCATATATATCAAATCTTAGAATGATGTTTAGTTGAGAAGAGGGGAAAACCGGTTTAGCTTGAGAAAACCCGCCGTTCGGAGCAGAGTAGAGAGCCAACAAACTAAACCCACGTATGACGCCGAGTCTGGGAATAGACGAGTGCTGTCACAACTGCCCTATATACTTAGTTATTTGACACAATTTTAAGTTCCATAATTTTTAACTATCTCACACAAAATTTCATCTAAGTAAGGTTTCTTTTCAATGTTTCTGCAAGTATATAAGAATTTCTTAGGTATTTTCGTTAGGCGAGGTCAGTATTGGCAAATTCGTCATTCACCTTGGAAAAAAGTCTTCGAACGTGTCCAGTTGTTTGAGAAGTTTTACTTGTCTTATGTTAACCAACTACTTATTTTCATTCAGTATAAAATAACTGAGATCGAAATCTACCAAATGCATGCACTCAAATTTAATTATAGATGTTAGAGCGTGAGTGAATGCCCCTGATGCCACAGTATTTGTTGAGGAGGGGCATTGGCATTTTCCGTTTTTTCGGAATCCGATTATGGCCTTTTTTTAAATCGCGTTTTCGTTTTTTGCTCAAAAATAATATATTTTTAAAACAATCATTTGTTTTTTCCGGTTTTAGTGTCTGTTGCGGCTTGCGGTTTTTCCAGTTTAAGCATTTGTTAATTGGTATTTGGTCTTGGCCAAAATTACAGGTAGTAGCCAAAACGCGGTGTCGGGGCCGGAGTAGGGGTCGGGGCCGGGGCCGGGGCCGGGGCCTGGGTGTATTTTTCCCATTTCTGTTTTGTTTCATTTTTTGTCGTCATTCTCGTGTACTGTTATTTTCAAATAACTGTCATTTATGGTGGAAATTAGCCAAAAAAATTGAGGAACCTACGGAAGCTATGAAAGCTCCTAAGGGGCATTTTAGTTTTTTGTAAGACTTTGTTTTTTTGTCTTTGCAAAAATCGAAGTTTGTTTTTCGAAATTAAGAGGATTTCCTAAATTGCTGATCGTCACGCAGCCGATGGAACGTTCTCGTTTGCTTCTTTGTTCGTGTTGTTGTCAATGTTTTTGTCTGATTTACCAAAAACGGTTTGTAGTAAAGTCAATCGCAGAGGAACTTGTCAGCCAATTCTATTCGGACGTAAAGGGATCGAATCCAATATTACGATAAAAACACAACAACATTGAAAACAATTTTGCGAAAACAAGCAAATGCCGGAACGTTGCGCGACGACCGTCGTGGAATTGTGGCCATGATCTGTTTTCTTTTAATTGTATTGCGGAGACAGTGTTTTGCGAAGTAAACATTAAAATGTGGTTTTATATTGTGGGGCTCAGCGAGTCTTCAGTTTCCCTAGAAGTTAGCGTATATTCCCCGCAAAAACTCCAATTTCAGTTTGAAATTCTCCTAATTTCGAAAAACAAACAAAGATTTCCCTTTCGTAGCTTCCGTATGTTCCAAGTTTTTTTGACTAATTTCCACCATTCATGAAGGAAAGATGCCGAACATTATAAGAGAATGACGGCTACTACTAAAATTACAAGCGGTTTTTCTGTCAATGGTATGTGTGCGTGTCACCGGGACGCACATTCTGCAACATTGATGCCATTTTGTGTGAATTATAATTAGCCACTTAACACAGACTCAAGTTCGCGTGCTCGTCCACGAATTAAGAATGAATTAGTTCGATTACGGTTTTGAAAACTCGGTTTTGATAGTTTTGTTGCATTTTTCGGTTTTGATCAAGAGTACTGCGTAGTCTGAAGTGTCAGCCGTCTCCTCGGCTGACACTTCAGACTAGAGTACTGCTGTTTTTCGGTTCTGAGTGATTTATTGGTTCACGCGGTTTTGCGGTTTGTTTAAGACTCCGAGGTCCCTTTTTATTTTGTTGTTACGAGTCAATAGGTCAAACCAGCATGCAAATAGTGAAATGTGCGTCCTTGAGAAAGAGTTTGCTTAAATGGGCAAATGAAGAGGAAGCGTGATTCAATGGCTTCACTTTGTTCCATTTATCACACAACTAACTACTCACACAACACCATGCTGGGTGATGTAAAAACAAAATATGTCAAGTACACACGTAAAATTAATCATATTATTTGGACAGAATGTTAATTCACTTTTCTAAAGTCTAATTAGTTAACAATTCATCTGACTCGTCATAAGTTGACAAACATGCGAGGTACGTTTAAGTTTGCTCACCCCCTTAAATTTTGGCCATGACCAGAATACCCGTCACCCAAGCTTTAACCGCAGCGAGTTGGCCAGGGAGAGGCATAAGAACAATACAGCATTGCTCGACCCTGTTTTTTGTTTCGTTTCCTCAAACCAAGTAACTATTTTGACTTCAGGGGGAACTTTGAGGTGGACTGGCCAATCAAAACAGAGTTTCAGTAATTAAATCTAAACATCTTTGAGACGTAAAAACAAACTTATGAACATTTGAACCTGAAGTATCGCAAATCATACTGCTGACAAACACAAAGCGAAGGAAATGGGTCATAAATATGAAGTTTTGACTATCTGAATGTTTTTGGGTTAGATTAATGAATATATTGTTTAAACTGATCCAAAGCTTTTGTCGTGATAATGAATAATATAAGCAATGTTCGCATTCACGAGTCGTAGTAATAAATTGGGTTAACCAGGAACCAGTTATTTGAAAGCTAGTACTGGTAACTGCGTGGCATTTGAAGGTAAAATAAGTATTTGCAGACTTTATGCTTCGATGTAGTGTGCACATGGCGCGTGGGCAGTCTATTTTGGTCGAAATGATGTATGGATAATCACATTCTGATCGGATGTCGCTTGCTCTGTAGTCCCAATCAATGGCAGGGACCGGTAACACCGAGAACCCGTCTGGAATTGAGGATTTACGCAGAAGATATAACCGCTTATTAATTTAACAGTTATTTTTGTGGCGATTGCTGTACAGGGATCAAAACCACCTTAAAATCCCTGTCGCTAAGTCACAGGTCATGATATTTGAAATATCCTCTTTGAAAAAAAGCTTCAAGTTTGCCTCAAAGTCAAACAAGACAGAGCGTGAGGGTTTTGATGAAATTAATTACTAGGATTAACCATTAACACAAAGCTAATTTTTCCCATGAATGAATTTAGTCAGTAAATTCCTTCAAATTTAGCGACCTGTGTGGAATCAGGAAGTATTAATTTTAAATTGCATCTACGAGTTCTAAATGAGGCAAAGCGTGATCTATTTTGAATAACTCCTCCTTCTTCTAAATACTAACTGAAGATGAAATGAAACATACACCATGTATTTAGCCACGGGAAACTCTAAATTAACTAATCATTAGCGTTCTTCATTAATAACCATTTACCTCGACATTCCAGCACTCCATAAGCTTGGTAGGTATGCTTTATTGTAATCTCATCAGTGACAGTAGCTATGTTTTCACGAGCGGTTTTTCAGGTCACTTAGCGAGCGACAACCGAAAATTCCATGAAAACAGTTCCTTTCGCAACTCACTTATTAAAGCGAGGCGGCAAATTTCACTTGAAATCTCAGCAAATTTAAGCCACCAAGGTAGCTTAAGTGAGTTGGCAATTAATTTCGGCGAACGAGGAGTCGCTTGCCGTTATTCAAATCGGAAACACAACATGCTTGCTATTTTTATTGTTTCTATTATTGTATTGGCACGTGCTCTCTCCTAATTTAATCTTACCCGTGAAAACACGTATCATTTTTAAGTCGCTTAACGAAGTCTCCAATCAAAACACCTTCAGGAATGTGAAGCGATGCAGCTGTTGTCGTGAAAACACATCCAATAGCACTGAGTGCAATCCGATGTGGAAACAGGTCTGCCAATTTGATTAAGGAAAATAGCACAAACAGCGGTGATAAACATTGTATTCCAACGCATTTTTTATAAAACTTGACGTTTCGTATGCTAGTCAACATACATTTTCAAAAGTGACCGTTATAATATTTGAAAACTATATATGTAAATATATCGTTAACATTAGGGGTCTGGAACCTAGACTGAGAAAAATGATCTGCAGCAGTACGTGTCTAGATATAATGAGGAGTAATAGCTAAAACAGCAATAACTTCTCACTACTAATATTGACATTAAAGGAAGGCTTTAGCTCTTGAATGAACAAAGTCTCTTTAATTTTGCAGTGAAAGTCAGTTTTTCCGGACGCTAAAACGTCAAAGTGATCGCATTTAATGTCGCGGCCAGTGGTTTTCACATGATCAGCAATGGCTGATGAATGGTCACTGTTAGCGAGGGCCTTGAAATGTTCTGTTTTTCTGTCATGGAGTCTTCGTTTTGTTTTGCCAATGTAGAATTCATCACAGTTCCAGCAAACAGCTTTATAGATGACCTTGGACCTCTGAGATCGGTTTAAGCGATCTTTGTATGGAAAAAAGGATTTGATGCGGCGTGTGTTTTGGAATATGATCTTGAGATTGACGAAAGAGTGGAAATCGTATACGCAGGATTTCAGAGGTTTCGTGACTTGGTTACTGTGAAGACCGAAGTAGGGTAACACAATTAAGATATCTTTTTTGGGGACTGTAGCTTGAACAGGGGTATTTGATTTGTTTTTATTTTTGTTCAATACATCGTTAATGTTGAACGTGATAACACCTTGCCATGAGGGTAACCATTTTGCAACAGGAGCTTTTTCAGATCTTTAATAGCGGCCTGTAATAAAGATGGCGAGGAGCAAATTCGGAAGCATCGATAGATGAGAGTGCGGATGAGGTTGATTTTGTACTTGCGAGGTGTGAATGAATCCCACTTTGGTGTAAAGGCCTGTGAATGTCTTCTTCCGGTAGACATGTAGAGAAAGTGTTTTCAGGGCATTCAATAGTAACCTTAATGCTATCGTGTCGACTATTTAGAAAACTAAAAACTCATTAGCATTGTCTTTGCTGTCAAACATGGTGAAGTGAAGGACAGAATCTGCTGTTCATCAACCATTTTCCTTCAAAGTGGCACATGAAAATGTTAGCCAAAACGGGACCTTAAGGTGAACCCATGGCTACACCATCAATCTGATCGTAGTATTGGCCATCAAATATAAAATGACTCTTCTTAGTGGCAAACTGTACTGTACGGCTGCAGATCATTCTCTCAGTCTAGGTTCCAGACCCCTAATGTTTACGATATATATACATATATAGTTTTCAAATATTATAACGCTCACATTTGAAAATGTTTGTTGACTAGCATACAAAACGTCAAGTTTTATAAAAAATGCGTTGGAATACAGTGTTTATCACCGCTGTTTGTGTTATTTTCTTAATCAAGCTACGATGGCCTAAGAACAAGAGTTTATAAGTCTGTCAATATTCACAGTTAAAATGAATACATCGTTTTTATCATTAACTTTTTACAAGCAGTTTTGCTTTATCAATTTTTTTTCTTAATTTTAGGCCTGGTAAATGGGATAAGAGTTTTCGTTATCGATGATGGATAACTTCGGCATATATACTCAGACCATACTGGAGATCAAACTCGAAGGTTCTAACAAATGCAATGTTTCCCATTAACGGTTTGAATTCTTATCACTGAGTTGCGAGAAACTAATGGGAGACAAGACTCTGGTTACGAGTGCCATATGTTTTTTTTTTTCTTTTCCCCAGATCAATGACTGAAGGTTGCTCTGAAAAAAAAACGTGTTCACGTTCGTCTGGGGTCGTAGATTTTTTTTCTTTCAACATGGAACGACGGCGCGGGACAATTTTACGAACACAATTTTTCCAAGGTTGCAGGCTATTAGACTATGCTAATTAACTCTTTAATCCATTCTTGAACAAATTCGAAGATTTTTAGTAGGAAGTAGGAAATCACCTGACCAAAAACTTGCACTTATCTAGACAAATAATTCCCTTAAAACCACCTGAAAATTATAGTAGCTTCAACGACGTTTGAATCCTTGAACTCCTAGAAGACCTCAGGTCCCTAGGCTTGCTTTATGAGTCCACCCTTCTGGGCTCCTTTTTCTGACCAAGAAAAGTCGTTTCGCCCCCAGCAAAATCTTCGAGGAGGCACCGAATCTTAGTCTCGCTACACGAGCCCACCAATCTAGTCTCCTTAGGAGGTGAACAATCTGACTGGTAGTTAATGTGGAAATTACCCTGGGGTATCTCTGTTCACCGTCGTTAGGAAAGTCTTTGCTGACTCCAGCATCTGGCTGAATCAGTTTACCCTAAATCCCCGTCAGGGTACAAGAAAAATAAAGGCATTATCGAAGATTACCTTTACCCTTCGTCAGAAAATGGAGAAAAGTAAAGAGCAGGAGCGAGACTTACATTTCGCCTTTATTGACTTCAGGAGCTCCTCTTCAGTATCCTGGAAAGGCTTGGCTGTCCTGCAAAACTCAGCAGCGGGATTAAGAAAATATACAGAAACGCATATGCAAGACGGTTACTTTATGAAGAAATGTCTCAGTATATCAAACCCAACAGTACTTTAAAACAGGGAATCGATGTAAGTTCGCTATAAATTTGATTATAACATATCCAGCTGCAATGCTATTCATTGCCTTCACGCATTCTAGGTCATTCTGCAATTGCATAAAAAAGAAATACCCCCCACTCTCAATTCATATATTTTTTAAAAGTGTCGGGCCAACCAGACCTACAAGAAAAATACGCCATCGATTGAAATTTCTACCTTTCAAAACTTACCAAATTGTATCAGTAGGTCCTGAAATTCGTCCACAGAAATGCCAAAGAGACAACTTCACTCTTGAACCGCGATGTTTACAACAAAGCATTTTAGGCATCCCAGTAAGCATGAAACAATCTCTCACCTCTGGCTCCAGAAGACCAGACAAGCGCGCTTCTTACCTTATGAATTCATGCCTGTAGAAACTGTTCAACTGAAATGTCAATTCCTTTGAACTGAACAAGCTTCTCAAGTTGCCTCCTTCGTGCCCAAAAGCATTCTGGGTAATTCTGCCATTCCATGACAAGGGAAGACACCCGATTGTCATTGCATAGATTTTTTTATAAGTGTCGGGCCACCCAGTCCTATCAGCAAAATACAGCCTCGATTGAAGATTTTAGCTTTCAAAACTTGCCCAAATTGTATCGGTAGGTCCTGGAATTCGTCCACAGAAAGGCCAGAGAGACAACTTCACTCGTGAACCGCCATGTTTACAACAAAGCATTTTAGACATCCCAATCTGCATGCTCCAGAATACCAGACACGCCCGCTTCTTACCTTACGAGTTGATGCCTGTAGAAACTGTTTAACTGAAATGTCTATTCCTTGGAACTGAACCACCATCTTAATTATTGTTATTATTATTTCTATGTATTAATTTTTTTTCTTTTTGTAGGCTACGTATCGGAGAGCCAGAACATTTACGCATGCGCCGACGGAATGTTTGAGCAAGAGAGAAAAACGCAGTACCTCCAGACCCGGCGCTGGAGCGTCGTACCAAACGAGTCATCCCGGGATTTCGGCCCGTGCGATCGCTTTTGGACGCAGTTGGCCCTTCGCTGCTTTCTGCTACCGACCTTGCCTCCCGGTACGGCATTGAGGGAGAGATATGTCGGCCCCTAAACCATATGTGACAAATCCCACGCCTACTCACAGCTCCAAACCGCCCCTGTCAATTTAACGTAAGAATTCGATGGATTAAATATAGAAGGGAAAAGTCATTTTCTCTGCCATGTGGTAAGCACTGAATGTCGCAGATTACAAAGTGTACGCACGCGCCCTACTAAAGGTAACATACATCCATGCATGCAAACTTTATTTCATCTCGAATTTCAGGCTAACTGCAAGAGTCAATATCTTCGAGACATTACATTTACAGCTAAAATACATAGCATATACAGATACATACTAAATGCATAATATTTAAAGATATACTAATTAAAAAGAAAAGCCGCTGTACAAAATGCGGCCCTGGATTCTCTTTTGAAACCAGTAAACTCAGTGGTACGGAGAAAATCAGGTAGCCCATTCCGCAACTTAGCTGATACGTAAGAATAACAAAGAATATAAAGTAACATGAGGAGATTTTTAATGTGCTTATTGCATAGCCTATGTAGAGTTTGTCTTTAGTTGAATAAGAAAACAGGTAATCTGCAAATATAAATCTGGTTATTCTCTTATTTACGTGATACCGTTCCTTTGACACGAGGATCACAGCGAAAAAAGCACAAATTTGTCGCGAATTTTCTATGACAAAAATGTGTTCAGAAATCAAAAGTCAACGTTAACTGCACACACCAGGGTTACTGCTTAGTATCTGGCTAGAAATCGTCTTCTAACTTTTTCCTCTGGCCGCGCTTCAGCCATTTGACCAGGGCCAGTCTCGTGCTTCTCAAGTTGCCTCCTTCGTGCCCAAAAGCATTCTGGGTAATTCTGCCATTCCATGACAAGGGAAGACACCCGATTGTCATTGCATAGATTTTTTTATAAGTGTCGGGCCACCCAGTCCTATCAGCAAAATACAGCCTCGATTGAAGATTTTAGCTTTCAAAACTTGCCCAAATTGTATCGGTAGGTCCTGGAATTCGTCCACAGAAAGACCAGAGAGACAACCTCACTCGTGAACCGCCATGTTTACAACAAAGCATTTTAGACATCCCAATCTGCATGCTCCAGAATACCAGACACGCCCGCTTCTTACCTTACGAGTTGATGCCTGTAGAAACTGTTTAACTGAAATGTCTATTCCTTGGAACTGAACCACCATCTTAATTATTTTTATTATTATTTCTATTTATTAATATTTTTTTTTTTTTTGTAGGCTACGTATCGGAGAGCCAGAACATTTACGCATGCGCCGACGGAATGTTTGAGCAAGAGAGAAAAACGCAGTACCTCCAGACCCGGCGCTGGAGCGTCGTACCAAACGAGTCATCCCGGGATTTCGGCCCGTGCGATCGCTTTTGGACGCAGTTGGCCCTTCGCTGCTTTCTGCTACCGACCTTGCCTCCCGGTACGGCATTGAGGGAGAGATATGTCGGCCCCTAAACCATATGTGACAAATCCCACGCCTACTCACAGCTCCAAACCGCCCTTGTCAATTTAACGTAAGAATTCGATGGATTAAATATAGAAGGGAAAAGTCATTTTATCTGCCATGTGGTAAGCACTGAATGTCGCAGATTACAAAGTGTACGCACGCGCCCTACTAAAGGTAACATACATCCATGCATGCAAACTTTATTTCATCTCGAATTTCAGGCTAACTGCAAGAGTCAATATCTTCGAGACATTACATTTACAGCTAAAATACATAGCATATACAGATACATACTAAATGCATAATATTTAAAGATATACTAATTAAAAAGAAAAGCCGCTGTACAAAATGCGGCCCTGGATTCTCTTTTGAAACCAGTAAACTCAGTGGTACGGAGAAAATCAGGTAGCCCATTCCGCAACTTAGCTGATACGTAAGAATAACAAAGAATATAAAGTAACATGAGGAGATTTTTAATGTGCTTATTGCATAGCCTATGTAGAGTTTGTCTTTAGTTGAATAAGAAAACAGGTAATCTGCAAATATAAATCTGGTTATTCTCTTATTTACGTGATACCGTTCCTTTGACACGAGGATCACAGCGAAAAAAGCACAAATTTGTCGCGAATTTTCTATGACAAAAATGTGTTCAGAAATCAAAAGTCAACGTTAACTGCACACACCAGGGTTACTGCTTAGTATCTGGCTAGAAATCGTCTTCTAACTTTTTCCTCTGGCCGCGCTTCAGCCATTTGACCAGGGCCAGTCTCGTGCTTCTCAAGTTGCCTCCTTCGTGCCCAAAAGCATTCTGGGTAATTCTGCCATTCCATGACAAGGGAAGACACCCGATTGTCATTGCATAGATTTTTTTATAAGTGTCGGGCCACCCAGTCCTATCAGCAAAATACAGCCTCGATTGAAGATTTTAGCTTTCAAAACTTGCCCAAATTGTATCGGTAGGTCCTGGAATTCGTCCACAGAAAGGCCAGAGAGACAACTTCACTCGTGAACCGCCATGTTTACAACAAAGCATTTTAGACATCCCAATCTGCATGCTCCAGAATACCAGACACGCCCGCTTCTTACCTTACGAGTTGATGCCTGTAGAAACTGTTTAACTGAAATGTCTATTCCTTGGAACTGAACCACCATCTTAATTATTTTTATTATTATTTCTATTTATTAATTTTTTTTTTTTTTTTGTAGGCTACGTATCGGAGAGCCAGAACATTTACGCATGCGCCGACGGAATGTTTGAGCAAGAGAGAAAAACGCAGTACCTCCAGACCCGGCGCTGGAGCGTCGTACCAAACGAGTCATCCCGGGATTTCGGCCCGTGCGATCGCTTTTGGACGCAGTTGGCCCTTCGCTGCTTTCTGCTACCGACCTTGCCTCCCGGTACGGCATTGAGGGAGAGATATGTCGGCCCCTAAACCATATGTGACAAATCCCACGCCTACTCACAGCTCCAAACCGCCCTTGTCAATTTAACGTAAGAATTCGATGGATTAAATATAGAAGGGAAAAGTCATTTTATCTGCCATGTGGTAAGCACTGAATGTCGCAGATTACAAAGTGTACGCACGCGCCCTACTAAAGGTAACATACATCCATGCATGCAAACTTTATTTCATCTCGAATTTCAGGCTAACTGCAAGAGTCAATATCTTCGAGACATTACATTTACAGCTAAAATACATAGCATATACAGATACATACTAAATGCATAATATTTAAAGATATACTAATTAAAAAGAAAAGCCGCTGTACAAAATGCGGCCCTGGATTCTCTTTTGAAACCAGTAAACTCAGTGGTACGGAGAAAATCAGGTAGCCCATTCCGCAACTTAGCTGATACGTAAGAATAACAAAGAATATAAAGTAACATGAGGAGATTTTTAATGTGCTTATTGCATAGCCTATGTAGAGTTTGTCTTTAGTTGAATAAGAAAACAGGTAATCTGCAAATATAAATCTGGTTATTCTCTTATTTACGTGATACCGTTCCTTTGACACGAGGATCACAGCGAAAAAAGCACAAATTTGTCGCGAATTTTCTATGACAAAAATGTGTTCAGAAATCAAAAGTCAACGTTAACTGCACACACCAGGGTTACTGCTTAGTATCTGGCTAGAAATCGTCTTCTAACTTTTTCCTCTGGCCGCGCTTCAGCCATTTGACCAGGGCCAGTCTCGTGCTTCTCAAGTTGCCTCCTTCGTGCCCAAAAGCATTCTGGGTAAATCTGCCATTCCATGACAAGGGAAGACACCCGATTGTCATTGCATAGATTTTTTTATAAGTGTCGGGCCACCCAGTCCTATCAGCAAAATACAGCCTCGATTGAAGATTTTAGCTTTCAAAACTTGCCCAAATTGTATCGGTAGGTCCTGGAATTCGTCCACAGAAAGACCAGAGAGACAACCTCACTCGTGAACCGCCATGTTTACAACAAAGCATTTTAGACATCCCAATCTGCATGCTCCAGAATACCAGACACGTCCGCTTCTTACCTTACGAGTTGATGCCTGTAGAAACTGTTTAACTGAAATGTCTATTCCTTGGAACTGAACCACCATCTTAATTATTTTTATTATTATTTCTATTTATTAATATTTTTTTTTTTTTTGTAGGCTACGTATCGGAGAGCCAGAACATTTACGCATGCGCCGACGGAATGTTTGAGCAAGAGAGAAAAACGCAGTACCTCCAGACCCGGCGCTGGAGCGTCGTACCAAACGAGTCATCCCGGGATTTCGGCCCGTGCGATCGCTTTTGGACGCAGTTGGCCCTTCGCTGCTTTCTGCTACCGACCTTGCCTCCCGGTACGGCATTGAGGGAGAGATATGTCGGCCCCTAAACCATATGTGACAAATCCCACGCCTACTCACAGCTCCAAACCGCCCTTGTCAATTTAACGTAAGAATTCGATGGATTAAATATAGAAGGGAAAAGTCATTTTATCTGCCATGTGGTAAGCACTGAATGTCGCAGATTACAAAGTGTACGCACGCGCCCTACTAAAGGTAACATACATCCATGCATGCAAACTTTATTTCATCTCGAATTTCAGGCTAACTGCAAGAGTCAATATCTTCGAGACATTACATTTACAGCTAAAATACATAGCATATACAGATACATACTAAATGCATAATATTTAAAGATATACTAATTAAAAAGAAAAGCCGCTGTACAAAATGCGGCCCTGGATTCTCTTTTGAAACCAGTAAACTCAGTGGTACGGAGAAAATCAGGTAGCCCATTCCGCAACTTAGCTGATACGTAAGAATAACAAAGAATATAAAGTAACATGAGGAGATTTTTAATGTGCTTATTGCATAGCCTATGTAGAGTTTGTCTTTAGTTGAATAAGAAAACAGGTAATCTGCAAATATAAATCTGGTTATTCTCTTATTTACGTGATACCGTTCCTTTGACACGAGGATCACAGCGAAAAAAGCACAAATTTGTCGCGAATTTTCTATGACAAAAATGTGTTCAGAAATCAAAAGTCAACGTTAACTGCACACACCAGGGTTACTGCTTAGTATCTGGCTAGAAATCGTCTTCTAACTTTTTCCTCTGGCCGCGCTTCAGCCATTTGACCAGGGCCAGTCTCGTGCTTCTCAAGTTGCCTCCTTCGTGCCCAAAAGCATTCTGGGTAATTCTGCCATTCCATGACAAGGGAAGACACCCGATTGTCATTGCATAGATTTTTTTATAAGTGTCGGGCCACCCAGTCCTATCAGCAAAATACAGCCTCGATTGAAGATTTTAGCTTTCAAAACTTGCCCAAATTGTATCGGTAGGTCCTGGAATTCGTCCACAGAAAGACCAGAGAGACAACCTCACTCGTGAACCGCCATGTTTACAACAAAGCATTTTAGACATCCCAATCTGCATGCTCCAGAATACCAGACACGTCCGCTTCTTACCTTACGAGTTGATGCCTGTAGAAACTGTTTAACTGAAATGTCTATTCCTTGGAACTGAACCACCATCTTAATTATTTTTATTATTATTTCTATTTATTAATATTTTTTTTTTTTTTGTAGGCTACGTATCGGAGAGCCAGAACATTTACGCATGCGCCGACGGAATGTTTGAGCAAGAGAGAAAAACGCAGTACCTCCAGACCCGGCGCTGGAGCGTCGTACCAAACGAGTCATCCCGGGATTTCGGCCCGTGCGATCGCTTTTGGACGCAGTTGGCCCTTCGCTGCTTTCTGCTACCGACCTTGCCTCCCGGTACGGCATTGAGGGAGAGATATGTCGGCCCCTAAACCATATGTGACAAATCCCACGCCTACTCACAGCTCCAAACCGCCCTTGTCAATTTAACGTAAGAATTCGATGGATTAAATATAGAAGGGAAAAGTCATTTTATCTGCCATGTGGTAAGCACTGAATGTCGCAGATTACAAAGTGTACGCACGCGCCCTACTAAAGGTAACATACATCCATGCATGCAAACTTTATTTCATCTCGAATTTCAGGCTAACTGCAAGAGTCAATATCTTCGAGACATTACATTTACAGCTAAAATACATAGCATATACAGATACATACTAAATGCATAATATTTAAAGATATACTAATTAAAAAGAAAAGCCGCTGTACAAAATGCGGCCCTGGATTCTCTTTTGAAACCAGTAAACTCAGTGGTACGGAGAAAATCAGGTAGCCCATTCCGCAACTTAGCTGATACGTAAGAATAACAAAGAATATAAAGTAACATGAGGAGATTTTTAATGTGCTTATTGCATAGCCTATGTAGAGTTTGTCTTTAGTTGAATAAGAAAACAGGTAATCTGCAAATATAAATCTGGTTATTCTCTTATTTACGTGATACCGTTCCTTTGACACGAGGATCACAGCGAAAAAAGCACAAATTTGTCGCGAATTTTCTATGACAAAAATGTGTTCAGAAATCAAAAGTCAACGTTAACTGCACACACCAGGGTTACTGCTTAGTATCTGGCTAGAAATCGTCTTCTAACTTTTTCCTCTGGCCGCGCTTCAGCCATTTGACCAGGGCCAGTCTCGTGCTTCTCAAGTTGCCTCCTTCGTGCCCAAAAGCATTCTGGGTAAATCTGCCATTCCATGACAAGGGAAGACACCCGATTGTCATTGCATAGATTTTTTTATAAGTGTCGGGCCACCCAGTCCTATCAGCAAAATACAGCCTCGATTGAAGATTTTAGCTTTCAAAACTTGCCCAAATTGTATCGGTAGGTCCTGGAATTCGTCCACAGAAAGACCAGAGAGACAACCTCACTCGTGAACCGCCATGTTTACAACAAAGCATTTTAGACATCCCAATCTGCATGCTCCAGAATACCAGACACGCCCGCTTCTTACCTTACGAGTTGATGCCTGTAGAAACTGTTTAACTGAAATGTCTATTCCTTGGAACTGAACCACCATCTTAATTATTTTTATTATTATTTCTATTTATTAATATTTTTTTTTTTTTGTAGGCTACGTATCGGAGAGCCAGAACATTTACGCATGCGCCGACGGAATGTTTGAGCAAGAGAGAAAAACGCAGTACCTCCAGACCCGGCGCTGGAGCGTCGTACCAAACGAGTCATCCCGGGATTTCGGCCCGTGCGATCGCTTTTGGACGCAGTTGGCCCTTCGCTGCTTTCTGCTACCGACCTTGCCTCCCGGTACGGCATTGAGGGAGAGATATGTCGGCCCCTAAACCATATGTGACAAATCCCACGCCTACTCACAGCTCCAAACCGCCCTTGTCAATTTAACGTAAGAATTCGATGGATTAAATATAGAAGGGAAAAGTCATTTTATCTGCCATGTGGTAAGCACTGAATGTCGCAGATTACAAAGTGTACGCACGCGCCCTACTAAAGGTAACATACATCCATGCATGCAAACTTTATTTCATCTCGAATTTCAGGCTAACTGCAAGAGTCAATATCTTCGAGACATTACATTTACAGCTAAAATACATAGCATATACAGATACATACTAAATGCATAATATTTAAAGATATACTAATTAAAAAGAAAAGCCGCTGTACAAAATGCGGCCCTGGATTCTCTTTTGAAACCAGTAAACTCAGTGGTACGGAGAAAATCAGGTAGCCCATTCCGCAACTTAGCTGATACGTAAGAATAACAAAGAATATAAAGTAACATGAGGAGATTTTTAATGTGCTTATTGCATAGCCTATGTAGAGTTTGTCTTTAGTTGAATAAGAAAACAGGTAATCTGCAAATATAAATCTGGTTATTCTCTTATTTACGTGATACCGTTCCTTTGACACGAGGATCACAGCGAAAAAAGCACAAATTTGTCGCGAATTTTCTATGACAAAAATGTGTTCAGAAATCAAAAGTCAACGTTAACTGCACACACCAGGGTTACTGCTTAGTATCTGGCTAGAAATCGTCTTCTAACTTTCTCCTCTGGCCGCGCTTCAGCCATTTGACCAGGGCCAGTCTCGTGCTTCTCAAGTTGCCTCCTTCGTGCCCAAAAGCATTCTGGGTAATTCTGCCATTCCATGACAAGGGAAGACACCCGATTGTCATTGCATAGATTTTTTTATAAGTGTCGGGCCACCCAGTCCTATCAGCAAAATACAGCCTCGATTGAAGATTTTAGCTTTCAAAACTTGCCCAAATTGTATCGGTAGGTCCTGGAATTCGTCCACAGAAAGACCAGAGAGACAACCTCACTCGTGAACCGCCATGTTTACAACAAAGCATTTTAGACATCCCAATCTGCATGCTCCAGAATACCAGACACGCCCGCTTCTTACCTTACGAGTTGATGCCTGTAGAAACTGTTTAACTGAAATGTCTATTCCTTGGAACTGAACCACCATCTTAATTATTTTTATTATTATTTCTATTTAGTAATTTTTTTTTTTTTTTTGTAGGCTACGTATCGGAGAGCCAGAACATTTACGCATGCGCCGACGGAATGTTTGAGCAAGAGAGAAAAACGCAGTACCTCCAGACCCGGCGCTGGAGCGTCGTACCAAACGAGTCATCCCGGGATTTCGGCCCGTGCGATCGCTTTTGGACGCAGTTGGCCCTTCGCTGCTTTCTGCTACCGACCTTGCCTCCCGGTACGGCATTGAGGGAGAGATATGTCGGCCCCTAAACCATATGTGACAAATCCCACGCCTACTCACAGCTCCAAACCGCCCTTGTCAATTTAACGTAAGAATTCGATGGATTAAATATAGAAGGGAAAAGTCATTTTATCTGCCATGTGGTAAGCACTGAATGTCGCAGATTACAAAGTGTACGCACGCGCCCTACTAAAGGTAACATACATCCATGCATGCAAACTTTATTTCATCTCGAATTTCAGGCTAACTGCAAGAGTCAATATCTTCGAGACATTACATTTACAGCTAAAATACATAGCATATACAGATATTTATTTATTATTTATTTATTTCAAGATTTGTACATATAGAATATATACAGGTGTTAGAACAAAAGGATATAGCATCCCCTACAAGGTTCAACCACCTACAAACTAAATGCATAATATTTAAAGATATACTAATTAAAAAGAAAAGCCGCTGTACAAAATGCGGCCCTGGATTCTCTTTTGAAACCAGTAAACTCAGTGGTACGGAGAAAATCAGGTAGCCCATTCCGCAACTTAGCTGATACGTAAGAATAACAAAGAATATAAAGTAACATGAGGAGATTTTTAATGTGCTTATTGCATAGCCTATGTAGAGTTTGTCTTTAGTTGAATAAGAAAACAGGTAATCTGCAAATATAAATCTGGTTATTCTCTTATTTACGTGATACCGTTCCTTTGACACGAGGATCACAGCGAAAAAAGCACAAATTTGTCGCGAATTTTCTATGACAAAAATGTGTTCAGAAATCAAAAGTCAACGTTAACTGCACACACCAGGGTTACTGCTTAGTATCTGGCTAGAAATCGTCTTCTAACTTTTTCCTCTGGCCGCGCTTCAGCCATTTGACCAGGGCCAGTCTCGTGCTTCTCAAGTTGCCTCCTTCGTGCCCAAAAGCATTCTGGGTAATTCTGCCATTCCATGACAAGGGAAGACACCCGATTGTCATTGCATAGATTTTTTTATAAGTGTCGGGCCACCCAGTCCTATCAGCAAAATACAGCCTCGATTGAAGATTTTAGCTTTCAAAACTTGCCCAAATTGTATCGGTAGGTCCTGGAATTCGTCCACAGAAAGACCAGAGAGACAACCTCACTCGTGAACCGCCATGTTTACAACAAAGCATTTTAGACATCCCAATCTGCATGCTCCAGAATACCAGACACGCCCGCTTCTTACCTTACGAGTTGATGCCTGTAGAAACTGTTTAACTGAAATGTCTATTCCTTGGAACTGAACCACCATCTTAATTATTTTTATTATTATTTCTATTTATTAATTTTTTTTTTTTTTTTGTAGGCTACGTATCGGAGAGCCAGAACATTTACGCATGCGCCGACGGAATGTTTGAGCAAGAGAGAAAAACGCAGTACCTCCAGACCCGGCGCTGGAGCGTCGTACCAAACGAGTCATCCCGGGATTTCGGCCCGTGCGATCGCTTTTGGACGCAGTTGGCCCTTCGCTGCTTTCTGCTACCGACCTTGCCTCCCGGTACGGCATTGAGGGAGAGATATGTCGGCCCCTAAACCATATGTGACAAATCCCACGCCTACTCACAGCTCCAAACCGCCCTTGTCAATTTAACGTAAGAATTCGATGGATTAAATATAGAAGGGAAAAGTCATTTTATCTGCCATGTGGTAAGCACTGAATGTCGCAGATTACAAAGTGTACGCACGCGCCCTACTAAAGGTAACATACATCCATGCATGCAAACTTTATTTCATCTCGAATTTCAGGCTAACTGCAAGAGTCAATATCTTCGAGACATTACATTTACAGCTAAAATACATAGCATATACAGATACATACTAAATGCATAATATTTAAAGATATACTAATTAAAAAGAAAAGCCGCTGTACAAAATGCGGCCCTGGATTCTCTTTTGAAACCAGTAAACTCAGTGGTACGGAGAAAATCAGGTAGCCCATTCCGCAACTTAGCTGATACGTAAGAATAACAAAGAATATAAAGTAACATGAGGAGATTTTTAATGTGCTTATTGCATAGCCTATGTAGAGTTTGTCTTTAGTTGAATAAGAAAACAGGTAATCTGCAAATATAAATCTGGTTATTCTCTTATTTACGTGATACCGTTCCTTTGACACGAGGATCACAGCGAAAAAAGCACAAATTTGTCGCGAATTTTCTATGACAAAAATGTGTTCAGAAATCAAAAGTCAACGTTAACTGCACACACCAGGGTTACTGCTTAGTATCTGGCTAGAAATCGTCTTCTAACTTTTTCCTCTGGCCGCGCTTCAGCCATTTGACCAGGGCCAGTCTCGTGCTTCTCAAGTTGCCTCCTTCGTGCCCAAAAGCATTCTGGGTAATTCTGCCATTCCATGACAAGGGAAGACACCCGATTGTCATTGCATAGATTTTTTTATAAGTGTCGGGCCACCCAGTCCTATCAGCAAAATACAGCCTCGATTGAAGATTTTAGCTTTCAAAACTTGCCCAAATTGTATCGGTAGGTCCTGGAATTCGTCCACAGAAAGACCAGAGAGACAACCTCACTCGTGAACCGCCATGTTTACAACAAAGCATTTTAGACATCCCAATCTGCATGCTCCAGAATACCAGACACGCCCGCTTCTTACCTTACGAGTTGATGCCTGTAGAAACTGTTTAACTGAAATGTCTATTCCTTGGAACTGAACCACCATCTTAATTATTTTTATTATTATTTCTATTTATTAATTTTTTTTTTTTTTTTGTAGGCTACGTATCGGAGAGCCAGAACATTTACGCATGCGCCGACGGAATGTTTGAGCAAGAGAGAAAAACGCAGTACCTCCAGACCCGGCGCTGGAGCGTCGTACCAAACGAGTCATCCCGGGATTTCGGCCCGTGCGATCGCTTTTGGACGCAGTTGGCCCTTCGCTGCTTTCTGCTACCGACCTTGCCTCCCGGTACGGCATTGAGGGAGAGATATGTCGGCCCCTAAACCATATGTGACAAATCCCACGCCTACTCACAGCTCCAAACCGCCCTTGTCAATTTAACGTAAGAATTCGATGGATTAAATATAGAAGGGAAAAGTCATTTTATCTGCCATGTGGTAAGCACTGAATGTCGCAGATTACAAAGTGTACGCACGCGCCCTACTAAAGGTAACATACATCCATGCATGCAAACTTTATTTCATCTCGAATTTCAGGCTAACTGCAAGAGTCAATATCTTCGAGACATTACATTTACAGCTAAAATACATAGCATATACAGATACATACTAAATGCATAATATTTAAAGATATACTAATTAAAAAGAAAAGCCGCTGTACAAAATGCGGCCCTGGATTCTCTTTTGAAACCAGTAAACTCAGTGGTACGGAGAAAATCAGGTAGCCCATTCCGCAACTTAGCTGATACGTAAGAATAACAAAGAATATAAAGTAACATGAGGAGATTTTTAATGTGCTTATTGCATAGCCTATGTAGAGTTTGTCTTTAGTTGAATAAGAAAACAGGTAATCTGCAAATATAAATCTGGTTATTCTCTTATTTACGTGATACCGTTCCTTTGACACGAGGATCACAGCGAAAAAAGCACAAATTTGTCGCGAATTTTCTATGACAAAAATGTGTTCAGAAATCAAAAGTCAACGTTAACTGCACACACCAGGGTTACTGCTTAGTATCTGGCTAGAAATCGTCTTCTAACTTTTTCCTCTGGCCGCGCTTCAGCCATTTGACCAGGGCCAGTCTCGTGCTTCTCAAGTTGCCTCCTTCGTGCCCAAAAGCATTCTGGGTAATTCTGCCATTCCATGACAAGGGAAGACACCCGATTGTCATTGCATAGATTTTTTTATAAGTGTCGGGCCACCCAGTCCTATCAGCAAAATACAGCCTCGATTGAAGATTTTAGCTTTCAAAACTTGCCCAAATTGTATCGGTAGGTCCTGGAATTCGTCCACAGAAAGACCAGAGAGACAACCTCACTCGTGAACCGCCATGTTTACAACAAAGCATTTTAGACATCCCAATCTGCATGCTCCAGAATACCAGACACGCCCGCTTCTTACCTTACGAGTTGATGCCTGTAGAAACTGTTTAACTGAAATGTCTATTCCTTGGAACTGAACCACCATCTTAATTATTTTTATTATTATTTCTATTTATTAATTTTTTTTTTTTTTTTGTAGGCTACGTATCGGAGAGCCAGAACATTTACGCATGCGCCGACGGAATGTTTGAGCAAGAGAGAAAAACGCAGTACCTCCAGACCCGGCGCTGGAGCGTCGTACCAAACGAGTCATCCCGGGATTTCGGCCCGTGCGATCGCTTTTGGACGCAGTTGGCCCTTCGCTGCTTTCTGCTACCGACCTTGCCTCCCGGTACGGCATTGAGGGAGAGATATGTCGGCCCCTAAACCATATGTGACAAATCCCACGCCTACTCACAGCTCCAAACCGCCCTTGTCAATTTAACGTAAGAATTCGATGGATTAAATATAGAAGGGAAAAGTCATTTTATCTGCCATGTGGTAAGCACTGAATGTCGCAGATTACAAAGTGTACGCACGCGCCCTACTAAAGGTAACATACATCCATGCATGCAAACTTTATTTCATCTCGAATTTCAGGCTAACTGCAAGAGTCAATATCTTCGAGACATTACATTTACAGCTAAAATACATAGCATATACAGATACATACTAAATGCATAATATTTAAAGATATACTAATTAAAAAGAAAAGCCGCTGTACAAAATGCGGCCCTGGATTCTCTTTTGAAACCAGTAAACTCAGTGGTACGGAGAAAATCAGGTAGCCCATTCCGCAACTTAGCTGATACGTAAGAATAACAAAGAATATAAAGTAACATGAGGAGATTTTTAATGTGCTTATTGCATAGCCTATGTAGAGTTTGTCTTTAGTTGAATAAGAAAACAGGTAATCTGCAAATATAAATCTGGTTATTCTCTTATTTACGTGATACCGTTCCTTTGACACGAGGATCACAGCGAAAAAAGCACAAATTTGTCGCGAATTTTCTATGACAAAAATGTGTTCAGAAATCAAAAGTCAACGTTAACTGCACACACCAGGGTTACTGCTTAGTATCTGGCTAGAAATCGTCTTCTAACTTTTTCCTCTGGCCGCGCTTCAGCCATTTGACCAGGGCCAGTCTCGTGCTTCTCAAGTTGCCTCCTTCGTGCCCAAAAGCATTCTGGGTAATTCTGCCATTCCATGACAAGGGAAGACACCCGATTGTCATTGCATAGATTTTTTTATAAGTGTCGGGCCACCCAGTCCTATCAGCAAAATACAGCCTCGATTGAAGATTTTAGCTTTCAAAACTTGCCCAAATTGTATCGGTAGGTCCTGGAATTCGTCCACAGAAAGACCAGAGAGACAACCTCACTCGTGAACCGCCATGTTTACAACAAAGCATTTTAGACATCCCAATCTGCATGCTCCAGAATACCAGACACGCCCGCTTCTTACCTTACGAGTTGATGCCTGTAGAAACTGTTTAACTGAAATGTCTATTCCTTGGAACTGAACCACCATCTTAATTATTTTTATTATTATTTCTATTTATTAATTTTTTTTTTTTTTTTGTAGGCTACGTATCGGAGAGCCAGAACATTTACGCATGCGCCGACGGAATGTTTGAGCAAGAGAGAAAAACGCAGTACCTCCAGACCCGGCGCTGGAGCGTCGTACCAAACGAGTCATCCCGGGATTTCGGCCCGTGCGATCGCTTTTGGACGCAGTTGGCCCTTCGCTGCTTTCTGCTACCGACCTTGCCTCCCGGTACGGCATTGAGGGAGAGATATGTCGGCCCCTAAACCATATGTGACAAATCCCACGCCTACTCACAGCTCCAAACCGCCCTTGTCAATTTAACGTAAGAATTCGATGGATTAAATATAGAAGGGAAAAGTCATTTTATCTGCCATGTGGTAAGCACTGAATGTCGCAGATTACAAAGTGTACGCACGCGCCCTACTAAAGGTAACATACATCCATGCATGCAAACTTTATTTCATCTCGAATTTCAGGCTAACTGCAAGAGTCAATATCTTCGAGACATTACATTTACAGCTAAAATACATAGCATATACAGATACATACTAAATGCATAATATTTAAAGATATACTAATTAAAAAGAAAAGCCGCTGTACAAAATGCGGCCCTGGATTCTCTTTTGAAACCAGTAAACTCAGTGGTACGGAGAAAATCAGGTAGCCCATTCCGCAACTTAGCTGATACGTAAGAATAACAAAGAATATAAAGTAACATGAGGAGATTTTTAATGTGCTTATTGCATAGCCTATGTAGAGTTTGTCTTTAGTTGAATAAGAAAACAGGTAATCTGCAAATATAAATCTGGTTATTCTCTTATTTACGTGATACCGTTCCTTTGACACGAGGATCACAGCGAAAAAAGCACAAATTTGTCGCGAATTTTCTATGACAAAAATGTGTTCAGAAATCAAAAGTCAACGTTAACTGCACACACCAGGGTTACTGCTTAGTATCTGGCTAGAAATCGTCTTCTAACTTTTTCCTCTGGCCGCGCTTCAGCCATTTGACCAGGGCCAGTCTCGTGCTTCTCAAGTTGCCTCCTTCGTGCCCAAAAGCATTCTGGGTAATTCTGCCATTCCATGACAAGGGAAGACACCCGATTGTCATTGCATAGATTTTTTTATAAGTGTCGGGCCACCCAGTCCTATCAGCAAAATACAGCCTCGATTGAAGATTTTAGCTTTCAAAACTTGCCCAAATTGTATCGGTAGGTCCTGGAATTCGTCCACAGAAAGACCAGAGAGACAACCTCACTCGTGAACCGCCATGTTTACAACAAAGCATTTTAGACATCCCAATCTGCATGCTCCAGAATACCAGACACGCCCGCTTCTTACCTTACGAGTTGATGCCTGTAGAAACTGTTTAACTGAAATGTCTATTCCTTGGAACTGAACCACCATCTTAATTATTTTTATTATTATTTCTATTTATTAATTTTTTTTTTTTTTTTGTAGGCTACGTATCGGAGAGCCAGAACATTTACGCATGCGCCGACGGAATGTTTGAGCAAGAGAGAAAAACGCAGTACCTCCAGACCCGGCGCTGGAGCGTCGTACCAAACGAGTCATCCCGGGATTTCGGCCCGTGCGATCGCTTTTGGACGCAGTTGGCCCTTCGCTGCTTTCTGCTACCGACCTTGCCTCCCGGTACGGCATTGAGGGAGAGATATGTCGGCCCCTAAACCATATGTGACAAATCCCACGCCTACTCACAGCTCCAAACCGCCCTTGTCAATTTAACGTAAGAATTCGATGGATTAAATATAGAAGGGAAAAGTCATTTTATCTGCCATGTGGTAAGCACTGAATGTCGCAGATTACAAAGTGTACGCACGCGCCCTACTAAAGGTAACATACATCCATGCATGCAAACTTTATTTCATCTCGAATTTCAGGCTAACTGCAAGAGTCAATATCTTCGAGACATTACATTTACAGCTAAAATACATAGCATATACAGATACATACTAAATGCATAATATTTAAAGATATACTAATTAAAAAGAAAAGCCGCTGTACAAAATGCGGCCCTGGATTCTCTTTTGAAACCAGTAAACTCAGTGGTACGGAGAAAATCAGGTAGCCCATTCCGCAACTTAGCTGATACGTAAGAATAACAAAGAATATAAAGTAACATGAGGAGATTTTTAATGTGCTTATTGCATAGCCTATGTAGAGTTTGTCTTTAGTTGAATAAGAAAACAGGTAATCTGCAAATATAAATCTGGTTATTCTCTTATTTACGTGATACCGTTCCTTTGACACGAGGATCACAGCGAAAAAAGCACAAATTTGTCGCGAATTTTCTATGACAAAAATGTGTTCAGAAATCAAAAGTCAACGTTAACTGCACACACCAGGGTTACTGCTTAGTATCTGGCTAGAAATCGTCTTCTAACTTTTTCCTCTGGCCGCGCTTCAGCCATTTGACCAGGGCCAGTCTCGTGCTTCTCAAGTTGCCTCCTTCGTGCCCAAAAGCATTCTGGGTAATTCTGCCATTCCATGACAAGGGAAGACACCCGATTGTCATTGCATAGATTTTTTTATAAGTGTCGGGCCACCCAGTCCTATCAGCAAAATACAGCCTCGATTGAAGATTTTAGCTTTCAAAACTTGCCCAAATTGTATCGGTAGGTCCTGGAATTCGTCCACAGAAAGACCAGAGAGACAACCTCACTCGTGAACCGCCATGTTTACAACAAAGCATTTTAGACATCCCAATCTGCATGCTCCAGAATACCAGACACGCCCGCTTCTTACCTTACGAGTTGATGCCTGTAGAAACTGTTTAACTGAAATGTCTATTCCTTGGAACTGAACCACCATCTTAATTATTTTTATTATTATTTCTATTTATTAATTTTTTTTTTTTTTTTGTAGGCTACGTATCGGAGAGCCAGAACATTTACGCATGCGCCGACGGAATGTTTGAGCAAGAGAGAAAAACGCAGTACCTCCAGACCCGGCGCTGGAGCGTCGTACCAAACGAGTCATCCCGGGATTTCGGCCCGTGCGATCGCTTTTGGACGCAGTTGGCCCTTCGCTGCTTTCTGCTACCGACCTTGCCTCCCGGTACGGCATTGAGGGAGAGATATGTCGGCCCCTAAACCATATGTGACAAATCCCACGCCTACTCACAGCTCCAAACCGCCCTTGTCAATTTAACGTAAGAATTCGATGGATTAAATATAGAAGGGAAAAGTCATTTTATCTGCCATGTGGTAAGCACTGAATGTCGCAGATTACAAAGTGTACGCACGCGCCCTACTAAAGGTAACATACATCCATGCATGCAAACTTTATTTCATCTCGAATTTCAGGCTAACTGCAAGAGTCAATATCTTCGAGACATTACATTTACAGCTAAAATACATAGCATATACAGATACATACTAAATGCATAATATTTAAAGATATACTAATTAAAAAGAAAAGCCGCTGTACAAAATGCGGCCCTGGATTCTCTTTTGAAACCAGTAAACTCAGTGGTACGGAGAAAATCAGGTAGCCCATTCCGCAACTTAGCTGATACGTAAGAATAACAAAGAATATAAAGTAACATGAGGAGATTTTTAATGTGCTTATTGCATAGCCTATGTAGAGTTTGTCTTTAGTTGAATAAGAAAACAGGTAATCTGCAAATATAAATCTGGTTATTCTCTTATTTACGTGATACCGTTCCTTTGACACGAGGATCACAGCGAAAAAAGCACAAATTTGTCGCGAATTTTCTATGACAAAAATGTGTTCAGAAATCAAAAGTCAACGTTAACTGCACACACCAGGGTTACTGCTTAGTATCTGGCTAGAAATCGTCTTCTAACTTTTTCCTCTGGCCGCGCTTCAGCCATTTGACCAGGGCCAGTCTCGTGCTTCTCAAGTTGCCTCCTTCGTGCCCAAAAGCATTCTGGGTAATTCTGCCATTCCATGACAAGGGAAGACACCCGATTGTCATTGCATAGATTTTTTTATAAGTGTCGGGCCACCCAGTCCTATCAGCAAAATACAGCCTCGATTGAAGATTTTAGCTTTCAAAACTTGCCCAAATTGTATCGGTAGGTCCTGGAATTCGTCCACAGAAAGACCAGAGAGACAACCTCACTCGTGAACCGCCATGTTTACAACAAAGCATTTTAGACATCCCAATCTGCATGCTCCAGAATACCAGACACGCCCGCTTCTTACCTTACGAGTTGATGCCTGTAGAAACTGTTTAACTGAAATGTCTATTCCTTGGAACTGAACCACCATCTTAATTATTTTTATTATTATTTCTATTTATTAATTTTTTTTTTTTTTTTGTAGGCTACGTATCGGAGAGCCAGAACATTTACGCATGCGCCGACGGAATGTTTGAGCAAGAGAGAAAAACGCAGTACCTCCAGACCCGGCGCTGGAGCGTCGTACCAAACGAGTCATCCCGGGATTTCGGCCCGTGCGATCGCTTTTGGACGCAGTTGGCCCTTCGCTGCTTTCTGCTACCGACCTTGCCTCCCGGTACGGCATTGAGGGAGAGATATGTCGGCCCCTAAACCATATGTGACAAATCCCACGCCTACTCACAGCTCCAAACCGCCCTTGTCAATTTAACGTAAGAATTCGATGGATTAAATATAGAAGGGAAAAGTCATTTTATCTGCCATGTGGTAAGCACTGAATGTCGCAGATTACAAAGTGTACGCACGCGCCCTACTAAAGGTAACATACATCCATGCATGCAAACTTTATTTCATCTCGAATTTCAGGCTAACTGCAAGAGTCAATATCTTCGAGACATTACATTTACAGCTAAAATACATAGCATATACAGATACATACTAAATGCATAATATTTAAAGATATACTAATTAAAAAGAAAAGCCGCTGTACAAAATGCGGCCCTGGATTCTCTTTTGAAACCAGTAAACTCAGTGGTACGGAGAAAATCAGGTAGCCCATTCCGCAACTTAGCTGATACGTAAGAATAACAAAGAATATAAAGTAACATGAGGAGATTTTTAATGTGCTTATTGCATAGCCTATGTAGAGTTTGTCTTTAGTTGAATAAGAAAACAGGTAATCTGCAAATATAAATCTGGTTATTCTCTTATTTACGTGATACCGTTCCTTTGACACGAGGATCACAGCGAAAAAAGCACAAATTTGTCGCGAATTTTCTATGACAAAAATGTGTTCAGAAATCAAAAGTCAACGTTAACTGCACACACCAGGGTTACTGCTTAGTATCTGGCTAGAAATCGTCTTCTAACTTTTTCCTCTGGCCGCGCTTCAGCCATTTGACCAGGGCCAGTCTCGTGCTTCTCAAGTTGCCTCCTTCGTGCCCAAAAGCATTCTGGGTAATTCTGCCATTCCATGACAAGGGAAGACACCCGATTGTCATTGCATAGATTTTTTTATAAGTGTCGGGCCACCCAGTCCTATCAGCAAAATACAGCCTCGATTGAAGATTTTAGCTTTCAAAACTTGCCCAAATTGTATCGGTAGGTCCTGGAATTCGTCCACAGAAAGACCAGAGAGACAACCTCACTCGTGAACCGCCATGTTTACAACAAAGCATTTTAGACATCCCAATCTGCATGCTCCAGAATACCAGACACGCCCGCTTCTTACCTTACGAGTTGATGCCTGTAGAAACTGTTTAACTGAAATGTCTATTCCTTGGAACTGAACCACCATCTTAATTATTTTTATTATTATTTCTATTTATTAATTTTTTTTTTTTTTTTGTAGGCTACGTATCGGAGAGCCAGAACATTTACGCATGCGCCGACGGAATGTTTGAGCAAGAGAGAAAAACGCAGTACCTCCAGACCCGGCGCTGGAGCGTCGTACCAAACGAGTCATCCCGGGATTTCGGCCCGTGCGATCGCTTTTGGACGCAGTTGGCCCTTCGCTGCTTTCTGCTACCGACCTTGCCTCCCGGTACGGCATTGAGGGAGAGATATGTCGGCCCCTAAACCATATGTGACAAATCCCACGCCTACTCACAGCTCCAAACCGCCCTTGTCAATTTAACGTAAGAATTCGATGGATTAAATATAGAAGGGAAAAGTCATTTTATCTGCCATGTGGTAAGCACTGAATGTCGCAGATTACAAAGTGTACGCACGCGCCCTACTAAAGGTAACATACATCCATGCATGCAAACTTTATTTCATCTCGAATTTCAGGCTAACTGCAAGAGTCAATATCTTCGAGACATTACATTTACAGCTAAAATACATAGCATATACAGATACATACTAAATGCATAATATTTAAAGATATACTAATTAAAAAGAAAAGCCGCTGTACAAAATGCGGCCCTGGATTCTCTTTTGAAACCAGTAAACTCAGTGGTACGGAGAAAATCAGGTAGCCCATTCCGCAACTTAGCTGATACGTAAGAATAACAAAGAATATAAAGTAACATGAGGAGATTTTTAATGTGCTTATTGCATAGCCTATGTAGAGTTTGTCTTTAGTTGAATAAGAAAACAGGTAATCTGCAAATATAAATCTGGTTATTCTCTTATTTACGTGATACCGTTCCTTTGACACGAGGATCACAGCGAAAAAAGCACAAATTTGTCGCGAATTTTCTATGACAAAAATGTGTTCAGAAATCAAAAGTCAACGTTAACTGCACACACCAGGGTTACTGCTTAGTATCTGGCTAGAAATCGTCTTCTAACTTTTTCCTCTGGCCGCGCTTCAGCCATTTGACCAGGGCCAGTCTCGTGCTTCTCAAGTTGCCTCCTTCGTGCCCAAAAGCATTCTGGGTAATTCTGCCATTCCATGACAAGGGAAGACACCCGATTGTCATTGCATAGATTTTTTTATAAGTGTCGGGCCACCCAGTCCTATCAGCAAAATACAGCCTCGATTGAAGATTTTAGCTTTCAAAACTTGCCCAAATTGTATCGGTAGGTCCTGGAATTCGTCCACAGAAAGACCAGAGAGACAACCTCACTCGTGAACCGCCATGTTTACAACAAAGCATTTTAGACATCCCAATCTGCATGCTCCAGAATACCAGACACGCCCGCTTCTTACCTTACGAGTTGATGCCTGTAGAAACTGTTTAACTGAAATGTCTATTCCTTGGAACTGAACCACCATCTTAATTATTTTTATTATTATTTCTATTTATTAATTTTTTTTTTTTTTTTGTAGGCTACGTATCGGAGAGCCAGAACATTTACGCATGCGCCGACGGAATGTTTGAGCAAGAGAGAAAAACGCAGTACCTCCAGACCCGGCGCTGGAGCGTCGTACCAAACGAGTCATCCCGGGATTTCGGCCCGTGCGATCGCTTTTGGACGCAGTTGGCCCTTCGCTGCTTTCTGCTACCGACCTTGCCTCCCGGTACGGCATTGAGGGAGAGATATGTCGGCCCCTAAACCATATGTGACAAATCCCACGCCTACTCACAGCTCCAAACCGCCCTTGTCAATTTAACGTAAGAATTCGATGGATTAAATATAGAAGGGAAAAGTCATTTTATCTGCCATGTGGTAAGCACTGAATGTCGCAGATTACAAAGTGTACGCACGCGCCCTACTAAAGGTAACATACATCCATGCATGCAAACTTTATTTCATCTCGAATTTCAGGCTAACTGCAAGAGTCAATATCTTCGAGACATTACATTTACAGCTAAAATACATAGCATATACAGATACATACTAAATGCATAATATTTAAAGATATACTAATTAAAAAGAAAAGCCGCTGTACAAAATGCGGCCCTGGATTCTCTTTTGAAACCAGTAAACTCAGTGGTACGGAGAAAATCAGGTAGCCCATTCCGCAACTTAGCTGATACGTAAGAATAACAAAGAATATAAAGTAACATGAGGAGATTTTTAATGTGCTTATTGCATAGCCTATGTAGAGTTTGTCTTTAGTTGAATAAGAAAACAGGTAATCTGCAAATATAAATCTGGTTATTCTCTTATTTACGTGATACCGTTCCTTTGACACGAGGATCACAGCGAAAAAAGCACAAATTTGTCGCGAATTTTCTATGACAAAAATGTGTTCAGAAATCAAAAGTCAACGTTAACTGCACACACCAGGGTTACTGCTTAGTATCTGGCTAGAAATCGTCTTCTAACTTTTTCCTCTGGCCGCGCTTCAGCCATTTGACCAGGGCCAGTCTCGTGCTTCTCAAGTTGCCTCCTTCGTGCCCAAAAGCATTCTGGGTAATTCTGCCATTCCATGACAAGGGAAGACACCCGATTGTCATTGCATAGATTTTTTTATAAGTGTCGGGCCACCCAGTCCTATCAGCAAAATACAGCCTCGATTGAAGATTTTAGCTTTCAAAACTTGCCCAAATTGTATCGGTAGGTCCTGGAATTCGTCCACAGAAAGACCAGAGAGACAACCTCACTCGTGAACCGCCATGTTTACAACAAAGCATTTTAGACATCCCAATCTGCATGAAACCATCTCTCACCTCTGTTTTCTTTCAAAGGTTTGCCTCTACCCGCATTCTGGCTTAATGATGCCAGGCATGGGGCTTCTGTAGACGAAGATGGTCCGAAAAACCACTTATAAATTGATAA
This sequence comes from Montipora capitata, assembly GCA_949126865.1. Classification (NCBI taxonomy): domain Eukaryota; kingdom Metazoa; phylum Cnidaria; class Anthozoa; order Scleractinia; family Acroporidae; genus Montipora; species Montipora capitata. Next base: position 7,433,264 of record OX421453.1, read on the forward strand.
ACCTACCAGATTTGAGGCATCTTTCACTCTTCGTAAACACGAAACTGTTATTTGTCACGTGATGGCTAAACCTGAGCCCACAGTGACCCAAAACCGCAGCTTTTTGAATGAGGTCTTTTTATATGGCGTCACCAAGTGCTGTACACCGTTTATCGCGAAAAAAAAGAACTAAGACAATACGAAGCACTTGGGAGATCTTGGCACTTGGGAGGTAATGGC
>OX421453.1:7440982-7453482 GCA_949126865.1 Montipora capitata
CTTCTTTGATGCTTCTTTTATCCTTGTATATAAACTTCATCGCAGCTTCGTGAAATACAAATAGGAAAGCTGTCAGGCTGAACTAAACCGATGAATGGTCAAGACAGTGAAATATGAGTATTCCGATTGAAGGGCATTTGGCGTTAGCGAAAGGATCACACATGTCAAAAATCTCCATGGTCTCCCATCCAGACACTGAATAAGTCACGAACTCCTGGTGGCCTGACCCTTTTTTGCATCCTACAACAAAGGTGGAACAAACCTTATTGCGACGTCGCATCAAAAATCGCCTCTTTATCCAATGTGGAATCCCAAATCAAGCCCGAGTTAACGCTTTCACAGCCTCTAGTTATAATAACGTCTCTTGTGTAGTCAATCCGGCTGACGAATCGCAATCCCCGGTGTTGTCTGTAATTTCTTCGTCAACGCCATTCGCATTAACGTTCGCGTTGACTACGATTCCTCCATAGGCTTGGACATTTATTAAAATATACCCAAGCTCAAGCTAGAACAAGCGTAATCAAAAAGGCTCTAGACTGTGCTCTGGTCTGAAGATATGTAGAACCCGAATTCAACATCAACACAGTTTCGTGCGCGGCATTGTTTAATGGACGCTTACTAATCGACTAAAAGTTTTGGAACTTTCGGTGGAAATCCAATGGCATTTGAAAGGTAGTTCCCTCTCAGTTTGGTCTGACCGAAATATCTGTAGCTATAATGGAGGACATTTCAGTTTCATAACATGTAGATGAATATCCTGCAATGAGACAAAAACTTAGGCTGCGACAAAGACTTCAAGAATGTTACCGAACTTAAAAAAAAAGAAAAAAAAAAATTCACACTGTTGTAACCATGGCATTTTGTGAATTGAAGTTATGTGGCCTGAAAACTTTGTATCAACATTCCACAAATAAAATTGGTCAGTATCAACATTGTGGTTGCTTTATTGAAAATTATTTAATAGAAGGAAGGCTGAGACAGTTCTTTTCGGATATCCATATACAGAGAAGCAACTAAAACTCTGACTGACTTGAAAAAATATATATACGTCACAAAACGAGTCACAGTAAGTTCTGCGAGTCTGACAGTCAATGCTTTGGTTCATGACAATACTTTCGTACAAAGTGAGCAATTCTGAGTCAAGGAGCGTACGAGGAAATAAAGAAAAAAGAATCCACATCCAACTACTTTTAGAATGATTGGGGTGCCTTGCAGAGGGCCACAACGATGAACACGAGAACGTTGGCGTAAAGCAACCGCCATACTGAATTTTACACGGGCGGGGATTGGGGACCTCCCTCATCCCCACTCAGTCTCCGATTATCCCACACCCCTTCGGTTGCAATAGAGTGTTTTCATGGGACGTCACGGCGGCCATGTTGGTGTACCTAAACAATAGCACGGCGGCCATGCAGGCAAAGTGTATTATGGGGAATGTGAAAATAGCGAATCTTCTTCCCGTTGCAATGTACTTGCCGGCCAAACTACTGCCGGGTAATTCCTTTGGGTTTTAGCAGTAATTTGATGCTTCTCTCGTTTGAAGAACTTTGCTCCCTTCAGGCAATAAGCGAGGTGAGACACCAACGAAAAAGCTTTAATCGTGGACAAAACTCTAAGGAAAATGATGCTTCCAAGCGCTGTCAGTTGTAAACAAACAATTGACCGTATTTCGACTCCATCCCCCGACTCAATAGGGACTTTACGATCTACGACGGTGACGTCACCTCAAAATATAACAATGGGCGAAGTATCCTGAAAATAAATTGGGCCGAGCAGTTTCCGAGTAAATATGGAGAATAATAGATTCACATTTGTGCGCTCGCGTTGTCGTCAAAACCTCAAATTTGATTTGAAGTGGTTGTTTTGTAGACAACCGCACGAGTATGTGCTGAAATACGTGCCGCACGATTAGTTTTCCTCTTTTAAAGACGGCGCCTACTAATTCAAAGGTATTTTTGCGCGGTTTACTGAATATGCGGGAAAAGCATATCTTAACTAGTGTTATTGAAATCCAAAAAGAAAATTGGGGGTACCCACGCATTTTTCGAAGATAATTCATCAACAATATTTGTAAAAAGCTTTAAAATACAATGCTATGTATGGCGTTCTTTTCAAAATTGAACCTTAATCTTCTCTGAAAAATGCATGGTTACCCCCAGTTTTCTTTTTGCATACCAAGAGAACTTGCTAAGTTTTGTTTTCTCCGCATAGTTTTGAACCGCGCAAAAATATCCCTGTATTAATAAGCACCCCCGATAGCAAATCCGCGTATCTCGAGATGCGCAGAACGTAAGCGCAATAACAATATATGTTTCGTGACGTTGACGACCGCGTCGTACATCGTACAAAAAGTCCCTAATGTTGTTTTCTGGGGGACACGAACAGTTTCCTGGAAATCAACACTTTCCAAATCAACATTGGATAGGGGCAGGGGGGAGGGGGAGGAGAAGTAACTGCTGTGGAATTCACAAGGGAGAAATAGTGAACAAGTGCTTGTTGCCGATTTGTGTACGGTTTTATTGGCGAGTTATGTCCACGATTACTTGTTCAGAATGGCTTTTGAAGATAAAGATGAAAATGTTGTGCGAAATTCTTAGGTGGCTTACTACATTTACAATTAATTGCGATGGATGCGTTTTACTGGACATAACTATCTCCGTTGATAAATAGTGAACCCCTTACCCAAAAGCATACACCTGAACGCTAACAACACGCACTGAATTTTTCTTCCAATATAGCGTACGTGATTTTTATGGAAACACACGAATTTCTTTGCGACCCCTCAGTCGTGAGACAAATGACTGCTTGTTGTTCAGCGCAAAGAGGGTGAAAAGCTTTCAGTGGAACGATTTATCTCAGGCCAAAAAAAAAATCTCCCACAGATTCAATGCGATTGAAAACCGTTCAATAATAGACCCTTTCACAAGGAACTCGCTGAAACATACAGAGCTTTCACGTGCTTTACATTGTGGAATTGAAGTGCTCAGCGAGCAAATTTCAATATGTTTTCAGACATACATCCCCGCGCAGCGACCACACGAGCCTCCGTTACACCACTACGGCGTTTTCAGCCCTTTCTCGTTCCAGGGCCGGCACGGCAGTGCCATTGGAGTAAGCAGTTGAAGCAGACTGGGATCCAGTGTCAGAGATCGACCTTAACTGTCGCTTGACCTCAAACACCTAAAGAAACCAAAATACCAAACACCACGATCAAGAAAACAGAAAACAATGCGGGCTTCCGTTACCGTCTCAGTTTTATTTGGAATTTGTTAGTTGTTAATTATCGAGATGATGATGATGATGATGATGATGATAATAACAATAAAGGTATTTTTTGAAGTCATTATGGTCGAAGTGTGTTGCAGAGTTGCGAAAAGGGATTGTGGGCCTAAGGAAATGCCCTCTGGTCACGTCACACATTGCCAGACATTTTAAGCCTTGTTTTGAGGATTAAAATGACCTAGTCTTACTGCAAAGAAAACAAAATTGGGTTGTAATTTCGCTACAAGGAATCATCTCAGTGCCTTGCAGCTATTTTGTCGCTTTCAACTGCAGGGTTGAGCTTCTAAAAAAAAGAACTGAAATTTCATGGAAAACGTTACTCAAAACATACCTTAACACATTCAACTGCTGAGTCTTTCAAACGCTATGACAGACTCAGTGTTGAAATTAATAGCTTCTTAATTGTTATGGAATCAACAACGGTTCGCGTTTTTTGAGAGAGTGTCAGAGCAAATAAAACCATCAGTTTTCCCGTAAATGCTACATGTCATAGGAAAAGCCCTCTACTGACCTCGCTGATTGCTTGACGGAAGCAGTAGAAGTTGTAATCGATCAAACCTAAAAAAAGAAGTCAGATTGTGAGAACACGAAGTTTAGGTGATAACTTAATACTTAAAGTGCCCCTGTGACCAAAAAATCAATTCATATTTTTCTTTGGATTTCAAAACTATGTTAACAAAACACTAAGTGACCCACGTTTTAAGCCTTGATTTCAAAAAGACACCTCTTTATTTTAACTGTAATTTTCCTATTTAATGGTCCGCCATTACTAACATTATGTTCTTGAGAGAGCTGGATCGAGGAGAAAATGACGTCAAAGGCTCACTAGTTTAAGAATGCAATACGTGTGTACGCCGCAGAATTAATATGCAGCACGGGGGTTTTGGGCTTTCGGACTTTTAAACTCACGCTTTGCATATATAATAAGCTGCGTTCACACGCTGAAATTTTACGCTAGTGAGTCTCTGACGTCACTTTTCCCTGGATCCAACCGTCTAAGGTCCAATCGGTCAGTTTTGAACGTGAGTAATGGCGGACCGTGAAATCCAAAACTTACACTCAAAGTAAACATCCTTTGGATAAAACGCAAAGCTCAAAATTTTGCCAGTTAGGTGTTAAGCAAACACACTTTCAACATCTGAAGGAAAAAAGGAAGGGTTTTTTTTTAATCACAGGGGCACTTTAAGGATATTCGGAAAAATCCGAGTGCTTCTTAGCAGGATTCGATGCTCTACCACTGGCCGAGCTATAGGTGACTCGTGGGAGCCAGGCCATTAAACCAGGTTCAGGTGACAATTGTCCTGGGATACTCGGGGATACTCGGAAAAAATCCGAGTGCTCCTTTGGAGGAGTCGATCCAACGACCTTAGTTCCGATTACTAGTTCGGATGCTCTACCACTGAGCTATAGATTGTTTTCACGTGACGGCATGGCGGCCATGTTGGTGTCCCTAAACAAAGGAACAGCGGTCATGTTGGTGTTTTCGTTTGTTTCGGTGGGAAAACAAGGTTACTGATCATGGATCATGTGAGTGAAAACTCTCTACAGACGGTTTTCACCTCACGTCACGGCTGCCATGTTTGTGCACAGAAAAATAGAGAAAAAGGTCTTTTGGGAATTTGACTCCAGTACAATGCAAAACATGAGCCATAATTTGCTATTGTTTTGTGCACCAACATGGTCGTCTCATCACGTGATTGAAAACCAGCTATAGGAGATTTGTGGGAACTACAATCGGCGACAAAATTGTTGACACAGGTGACCTTTTCAACCCTCTATTCCGTCATTTTTAACTCTTTTGTCTTTTCTAGGCTACCCAATTCGCCCAGTCCCCCAAACAAAGTTCTGTCGTAATTCCTGTGATATTTTAATACAAACAGGCAACATTGAATAGGGAAGTGGGTTCTTTTGGAAAATACAGAGTAGTACAAACGGTCCCGCCTGTTATTTTACGCATAAAAACTGCTGTAAAGACACAATGTGTCCACTCATTATGTAAAGGATGTGGTTACCTGCGGATAAAGTTTTAATTTTTCTCAGACATTCACACCAATCCTACCAATTGTATTCGTAGAATGTTCACGCACACTCTTGACGCCGAATAACTTTTAAATTGCAAAAATGGACACAATGGGGTGCAGTGAAATTTCGGCGATGTTCTTGAGGCCCTCGTCTTTGTCCTTTCTCGAGTGGAAGCCGTAGTTTTTGACAATCTCGTTCCCGGAGGTCGCGCTCCTCCAAATCCTTTGGGGCTTACGCGCGGGAAACAATCGCAAGAGATTAAGGGAACGTTCTTTCTCCGACATCAGGGTTCTCCCTAGTTTTCAGCACAACTGGTAAGGGACCTTTTCAAACCGGTAAAGCATTTGGTTAATGTTGGACGTTCTACAAAAGACAAGCGACTTCTGAGCGTTTGCAGGCAGTAATAAGTGCTCTAACAAGCGGTAAATTTTACCGGTTACCGCCTGATAAGGAGAACCCTGCGACATCCACACCGTTCACACTAGTTTTCCTCGTGGAAAGTTGAAACAATTCTATGCCAAACGACTTGGAATAACAGCGTCGGTCTTGTTTGAGCTCTCAACTAAAGTTTTGACTAACCTTTTTTCTCAAAGTTGTCTTCCCTTAGAATACACACAAGAGCGAGGAATCTGTGAGGAAGGATTACAATAGCTTGAGTAACCCATAATTGTCAATAACATTCCGACTCTTAAACTCTAAAAAGAAATAATTTTTACAAAGCAAAATGTACTTTAAACGATAAAAATATAACCACGAAAACATTTCAACACAAAGCCATCTCCAAGGTAAGGTAAGACCGTCGGCGTCTCACCCTGAAGACGTCTTAGCGTCGAAAACGTTTGATTTTATAATTTCTCCCCCTTTTAAGACACTTTTAACCTTGCAAGAAGTTCTATAGTTAATCCAGGAACTGTAAACAGCATTTAGAGATTAAACAAATGAAACATAACATGATGAAACACCCAAACTGCGCCGCGCACCGGTGGCTCAGTTGGTTGGGCACCGGGCTGCCATGCGGGAGGTGGTGAATTCGAATTTGACCGGCCAACACTCAGGGTCTTAAAATAAATGACGAGAAAGTGCTGCCTTTGTAATTACATCCGCAAATGGTCAGACTTTCAAGTCTTCTCGGATAACGACAATAAGCCGTAGGCCCCGTCTCACAACCCTTCAATGTTCATAAAATCTGTGGGACGTTAAATATACCACACACTATTCAAAAAGAGTAGGGCATGGAGTTCCCGGTCTTGTGGTCTGCCCTTTCCTTCAGCAATGTGGTCGGTTAGCGAAATCTTCTGAATGGACTACTAATCGATGAGACCACATAACAGCAAAACAGGCAGTAGTCAAATTGAAGGCTTCCAGGTGATGAAGCTGGTAAACTGTCTGGGTGCAACAAGATGGCCTGGCTCTACTTTTTGGGACTCCATCTGTCAGAGCTGAATTTACACTCGCCAAAACCGCATGCAATTAAACACCCTGTTAACGAGTGAACCACATCGACCCTCAAAAAATAATGACAACCAAGGTCGCTTTCTTCTGATTGTTTCCTTGATGTATAACGCTGTATAATCAAAACGATGTCCAAAATAAACAATGCACAGTGTCTAAATGACCGGCAGCTGGTCATGCTTTTTCAAATCACTAAATGACCTGCTTTTTTTAAGCACCCAGTTAAAATAGCGCTGATAACGAGGACTGAAGTCTATTAAGCACTCGTTTTAAAACTCTTAGCATTCAAAAAATGCTGAAATTTCTTCTTCTACGTCTTAACCCGTTAGCAGGTATTTTGCCCGAACCACCGGCAAATCGATTAGCAAGGTAAGTGAATAAAGAGACCTCAACGAGTTAATGAGCGAGAGGCATTCAAAGAAGACAAGGGGTGCCACAAACTGTCACAAGATGTTTTGGTTATATCATAAAACGAATAGTAAACGGTTCAGCGTGTACTATCGCTCGAGGTATAGTTGCCCTTGTGAGGTTTGCCAAGCGCTCAAGAAACTAGAGTCCACTCCGCTATCGCCTCGTGCGACTTTTACGCTTCTCTCGTGCTTAGCAACCTCCCGCGTGCAACTATTCATGAATTATTCTACGAGGTCACGCTGGATATGAAGGGATTAATAACGCTCCGAGTTGGTTATAATCATTTTATATCCAGCAAGCCCGCGTAGAATAATTGTTTTATTAAAAACTCCAGGATCAACAACATTGTCAACTTAAGCATCGATTTCTGCCTCGGTCAATTCCGGTCCAAAACGGCTTTTGTCGGCCGTTTTTTCTCACAACTGCAAAAAATGTTGTCAGCTCGCTTTATTGCTGACGCGTTCCTTGGCCATATTAGGTACAACAGGAAATGAGCTGATAGCCTGTGTCCGGCGAACCAATGAAAATGCTGGAAATCTGATTTTAATAAACTCGATAGTACACGCTAAACGGTTTACTATTATTTTGCAAATACTGTGTCATCGCCGGAGTAATAAAGGTCCCTGAAAGGTGGTTTTTTCCTGGTATCACAGAAACTTGTTTCTCTTTGGTAAGCCATGAATTAACTTACTTATTTACTTCACGGAGATATAAGATCGTCGAGTTGTTGAGCTTGATGATGGATGACGACTCCATATCGTACGCGCTGCTGTCCCCTTCATCTCTTAACCTAGAAATGAACCAGTGACACATTCTCTTTTCAGATCTTGCTTGTATACATGCATGCTAGTTGAGAGAAATTGTTATTACATCACGCATTACATCAACTGTACATGCCATATAGCTATCCTTAAAAGGGCCACGATCAGTTTTTAAGAATGATATTTTTCTTGAAGTCATTCCGCACTTTTCTCATAACGCAGAACGGTTTTCAGAGCCTACCACTAAATTTTAGACAAACTTTGCAATTCTAACTTATTTAACGTTTCGACATTTGGTTCACCATGCGTTCAACACTTTGTTGTACCAAATGTTCGGTGCGTTTGAACAGGTCACCCAACATTGTTGAAAGCGTAAAAAATTCTGAAAGCTTGTTGAAAGCGTGTTGAATCAGGCTTAAATTGGTTTAAACTTTCATTCAACATGGATTCAACTTTTCTTTTGTTCTCGTAAATGTTGAATGGTGTTGAAGGTGTTCGGACACTCTGTTCAACAATTGTAGAACACACGGTCGCCAAATGAATATGGCGGCACGTGGTCTGGTTTCTAGTTCTTAGTTCCTCGCGATCGAATTTCGCGAAATTGTTGGTTCTTTTGCTGGCGCACGACTTTGTTTTTTGGGTCCAACATCCGTTCAACTTTTGTTGAACGAATGTTGGTCAAATGTTGAAACCATCCTGAACAATGGTGTAACGTACAGATGGCAGCGAAGGGAGAGTACACAGCCACGGCCCTGATTACATGAGACCGGTGCGACTTCAGATCGGTCTCCATACAAATGCCCGTTCTGTTAACATGAAACCCGCGCCAAAAAAGTCATCTGATGCCGGTTTCTCTCATTCCGGTTGCTGAACCGACACGAATGACTCGGACCGATCGGACCATGTAAACACGAACTGATTTGAGACCGGCCTCAGACCGGTCGAGATCATTGCTTTGAGTATGCGCAAGAGTGTTGTTGTACCATTGCAAGATTGCAGATTACAAGAAAGAGTTTAAAGGGGCCGCCCGCAATGAAGTCTCGTACCGGTCTCATGAAACCACTTCATACTTTCAGACCGGGCTCATGTAAACTTAGTCGTACCAGCCTAAGTCGAACCAGCCTAAGTCGAAGCGGTCAGAGTTCGTACCGATCTCATGTAATCAGGTACGAGGAAGGGTTACGTTTTTGCAAACGCTGGCCGTGTAGCACTAATATTTCAACAGACTTAACTGATTAGAGTGTAATGTGAAGTGCTAGTTTTCTACCCCATATGAACCATGTGAGCGTTAGCCCTACTAATGGAAATGGGCCCACACAAGGACAGAGAAAAACTCTGACCAGGATGGGAATTGAACCCACGACCTTCGGGTTAGATCACCGCCGCTCTACCGACTGAGCTACAAGGTCAGACGGGAGCAGGCCGTGGGAACTGAAGATGTTAAAGGCACGGCAGTGAACATGTACAAGTACAAGGAAAGGTTACGTTTATACAAACGTTGGCCGTGTAGCACTTATATTTTAAACAGAGTTAACTGAATAGAGTGTAATGTGAAGTGCTAGATTTCAATCCCATATGAACCATGTGAGCGTTAGCCCTACTAATGGAAATGGGCCGGCACAAGGACAGAGAAAAACTCTGACCAGGGTGGGAATTGAACCCACGACCTTCGAGTTAGATCACCGCTGCTCTACCGACCGAGATACAATGTCAGACGCAGGCCGTGGCAGGCCGTGGGAACTGAAGATGTTAAAGTCACGGCAATGAAAACCTTAATCAAAATTCATTGTACTGCTTCCATTATTGTATTTTAAGAGCACCAATTAATATAATTTTAGATATTGCTGTAACTTATGTAATAGTCTTCTTAATTGTTACGGCTCACTGGAAGACCACTTGAAGTGAAAGTGACCCCATGATGAAATAAAGGTGGTGGTAGTGGTAGTGGTAGTGGTAGTGGTAGTGGTAGTGGTAGTGGTAGTGGTAGTGGTAGTGGTAGTGGTAGTGGTAGTGGTAGTGGTAGTGGTAGTAGTAGTAGTAGTAGTAGTACAAGGAAGGGTACGGGGTTAAGGGTTGCAAGCCTGGCCGTGTAGCACTTACATTTCAACTGACTTAACTGATAAAACCCTGGTCAGAGTTTTTCTCTGCCCTTGTGAGGGCCCATTTCTATTAGTGGGGCCAACGCTCATATGGTTCATATGGGGTAGAAAACTAGCACTTAACATTACACTCTAATCAGTTAAGCCATGTAATCAGGGCCTAGCTCTCCACTGTCTTGTCTACTTGTAAAAGATGACGTCCATTTCATTGCTATTGGATAAAAGCCTTACTTACCCATAAATACAAGAGATATCAATAACTACATCAATCATATCGCAGCACAGTTCGTAAGACTGCATATCCACTGGAGAACTGCAACATAACAGGAACAAATCGAAATGACATGTCACAAATTTGAACCGCGTGGAATGACTTTGAAGAGAATGCGCAGTGTACTTAGTTAACTCTTCCCCTCCTAACAAGGCCCATGTAGTCCTTCTATAGAGTGTTTTCATTCATGTGATCAGTAACCTTATTTTTCCACGGGGTAAAAAAAAAAAGAAAGAAAAGAAAACGTTTCCACGATAATAGAGCGCAATTCCCAGAGAATAGGCCATTTCCGAGTACAGATTTGCCTCCTCTTCAAAGCGAGTCTAAGTGCGAAGTTTCTGTAATGGTAATTAGTTGTCCTTTACATATGAATGAAAGCTAATTTTCATGAGAAAAACTTCGCACTTAGACTTGCTTCGAAAAGGAGGCAGACATGAACTCGGAATTGGCCAATTAGTTGGGTACACCAACAAGGCCGTTATTCTACTGTTTCGGTACACCAACATAGCTGCCGTCATGTCACGTGAAAACACTCTATAACACAGTTCGTACTCACCTGTCAGTTGCCACATAAATTTTGCTGACCACATCAAACAGGAAGGCTTTTTCAATGCCAGAATTCTGATGGAAAAAGAAAAAAAAACTATCATTTCCCTTCCAGTCGGCTTTTCCTGGCCTTGAAAGATAAGTCCTTCAGGTTTTCCTCTCAAAAATTCTACATCCTAGGTTACGAAACAACGCTTTCATGAACTCTTCTGGCATTTTGGGGAGGGCTCCTACTGCCACTTACAGCGACTTTCAATCCTGTTCCGTAAAATCAAAACCAAAGTAATGACTTTGGCCAATCAAAAAGGACGGAAACAATCAAGTAAACGAATAAAAACTCGAAGTAATTACACGTAGCTGACACAAAAGCGCGGGAAAATGTGGACGCGTGAGCCATGATTGGTTTTGGTTTCACTTCTGATTGGTTGAAAACGTGGCGCGAGAACTTTCAACCAATCACTGAGTGAAGTAATGCAAAACCAGAGAAATTCACTAATTTTAGGGTTAGGGTTACGGTTAGCAGCAACAAAATTCAATAAAAGGACGTAGTTGTACACTTAATAAACAACTGCAAATGAAAGATGTTCATAAATTAATAATACTTACAGATATTAGAATATTTAATAAGTTTTCCAATGTAGGAAGCTGGGGTACTAGTTTTTGTACCACTTTGCTGAAGGCCTGAAAGTTAAAACACAAAAATTAGTCATACAGTATATGGAGTGGTGTCATTATGTCAATATTGTTATTAACAGACAAGGATGTAGCTACAGTGCAATTTGCAGGCACTTTCCTATGATATGATGTTGTGATTCAATTTTTTCCTGGTTCAAAATTTTGATTTTCTCCTTGTTTCAGATTATGCTAATGAATATTTGACAAAGAAAACTAAATCAAAGTGGTTTGAAAAAAAAAATAACAATAAAAATAAAATAAACCAAAACATTTGAACTACAAAATACAGTACATGTATTGACTGTAACTAAAGACAACAGTATTTCTTTCCTAAAAAAGTGGCCAGGACAATAATTTATTATTACAACAGACAGATGTCTTGCATTACATGTATGCAGTTGCAAAAGTGACAAGACCTAAACACACCAAAAAATATACTTGTCACAAACTGAGAGCCAGTTTGCTAAGCTGGACCTCACAGCCTAACTGTTGCCCAAACATAACAAATATATGTGTATAGAGGGTGGGTGTGTGGAGAGGGTCATGCAATGGAGAAGGCAGCAGACACACCGGCCATCACTGCAGCCATGTGACCTAAAAATCCCCTCCCCCCCCCCCCCCCCCCCCTTCCCAATAGAACAAGAGACCTCACTCTTTTAGTCTGTGACAAGGATTTCCAAGCATTGACCATGCATTTGCCCGGTTGCCTAGGGCGCCTTACCTGTACTTGCGAGTGCAGATGAAGAAATGTTTGAATGAGTAGTCCAACCGGGCCCCTAACTTATCACAAGGTGATTCATCCTCACTTTAAGGTATTAAATTAATTCTGGGATCTTGAAAAAATGACTCCGGCTACTAACTTTTAATGTTGGAAGGCCAAAGGGCTCCAGAAAAATTTCCTTAGGCAGCAGCCTTGGTTGTGTAACTAACTTTCCTTTTCATTTGTTCCTATTAAAGCCAGCAGTAATTTGGCAGAGGAGA
>OX421453.1:7455982-7458482 GCA_949126865.1 Montipora capitata
AACCAAATCCAATCGTGGCTTGTGTGTCACATTTTCCCACGCTTTGTGTCGGCTATGTGTAATTACTTCATTAAGTTTTGATTGTTTTACTGGATTGTCTCCCTCCTTTTTTATTGGTCAAAGTAATTACTTTCAAATTGGTTTTGGTTTATGAAACTGGATTGAAACTAGCTCTATTATCTTGTTATGCTGTAGCACCATAAGAGAACTTGAAGAATAATAACAACAATCTTTACTTCTAAATGTGCAAACCTGTACAATAATCATGCACTATTTTAAAAGAAATTCTTCAAATCCACAAGGTGCAGACAAACAGCTTTTCTTCCTAAATACATACATGTAACTGTTGATCCCCTTATCTGTAAACAAGTACGCAATTTCATCTATTATCAACCGTGGTGTACCATGGCTCCTTTTCCATAACTAATAATAATCATTTATTGTATTGCAATACAACACATGATTGTATGTAAATGTATACATAAATGTCGCAATAGGCCACATTAAAAACACGACACTCAGTTTCCCTTGGGACTTTGAATTACCCCAGGAGGGCAAACAAAGAGTATTATGGTATTTTTGAATGTCGCATATTTAACCCATTGACACCTCAAATGCCCTAAGACCAGTCCAGTCAAAAAGACGTTCCCATCAATCTCCATCAGGAGCTCATTTAAGGGGAGCCTCCATCTCCACTTATTCCTTGAGTCAACCCTTTCCCAAGTAAATTTATTTTTAGGAACAGGTTTCCCGAGTGATGCTGAGAAAGCTTTGTTTTGATTGGCTTTTATAACAGTGGGCATGCTGAATCTCCGGAGTGAGGTGTTCTGCATTAATTAAAAATAAATCTTCTAGGGAAAGGGTTGGCTCCTATAGGCCAAGTATGGGAGATACTTATAGGCAGAGAAATGACTCATTAAAATGAAAGGAAATATTTCAAATCTGTGTGGCATTCAACTTTTTAAACAAGAGCCGCCCTCAAATAAGCGCCCCCCTCATTCAAAAAGTGCCGCACTTGGGGCCCAAAACTTAAAAAAGAGCCGCTGCACTTGTGAGTAATATGGTACAGTATGTCCCCTCCATCAACCCATTGACTCCTGGTAGTAAGACTTACTCTGTCTAACGCAAGACAATTTTACTCGTCAACTGGGGGTGTCCTAGGGTGCCTGAGTAGTCAATGCGTTAAGCAGTCAAAAACTCCATGGATGTCTCCTCCCTCAACCCATTGACTCCTACAGCTGTAAGAGTGAGACTCAACATATTTTACTCTGTCTATTGCCAGACGATTTTACTCATCAACTGGGGGTGTCCTAGAGCATTTCAGGTGTCAATGAGGTAAGCAGTCAAAAACTATGTCGCCTCCACAAGTCAGTCAAACTATGACCTCTCCACTAAACCACTGACCCCTGGGAGTGACACTTGACAGATTTTACTCTGTCTAACACCAGATGATTTTACTTGTCAACTGGTCGCATCCTAGGGTCCTTGAGGATCAAGTGCTTGAATGGGTTAACCTAGTCAAAAACTCCATGTACATGTACAGTTTATGTCCCCTCCCTTAACCCATTGACCCCTGGGAGTGAGACTTTAAAGATTTTACTCTGTCTAACACCAGACGATTTTACTCGTCAACTGGTGGCATCCTAGGGTGCTTGAGGATCAAGTGCATGAACGGGTTAACCTAGTCAAAAACTCCATCTATGTCCCCTCCTTTAACCAACCCATTGACTCCTGGGAGTGAGACTTAACAGATTTTACTCTGTTTAACACCAGATGATTTTACCCATCAACTGGTGGCATCTTAGGGTGCTTGAGGAGTGCATGAATGGGTTAACCTAGTCAAAAACTCCATGACTGTGTGTCCCCTCCTTTAACCCATTGACCCCTGGGAGTGACACTTGACAGATTTTACTCTGTCTATAAACGCCAGACGATTTTACTCATCAACTGGTGGCATCCTAGGGTGCTTGAGGAGTGCATGAATGGGTTAACCTAGTCAAAAACTCCATGTATGTCCCCTCCCTTAACCCATTGACCCCTGGGAGTGACACTTAACAGATTTTACTCTGTCTAACACCAGACAATTTTACTCGTCAACTGGGGTGCCTGAGGAGTCAATGAGTAACGTTTAAATAATAAAACAAATAAATAGATTATGAGGAGTTCAATACCTTGTATGCTCTTGTGACAGTCATATGAAGTTTTCCCAAAGCCTCCATGTAGTCATCCTTCAATATTTAAGACACAGGATGTACACATTTAAAAGCAAGGACTGCTCCTTGCTGTTTACCATAAAATATTCCTAGTACAACATAGAGTACAAGGTGGCAGCTGGATTGAGTAGAGTAGGCGATTGTATCAACAAAGAGCCGTGTCTAGGAGTGTGTGTGTGTGAGGGGGTGGGGTGCCATTTCTTAATCATAGGTTTGAAATAATCTGTCTTTAATTACTTAAATTTAGGGAAAGTACGGTAGCCAATACTTTTCATTGTCAGTCAGTA
>OX421453.1:7463482-7468482 GCA_949126865.1 Montipora capitata
ACTCAGTGAAAACCCACGTATCAGAACCTAAAATTTAAGAACCTGTTAGGATAAAATTTTCATTTTAAACCCCCTTTTCATAAGAACCTATTTAGCCTAACATTTTCAATAGGTTCTTCTTTTACAAATAAAAATGATGGAACAGATGAAAATACAGGCTGTATATAGAAAAAAAAAGAATTTTACTCTTGGTCAACCATCTAAACCGTATTCTAGATAATAATTTAATACAACTGACACTATACCTACTGTATTCCATATTACATATATATGCCCTGTAGTACATGTACATTATACTTATTTGTACTGATCGCTATCATCAAATTACAATCATGTAAGAACCTACTTAACTCCCACTAAATACCATTTCTATTAGAACCTACGTGTACTTAAGTTGAAAAAATTCAGGTTCTTATACGCTGGTTTTTGTCAGGATAAAACAGATTAACAAGCAACAAGTTAAACTCAAGTTTCTTTCTGTTGTTTTAGTCACTGTCTGGTTTGGTCCCAGTCTTGGTTGGCATGACACACTTTCCAGTGAGAAATTCCCTGGAGCAAATCTTATCCAAGACCAGAACCAGAACAGTTTTGAATGTTACATGCTGAGTTTTGTCCCGCTAATGTCCCAGTTTTTTCCCAGGTTAAGGGGGTGGGGGCATTTACAATGGCTGGTGCATAATATTATTAGATGAAGCATTTTTCTTCAAGGGCAAGGCATTTTACTGCACCTGTACAAAATGTTAACTCATCTTTGAACGTTTTGCTGCAGATGTTACTATAGTAGTAAATGTTATATTAACTAACCAATCGCTGCTCAGAATAGTGGGGTGCTGGGATGGCGCAGTGGTGTCAGAGCACTCGCCTCCCACCAATGTGGCCCAAGTTTGATTCCCAGAGTCGGTGTCACATGTGGGTTGAGCTTGTCGGTTCTCTACTATGCCAACGAGAGGTTTTCTCCGGGTACTCTCCTCAAGCTCAAAATCCAACTTGATTTGCTTTAATTGTTAATTTCAGTTTACAGTGTCCGCAATTAGTGCTATAGCGCTAGAACGACTACACACTTAAATAAAGTACCTTTTCTTTCCTTTCCTTTATGCACAATTGTTGCATGCATTGTATAATTTCATCATCACAAAATAAATTGAGAATTTTACAGGTTATAGTTTTTACTGCATCAAGGAATTAAGAGCAAGAAGCAAGAACACCCCTTAACACTCAAAAACCTATAGCCACAATATCGCAACCGTCTAGCTAGATACAGTAAATGAACCACGTAATTGACAAGCAACTCTCCTACCCAAAATCTTTCGGGAACGACCCTACAACGCTGTAACTTCCAAAGTTTTCGTCGTCTTCAAATGACTATTTCACACATACAAACCAAAAGAAGCAAACAAGGTTAAAAAAAAAAAAAGGAAAGTGTCAAACACTTACTGCATATAATTTCAAAACAATAATGATTAGGATTTCTACCGTCATATTGGAGAAACGGACGGAATGAACGCACAGGGAAACGCAGGTCATGTGACAATCAGTCAGTTGGCACAACTTCCGGCGACGATGACCGATGTAGCAATCTGTAGCAATGCGAGGATTTCACGAGGTATAGTTCGGTTTCTGCGGGCGGTGTTTTTCGGTTCGTGGGCGCTGGACATGTGGAACTATGCATATTTCAACGTTTTCACGGTATTTTGTCACGACTTTTTTTTTCCTGTTGGAACTATTGTTATAGCATTACCACTGCAATGAGAAATGCCTGAATAGGAAGCAAGTAAGGGTAAAAACGCTTAGGTACGACGCATATCGAGCTCGTGTATCGCGGATCATGGCGTGACGCCTCGCGTGAAGAACACTCGTTCCAACTTCCGCTCAAAATGAGATTTCCGAGAAACACTTCGTCTTCTGGGAACACTGGCGCTGCGCTACTACCGTAGATCTTCGATATGGCAAATGCTTCAGTAGTTGCTTCCTCGAACGCTACGTAAGTAGAAAAAAAAGGAGTTTGATCATGGTAGAGTTCTTTCAAAGTGGCGATGTGTGAGATACGTGCTTACCGACTATGATTTTCAGGAAATTAACAACTATTTCCATTCGAAGCCAAATGAGGTTTTGGCATAATAGAGACTCATTAACACCGTTATTGAACGATCTCAGATGGCTCTCAGTGCTTGCCATGCTGGCACTTTATGATGCAATTTTAACTTTTAATTGTTTAAGGGTATCAGCCCCAAAGTATCTTAGCTCACGCCTTAATACACGTGCTTCCGTTCATGGGAGAAACTAGAAATTAAAAACAAGTTAGACATCCCAGCGTTCATTACAGCTGGCCTGGTCAGCGCTCTTTTATTTATCGAGCGGTGAAATGATGGAACACGCTCCCTGAAGAAATTACTAAATGGGTGAAGCTTACACAGTTTTAAATATAAAGATAAGAGTCATTTTAAGACAGTTTTTAAATGGAATCAATTTATTATATTTTATTATATTTATAGTTTCATATTATTGTACATATTACTTAGTTTTGTAAATTATTACGGAAGAACCCTTTGGGAGCATTGATAAAGTCAGTCATTTATTCATTCATTCATTCAACAAGTTATGACTCCGTTTGTGAAAATCTCCATCCTTAAGCTTATATCATAAACAATAATTTTATAATTGCATATCAATAGTAATAAACAGTAATTACAATACCAAAGTTTAGCAGTGTCGCATTTGAAGCACATGATGAAGGTGTCTCGATGAAAGTCCGCAGTCAAAATGTACAGAGAAAAAAAGTACCTGTAAGCTTAATTTAAAAAAAGAAAATGAAAAAAAAAAAGTTGTCTGGATGGGTAATCCGCGGAACGAGATAGACTTAGAGGTAAACTTACTTGGAAGGTGTAGATTTTAATTTAATGCCTAAGCCCTTCATCAGTTGGAAAAGAGGAAAAAGAAGAAGTAAATACAGTGTTTGGAGAGCACTTGAAAATGTTCAGTTTTCATTTTATGGCACTCTCCAAACATGAACACACATCAGCTAGTGCTGATCACATATGAAATTGAAATTGAAGTTCATGCATCTGGAAAAACTGATTGCCACTGCAAAGTATTAGAAACCTTGTTCATACTGAAATTGAATCCGACCTTAAATGCTAATCTTACCAGTGACAAACTGTCACTTTATTAATATGTCACTGCTATTTTTAAGTCTTACCCAGATTGCCCACAATTTCTTTTGAAATATAAATAGTTTTTCATATACAGTGTAATAACGGTTACTTTTAAAAATGTATGTTGCCACATATGAAACGTCAAGTCAGATTTTAGAAAAATGTTTAAATGCATTGCTTCACTATGTTTTTAACTGCTTTACATGTTGTTTTTGTCATAAAAGTTAAAAGAATCCAACGTTTACTATGCCATTGGAAAAAAAAATTCAAATGTTCTACTTTAGGTTTATGAAGTTTGTATTTTAGTTACTGGTACAATGCTAATTTACACACATTTTTTGTTCAACTATTAAATAAAGGCAAAGCACCCATATTTCATTATTGCTGAATTTGACCATGTGATTACAAAACTGTGTGCAACATTCAAAGTGGAATTAAAATTACGCTGCATATTCAGTGCTTTCAGTAAGTTGTGCAGTAGGTACACCTGTAGCTGGGAAAGTAAAGTAGACGGCTGTGGAATCCTGAGCGCCGAGGGTGTGAGCCTGTCGGGGGGTCCGGGGTCTTCTCCCCCAGAAAATTTTGAAATTTATTAGCTTGGAAATGCCATTTTTCAGCATTTTCTAAAAGTTCTTTCCCTCTAAAAGGCAAGGTAAATTAGGCAATAAAAGCCTACAATTACAGTCAACTGTGAAATAAATTGCTGGGTTATTAGTATTTAAATACACCATAGGCAGAATATCTTGTAAATTGAGCACTAAACCCTAAATACACGATCTTCGTTCTGTTTGCTTGAATATGTAGACAATTTTATTTTCTTGAGAAAAAGCTCCATAATTCGGAGTTTAGTGAAGAAAGTAACCGAAATTATTTTCGTGATAGAGAAGGGTGGAAAAGCACTACACATTAGAACTTTCAAATGGTCTTGCGAAGTGGGGGGCGGGTTGGACCAAAGTACCCGGCGGTCTATCACCGGTAACTGCCTTCTACTGAAACCCCTGATATTACACATACTACCAGTAAATTTGTCTTCTTCAAGTCAAGTTTAATAGAAACCCACCTGTAAATCTCTCTACTGAGGTGGATTCTTGCACTGTGGACAAATCCACTCTCCACCTGGCGCTGTTAAAAGCCGCAAGGCATCGAAAATGAAACCACTCTATCAGATAGTCTTTACGTTAACAGGCAATTATGTGTCCCCACTCAGGCCCTCCACTAATACACCATGAGTAAGTGCAGTCTATAACGGCTTTACATGCACCTACTTGCCAATGTTTTTTAACGTCACTTGTCGAGGTGTCTTACATCCACATCTCAACGTCATCAGTATGGTGTAAGGTTTGCTGTGCTAGCTCTGGGTGCTCTATCTCATTGGGGGTCAGTTCTAGACTTTCCTTTTGTTTTCTGTCAAAAGCATCTTTTATTACTATGTATAATAGTACTCCAGGAGATGAAATGTGAGCATTACTTGTTACCCTTTGACTGCCAAACCGGCCTGAACCGGGTGGAGCCCTGGGAGTCAATGGGTTAAAGTGCATTTACCCATTGCTAGCATCTCTTCTGTTTCCATGTAATGTCCACTACAAACTCCACTGGACTTTTCACATTCCTTGGCTGCCCAAGGTTTTTAAGGGTTGGGCACTGGAAATGACAGGTAATGAATACTTGGTCCTCCTGGAAACCATACTGAATCATTGGTGGGTCTTCCATTCTTGCAAATTAGATGAATGCACCCCTCTTCGTAGCAGGCTTTAAGAAGGAACACATAATTAAGGTTTTGTACCCTGTGCTAGTTTCTTAAGTTCCAGACATTTTCAAAGTAATGATATTGACTTGGTTCATTTTTCT
>OX421453.1:7473482-7488482 GCA_949126865.1 Montipora capitata
GGTGGTAATTTAGATGAAGTTGGGCAGCACAGTATATTCTCTTTAATATGTATATTTATCACTTAGCCCAAGTTTTTCCTTGGTCCCAAAATCCTTCTCAAGAATGGTTATATAGCTGAAACATCAGTTTAATTACATGTACTGATAATTTATGATAGATGAATGTACCTGTAACAGTTACTTATAGTTCAATTTTGACCTCTGGTTTAATTTTTTTAAACCAGTTTAAAATTTTTGAACCAGTCCAAAATTTTGCAACAAGTTTAAATTTAAAAAAGAAAGGATTTTCCTTTTTTGGGGGGTCCCAAGCTTTTCCAAACTTTTCTGTTTTATACTCTCCCATATTTGAACTTGAACTCCAGCTTACATTGTATCTGTGGATATGCTGTCCACTCTCTTGTGCACTCGCCCACACAAGCAGTTCGTGCAAATTCTTCATAATAATTGATAATTAAGTACAGTCACTGTGTTTTATTATTCATCCGAGGCCACTCTCTGTCCAAACATTTGGACACCATGCACAGCATGTGGTAAATCTAGCAGTGATAAAATGGTGCACTCGCGCCAATGTTACATAGTGTAAATGAAATAATTTATATAGAAAAATACAGGACATGAAAACACTCACAAATGAATAACTGAGATGAGAATGTATGAGATGAGATTTACAACAAGCTAAGGCCAAGCATTTCTTAAAAGAAAAAAAAAAACAGATTGAAGCAACGCTGCCTTTCAGGAAAGGAGGATTGATCTGAACCGAGTAAAGTAACAAAATTGGAACATCAGGTGCAAACGTAAAAGAAAATTAATGGACTTACAGCAACAGCAATAATTTACTCTTCACAGGAAACAACACTAAAGTAGTTTCAAAACAGGGACTGTTTCAAATCTTGTCCCATTTAGTAGACAGTCGAAAATCTCACAGAGGACACATTAGTATGAGAAATTATGCAGAAATGAGCCAGAAAGTTGTTAACACACTCGTCAAAATGTGCTTATTCCGTCCCTAGGAATGCCCACAAATAAATGGCAGCTCCAACATTTCTCTCTTTGGTAGAGATCGACTGAATGGTAAAAGATCTCCATTGTACACCAACAGTACTGCTTTTAGGAAAAATATCTGGTATTGAAAAAACATTCTGCTTGCGCATATAGTGAACAATTTAAAAGTTTGGAAAATCCAAATCTCCTACAAGATTTAGGTCTGTGCAGTGCTACTAAAATGACTAATTAACTTTCGATTATTCCAAAGAAATTTCCTTTACACCAGTTTGCATTAATTTTGTAAACATGCCATTTTGCAAAATTTGTCATTTCATTTCAAGATAAATTGAAGTTTATTCATAACTTAACAGTACGAAATAATGATACCATTCCTACATGTGCATGTAGTTGATTTCGGGTAGTTATATGTACTACGTACTCTTGTTGATTGAAAATCTGAGAGACAAATATTTATAAATCTTGTATCAAACTATTTAAGTTAATATAATATTATTATAATTTGCTGAATTAATCATTAAAGAATATTACTGTTTTTCGATCGTTACAAAAATTATAAGTCCTACTATGTGAAAGACGAAAGGGTTTAGCTCTGAGGAAGGTGTAATCGTATGCTTGTGACATGGGTTCATGTGACATTGTAGAGTTTTCATTCTGTCTGTCTTTTTATTCCCAAAACCTCCCTATCATTAAATGGTGTCAGAAGTCAGCATAAACAAGAGAAAAGAGACAAAGTGATAAACATGTCAGAGCCGGGCAGCAAGGGAGCATCCCAACCGGGGCAGCAAAACCCAGCGACAACCTCAAGTGTTCAAACACTGCAGCAAATCTTCACATCTAACATGCTGATTCCTCTGAAGCTAGACCTTCAAGGAGACCTTGCAAAGAGTTGGCGAAATTAGCTTCAGATGTGGAAGGCGTACGAAACAATAAGTTAAACAGGTTTGACTTGGAAACTGAACCACTACCGAGTCGCAACTTTCATCACTTGCATCTGACCCAAAGCCATAGAAATCCACTCTCAGACTGGTTTACCTTATTTACATCAGAGGAGGACAAAGGTTAGGTAGGATTGACACGGTATTAGAATTATGGAATAATTATTGCGTGGACAAGACAAACATGATTTACGAGTGCTACATGTACAAATTCAATAACAGAGCACAAGAGCATGGTGAGAAAATTGTCGCCAGTGCGCATCTGCAGTCCGAAAGTTAGCTGAAACTTGCCCCTTTGGAATCTTGAAAGATAAGATGATACAAGACAGAACTGTGTGTGGCACTTTAGAAAAAGGCCTTTGCAAGAAACTATTACAAGAGTCAGACCTCACGCTGGAGAAGTGCATAAAGTATTGTAAAGGTGCTGAAGCCGCTTATAGTCAATTGAAAGATATTTCCAGCCACGGAGCGGAGTCAGTATAGTACATCAAGTCAGTAAACCCATGAAAGGAAAGCGCCCACCTAGTCAGAATGTCAAGCACAACAAAGATTTCTGAAATTGTAGGATTAATACTGTGGCAAAACAGGAGTGAAAACCAGTAAAATGACCAGCATATGGTGCTCCAAGAAACCATTTCAGTTTGGTTTGTCAGCAGAAAACACAAACAGCATCTACGAAACCGCCATGCCACATTTACACCTACGGAAATAACCCTGAAAGTCTATGAATTGCATGAGGATTTGCCATCTTCATCTGAGGACGAACTCTGGGCCTTATCCTTCCCAGAACAAGTCAATACTGTCAGCGACAACAAGAATATGATCTATGCAGCCATGGAAATTGGAGATCAAACACTACAGATGCAGATAAACACCGGAGCATCTTGTAATGTTTTACCACACAGATACCTGCCGACTAATATGGAAGTTACAAGAACAAAGCAAGAACTTGTGGCGTATGCCAAGTCAAAATAGAGTGTAATACGAACTGCAACAGTTTCTGTCAGAAACCCTAGGAATAGTGTGGAGTACAGTCTACAATTTGGTGTGGTGGAAGATGGATTCACACCTCTTCTTGGGCCTGAAGCAGCGCAGAGAATGGACCTGGTAGTTGTCCATCATCAGAACATTATGCACTCCATCAGTGTAACTTCAGACCACTCCCAGCTTTAGGAAGAGCACAACATTAACAGTTTGACAGAAGAAGGAATTCTAGCGGAGTATGCTGATCTCTTCAGAGGACTGGGTAAGATGGAAGATAAATTTCACTTAGAAGTGGACAAAACAGTTGCCCCAGTGGTAATGCCACCCAGACGTGTCCCAGTGGCAGTAAAAGGAAAAATTAGAGAAGAACTTGGCCATCTTGAGGGGCTAGAAGTACTGAAAAAGGAAGACCAACCTACGGAATGGGTTTCCAGTTTGGTTGCCACTCAGAAACCAAGCAGGAAGGTATGAGTTTGTACCAATTCCCAGTGCCTAAATCAGGCTCTCAAGAGGAGACATTACCCTCTCCCCATAATTTAGGACATCTTACCAGAGCTGTCAAAAGCAAAAGTGTTCACCAAAGCCGATCTCAAGAATGGGTTCCTCCAGATACAACTTGACGAAGAATCAACATTCCAGACCCCTTGGGGCAGGTACAGATGGCTCCATATGCCATACAGAATTACAGTACCGCTCAGAATTAACCTAACAGGGAACGCTGAACGGAACGCGTTACATATTCGTTCAATTTCCGTTCTCTTATCCGTTCTATATCCGTTCTATACCCGTTCCGAATCCGTTCCAGCTCTGTTCTCTTTTGTTTCATTGGACGCGTTCCATGTAACGCATTTACAAGAAAAAGAACGCGTTCCTTTGAACGCGTTCACAAAAACCGGTAACATTCACTGCGAGATGAAGATGGGATTGTAACTTCGTCAAGCAGTTAGTCTTTTCCTAAAACGAGGTTTTTGCGCTAGAGATATAAAAAAAAAACAGTTTAATTATTGCAGTGATCAATAAGATTTCTTTTTCAATGGTGCAAAAATATAATATTTGATTGTATACAAAAAGTGAGCAAAACAAGGACAAAAGACGACTTACGTATAAATGTGGCCTTGCGCACGGTATTGGTTGTCAAACGCTTACCGACAATACCCGAAGTTTATCTGTTATTTCTTTGTTACAAAGTATTTATCTGGAATAATACCGAAAATAAAAGCTTGTCTATTATGTCTGCTGTTTATTTTGATACTTTCCTTGTGTTGATTTTGCTTTGTTAGCGGACAGCACAAAGACAAAGTTGGTGGAATCCGAAAATTTTTCGTTGGACGTGTTACATTTTGATCCGAAACATCGCACTTTTAATTTCGTTTCTATCGTTTGTATCGCTTTAACCTTTCTATCGTTCGTTTGGTTCGCGGCAGCTATCGTTTGAAAGAATGGTAAAAAAGAAAGGTTTAAAGCGTTTTTTAAAAGGTTTCGAGGGTTTAAAGTTTGTACTTTGCGTGAGAGAATTAGTCACGTATTGAGTAAAAATTGTCACGTGCTAGGCAACCAAACTTGTTTAGTGAAGCAGAATGAGCCAGTTGTTTTGTTTGCGTGCTTTTCACGGCTAGTGGAATTTTAACGTGTATTTTCGGTAATGTACAAAAGAAATATCTTAAAGAAACGATTAAAGTGAAGGAAACCCAGTGTTTTACAAACGATTTAAACCGAACGAACCAAACCACAGATCAAACGATAAATTTATTTTTGGCGTGATGGTTAAAAATTTAGTGAAAAAACTAGTCGCGTAACGCTAGTTCTGGTTCTACAAATCAAAAGTACTCATTGTCTGTGGATGAACGGTATTATCCAACTAATGTGTACGTAAATTTTCAAGCCTCTTTGGCCATATTGAGAAAAAGAAAATATTCACACTAACCTCTCAACCCCGTTCACTGCAACTGTTTTTCTCGCTGATTTGAAGTGCGGGTTTTTTTGTTTTGTTCTTAATTGAAAACAGAAAGATATTTTGAAGCTTTCTCTTTACCAGCTAAATGCACATGAAATGTACTTTCCATCTCCGTTTTCAGATTATTACAGTTTCCTAATTGTAGTCTTAAAATCAAGCGTTTAATTTAGCGGCCTTGAACACCAATCCCTTTTTTAACCGGGCCGGGTGTCAAGCGACACGCGCCTAATGCTAACAAATGTGGACTTCACAAAGTACACGTAAATCTCGCTAAGCAGGGACGTTCTCTAGAACGCGTTCCTGCAGATGAGAACGTGTTCTAGAGAACAGGTTAAAGAGAACTTGTTTGTTCCATATCCGTTCTGCCCCCGTTCCATATCTGTTCTGTTGCTGTTTCATTTCTCGTTCAAGTTTCGTTCTGATCGCGTTCGCGAACGCGTTCCATGTTAGGTTAATTCTGAGCGGTACTGTAGTCCAGCACCTGAGTGTTTCTACCAGCAGCTTGATCAATGACTGGAGGGCTGTAAAAGTTTTTACAAGATAGCAGATGATTTGCTCATGATTGACCAAAGTGACACAGCCAAGGGAGCAGACCTTGATCATGATGACAACTTGAAGAATTTGTTACACTGTTGCAGAATGAAAAACATTAAACTGAGTAGGGAGAAGTTTCAATTTAAGTGTATTGGTGAATTGCACTCATTGGTCATGTAATGACAAAGACAGGATTGAAAGCAGATCACAAGAAGATCAAGGCAATAGTCAAGATGGATTGACCAGCGGATTCTCAAAAGACTTGTCCAAAATGTGTGAACCACTATGCCGCCTGACACACTGGGTCTCTGAATAAAATTGGACCCATGAACGCGAACATGCCTTTGAGCTTGAGAGAATTAAAAACGCTGTTGTCAAAGCACCAGTGCTTAAGTATTTCAGTGAAAATGACCCAACAGAAGGTCAGGTAGATGCATCGCTGGATGGGCTCGGTTTTTCGCTACTGCAGCATGGTCAGCTGGTCACATTTGCAAGTAGAGCACTTACACCTGCAACACCTGCAGGGAGGAAGTACTCCCAGATTGAAAATAAGTTACAATTAGCCCAAGTCTGTGGGATGGACACAGCCATTAGTCGCTATCTCCCAGAAGCCATTAGTGTCTGCACCTAAGAGACTACAGCACCTGCTGCTGCAACTTCAACTGTATGACTATCAGATCCGCTACAAGCCAGGCAAGGAAAAGTTGGTAGCTCACCTTGTTAAGAGCGTACCTCGAGGACTGTAAACGCTCACCTACAGAGTTGGAGATAGATTGCATCCATGCCAGCCACTTCCTCCCCATCCCAGATCACCAAATTAAAGACTCCAGAGAAAAACCGCTTGTGACCCAAAATCTACAAACAGTAACTCTGAAGAAAACAATTTTTGATGGTTTCTACTTTTAATTAGCATATGAGACAGACTCTCAGTTCACGATGGTGCAGCATTCAAAGGTGTAAGATGCATTATACCGCTTACTCTGAGACATAAGATCAAGGAGAAGCTTCACAAGTCTCAAATTGGGATTCAAGGATCTCTACGTAGAGCTAGAGAGACTAGCTGTGTATTGGCCAGGTATGAAAGCAGAAATCACAAATCACTGACTTTATCCAGAAATGTGACATCTGCATGTCATTCCAAACCAGCTAGACAAAATAACCACTCATTTGCCAGGAGATGAATTCCAACAAGGCTTTGGGAGAAAATAGCAACAGACATATTCATGCTAGATGACAAAAGCTACCTGGGTACAGTTGACTTTCATTCTGGATATTTTGAAGTTGACGAGCTACACAAAAAAAAAAAAAACAGAACAGCCATCATAAAGAAATTGAAGAAGCACTTTGCCACACATGAGATACCAAATGAGCTAGTGACTGACAATGGGCAACCCTTCAACTCCGCTGAGTTTGAAAACTTTCTGAGATCATCTGGGACTCAGCATAAAACCAGCTCCCCTGGGTACCCCCAAAGCAATGGGCATGTACATGTAGAGAATGCTGTTAAAACAGGTAAAAATTTAATCAGGAAAGCAAATGAATCAGGAGCAAAATATTACCTTGTGCTATTGAGCTGGAGAAACACACTAACTGAAGGAATGACTTCCTCTCCAGTACATGCAGTGAATGGTCGGTCAGTGCATGCAAACTCAGCTGCTAACTGCTGAAATGCTGCTCAAACCTCAAACCCCAGACACAACATCCACAACGGATCAAATAGTCAGAAGGAGGGCAAAGCAAGCCCTCTGTTTCAACCAGAGCTCAAAGGAGCTTCCACCATTACAAACGGGTGAGACAGTCAGAATAGTGCCACAACCTGGAGACCCCAATTAAAAATGGCTCAACGGGAAAGTGCAAGAGCAAGCCAATGTAAGATCCTACAATATGAGAACTTGTGACATATGCCAAGTCAAAATTTAGTGTATGAGGAACTGCAACTTACAGTTTCTGTCCAAGACCCGAGGAATAATGTGGAGTACAGTCTACAATTTGTTGTAGTTGAAGGTGGATTCACACCTGAAGATGGAAGAATCTTGTGGCAAACACCTCCGAAGAAGTAGACTCATTTCCCAGCTGCGCCATGCCCAGTGATCCTGCATCAGAAATTCCATCTCAAAATCAGCCAACTGCCACGGACAAACTTCAAGATCCCCAGCCATCAAAAGCCGTCCAGTATCAACTGTTAACAATGCCAAATGAAAAGGACCAGCACAAACAGTGAGCAAAATGGTTGGGTACAGCACAGAGTAAACACCAGCCTTCATATGAAACTTGTGACAGATCTCAACTGTCCAAGATTACAAGTACAGTCACAAGAGATGGATATGTGTCCAAGCCACCCATTTAGTACCTAAAGGACTATGCTTAGTTGAACGTGCATATGCTTTGAAGTCCTGTTCTGTTAAAGTTCATACCAGTTTGCTATCGTTTTTTCTGTTGTTCTTTTATCCGTTTTCTTCTTGTTTTTTCAAAAGTTACAGTAAAAAAAAAAGGAAAAATAGGATACAAGGTGTAATGGTACATGTATGCCTCTTTGTCATTCTGCCGGTTTTTTTATTCCAGAAGGGTAACGCTTAAAACGTCAGCTTTCAAATTTCTTCACAGTGGTCAATTTACCATATCAACTCACTTGATAAACCCTTTCTTTATTTCACTTTTCCACCGACACGGCACCAATTGAAAGCTTCTTTATAATCTAACCCCTTTACCCTACATGTGAAAGAATGCTAATTACTTCCAATAATCATGAACCAATATTCTTAACCCAATGACCAAGCCAATGGTTGTTTTCTAAAGACTATGCATATAAACACTTCAAATAAGTTACATGTACTTCAATCACTGCAATGCATGCCAATCCCTTACCACTATTGAGAGCTTAATTATAAACCCTAATTCCTAAAATTTGGGCAGTGTCACTAAACCCTTGAATGAACCCCACCCCCATCAGTATTTATCAGAAAATGCATGTTGGAGCTAGGGCTTGCTTTCATTTCTTGGCCTAAATGCCATTAAATTCATCATGCTAATCTCCTGATAGTCATGAAACTCATGACTTGGCTTTCACTTTGCATCTGCTATTTTGGCATTCATTCTGCAGGTTTTTAGTAGGGAAACAGGAGACTATTAATTTTGCAATCTATTATAAACCATGCAAGAGATAAAAATAATTGCTAGTCTTTTAATAATGAGTTATCTTCACTGAAAAAGCTTTGTGTTTCTCAGTTATCCAGGGAATTGTTACTGTTGTCGTGTATGGAATCTTGTTTTACCCATTTTTTGCCTGTCTAACAACCAATTACAAGCTGGTTGGATCACTAATGGGATTTTTGTATGCTGCCGTCAGGTATGAAATTAATTATGGCTCGGTAATGAAAGGATTCATGGGCAGATATTAAATATTTACCATGAAGATTAAATTAAGAGGGGAGAAAAACAAAATTGTAAGAAGCCTCACTGTTTAAAGAATTAAGACTGATTTATAAGACTCCACTTCTTCTCTCTGCAGCTTTTGCCTGACCCTAATTTGCACAAAATACCGCTTGTGAAATGCACACCACTCAATTGTAAATTATTCAACACCAAGTGTCTTGTTATGTCAGCTTTGTTAGGTATAATCTCCAACCACAGAAATTAACACTGTAAAATGGTTAGCTTTATGATGAAATAATATATGAAGTGAATCATATATTGAACTGCAGATATGAAATTAAGTATTTAGCTATGATCCTCGCAGTTATGGATGCAATTTTTGCAGTTGCATAGGGAAGCCTGAAAAATTCAGGACTTCAACGGGGTTTGAACCCGTGACCTTGCGAGGTTGCGAACTAACAAGTCAGAAGTGCAGAGCAAGTCACTCTCGTACTTATGAACATCGGTTTGCAATAAATTACATGCATTTCTGGACTTAATTATTTGCCTTTTACTGGGCTATCCCCTTGCAAAAATTAAAAGGTAAAAAGATTCAAGCCTGGCTTTGTAAATTCCTTTTAGTGAAATACATGTAATATTTATCGAATGAGAATACTGCAGCAAAGCTGCAATTTTATGACAGATTGGCATGCTCATGTTTATATTTATTGTTCCGTTGTGATTACTGACAGGAATGCTAAGAATTTCCTGTGGTTAGGCTGCAACAAGTACTCTGTTATTTACAGTGTAATGTGATCATAGGACTTCTTTGTTTCTTTTTCAATACCCTTTTTGTATTTGTTTAGGGTTTTAGAGTCTCATGCAAGTAATGCAAGTTGAGTTTTAGAATACAGTCTTGTGTTTTGGAGATCTTGGTCTGTTTTGATTTGCGTCCCTTACTATCCTTTGCAGTCAGCGACCCTACAATACTGTATAATTATAAAAATATAAGGACTTACTGAAAATGAGTATTAAAGCATAACATTTCTGTTTACTTAATATTTTTATTAATAATTAAGATTTTATTTGAACAAGTTGCATCTAAATGACATGCATAGTTGTAGTACTACTGATACTATAGTAATTATAATAATTATAATGAAATTAGGTTGGGATTGCCTTTCCCCATTTTTATACAGCTAACTAGTACTTATTGTACCTAACTGTACGTTTTACTTTATTATTTTTCTTTGTCATATACAGGTTTTCCTTCCAACTTGTGTTGTACTTTCAGTGTGGAAGCAGTTATGTGAGAATCAAAAATGCATCCTCGTTGATTTTATTTTTCAGTATAATTTTAATAAATTACTTTTCTTTTAAAGTTTCCTGATTTTCATTTTTTTTTTAGAAGCAATTGGCTGATTACATGTATTTGTACAGTGTTAAGTTTGGGCTTATAACAATTACATGTAGTTGTTGCAGATTCTAGCCTTTGGTTTTGGTGAGTGGATACTTACAGTCAATGCAGTCATTGCAAATGCAACCAATTGCTGTTCAATCCTTTGTTTTCCTTTAGGCTGAGGTCAGGCGTCTGCGGTATCTTGCGGTGCTTACAGACCTCCCAGTGCTCTTGTGCCTTCTGTTTATTACCATGAGGTTTGCTGTTCTTCTCTGTGTTGAAGTCAAAAATAAATGGTCTGCTGATTCCACAAGAGGCACCTGTGTAAGTGGTTGATCATAACAAGGAGTTATTAAACTTTGTCATCCATTTAACACCAGAAAACACCTCCAAGCTTTCTATTGCCGAGATTATTAATTTTTTCCTGTTCTGGAAGCATAACATTGTAAAAATATCACTGACTCACAGCAATCAGTATTCAGTACAACCAATTTGTAGGAGAAACTGGAGGATCTTTGAGGGTGCGTTTACAAAAGCATAAGATGGGCTCCACTTCAGTTGTTTGTGGACCTTGTAAGATCTTGATAAACATAACATCAGAATGCAAGATGTCAGAGTTTTAGCACTTTTTTCAAGGAATTTAAAGTTCGAAATGTACATGTAACAGGGATAGGGGCCTGGACCTGCCTGCTGTCAGAAACAATTCATATATTGAATAATCAATTGAACAATATCCAATTAGGATCCAATTAGGCGTTGAGGGATGAGGGCAAGTCTCTAATTTATTAGTAACATTTCTTTCATGTACTAAACAATCAAACTAAATGTGGCACTTCTTAAGGATGTTTTCCTCAGAATTTCAAGAATAGTTTTAAATTATTGTTAAAAGAAGAGTGCCTTGCAATGCAACGAGAAAAACAGTAAAGTGAACATAATAAAGGGTGGATTGGAGCAAATGAGGATTGGGTTGAGGAGGAGAGTTACAAACATGTACAGCTCTTATGCAAAGAAACAGAGTTAAATATGTAGGCCAAACACATCTTGGTGAAATGTGTAAATGTTTTATTGTAGAGAGCTAGTAGCACTAGTGATAAATGTCTGGCTGGAAGGCTGGAAATGGAACATATCAACAGGCTGCTAAATTCAGGTCAAAACAGGTAAACATTTGGGTTGCGTAATGCTTTTTAAGGCCTTGAATAATTGTAATCAAAATTGCTTATATTGTACATGTAATTCTATTTTATGAGTACATGCGGAAGAAAAATGTATATACATGTACTGTGTTGATCTCTTTTGGTAGTGGTCTCTTCTGTCGCATAAGACTGCATTTATTTATTTTTTATTTATCTATTTTTTTGCAGGTAACACACTTTTTGATAGTGTATGTTGATTATGTTTTTGCTAATCCCAAGCCACATTGTAAACGGACAGCTTTTCTCTTAGTTAGGAATCCCATCTCTTAGTGAAGGTTGGGTGCCTGCGACATCCAGGGGCTTCCACTTTTGGCACCCAACCCCTTGATAGAATAACGCCCCCATGCATGGCTGGCACAGTGCCACAACCCAGCCATTAGCCCCCACACCAGGAATTTAAAAAAGGGACCTGTCTCGCTGAACTATCATTGGGAAAAAAGAGAAAACAATATAATTGGGGTGTGTGGGATGCCAAAACAAACTCATTATGAACCACCATGGAGGACAGAACTCCCCTCACTGCCAGAACAAATGTCTTGAGTACAATGTATGGAACTACTGCTCATGCACCTACAAAGCAACCATGCACTGACCACTAGCAACACAGGTGCTCTTAGTTGTTAACTCCTTTAAATTGCATTTAAATGGATGTAACATTTGCATCGCTAAGTGGTGGTTGGGTGCCTGGGATATGCAGATGCTTCCAATTTTGCCAGCCAGCCCCTAGATAGAATATAACTGCCCGCGTGGCTGGCACAATGCTACAAACCCAGCCGTGGCTGCGGAAGCCAGAGCCCCTAAACCGCCAAATCCCAGAGCCACCTAAGAGATTGACACAGCAATGGTCTGCTACAAAATACCCATTACTGCAGCAGCCTTTGGGACACATGGAAGATTGAGTTCACAGGGGTCCTTACATACTGTAAAGCTGGTAAGCATTACTAGTCCCTCTGCCCATTGTTTTGATTACATGTAAGTGATCAGGAATACTGTGTTGAGCAGCTGTCGTAGTAGGGCCAGTGGAGAAACTGGGCAGAGAACCGTCCAGGAATACTTGCTGCTTGTAAGGTTCACGGAATGAATTGCCAGTCAAGAATGGGATGAAGTCTGACCAGCCCTATCAATGTAGAGGGGACCCTGTGAGGACCCCCAGAGTTGGAGATAAGCCATGATTGCGGTGATTGGGCAGAGAGTACCAACCGTGCCCCAGACAAACAAAAGAACACTGTCAAAAAGGGTCAGTTTTGGAACTTTTAATGTGAACGTTAAGGCTGGGGGGACTTTTGCATTGACTTGCAATTCCTGAACAGGTAGATGTATGGAAGGATCAAAGCTGGAGTTGGCAGTAAACTCTCCCAGCCTGCAGAAAGCCAAAGAAACCCAAACAGCAGGTGGCCCAAACCATGATATGATGAGGTCTTGCAGTTACAGTGAACGGTGAATAGCATTCCTGAAGTCATCTCTTACTGGTTGACGCTGTGGGTGATTTGAGCCTTGGCGGTGCTTTATCCCACGGAGAAGACCCAGCGGGCAGGGCTCTACACTAACGGTAGCCAGCTAGCCATAGGCTAGTGAAATTTCAGTTTTGGCTAGTAGATTTTGAGCTTCCACTAGCCATTGGGGCTAGAAAATATTGTGAAGCAGTGGAGTTCTGAAAAAGCACCTCCCGAGAGCTTGATCACAAACAGTTTGCATAAATGGAAACACCTTTTACGTTCATCCCCGACCAATCGCTGATGATCTCAAACAAGACGCATGGCAATGCAAAAGCAAGGAAACGATATGGAAACACAATTGTCAACTGTTTCTGATTGTTTGCGATCAATCAACGATATTTTTTTGCACATGGTGCGTTTTGACAAATTAGAAGCAAGTAATGAAAATGGCGTCCGAGTACAATTGTGGCAATGAGGATTCTCCTCAAAACGGTGTTAGTTAATGAATATCGTAAGGGAATACCCCGCCAAATATATCTGTAGTAAAGATCTTGATCACGTAGAGCCAGTTCCTACAGTATGATTTGATACTGACTTATGCTGCAGCTGTTGCTGCTCCTCGAAAATGAATCGGACCAAGGTGACGTCTCTTGACACTTCCTCTCTGCCTTCTTCTTCGCAACAACTTGAACATAAGAAGAAGTTGAACACGGTGCAAAAACTAATTCTGCTTTTATTTTTGCACCCTTTTCTTACGATGTCACAAGATCAAGTTGCGTAAAGCAATCACACATATGGAAAACAGGATCGCAAACACAAACGCAAAAAGTGAGAGTGTTTGCGATCAAGCCAAGGCAAACTGTTTGCGACTGTTTGTGACATTGTTACGTGTTTGGTAATTTGTAGGTAACAGAGAGCCATTGTCGCTTTTATGACCATGATGCAAAACTGTATAAATTGCTGATTAGCTGATTGAATTACAGGTACTGTGGATAGAAGGAGCCAAACCATTTGCCAGGTAGAATTGGCACTTCTAAGTTAAACTATCAGAAGCAGGGCCAGGAATGATGGAGGCACTGGAATAGCTGTTGGTGTGGCCTTAGGAACTAGCGGATGGAACATCTGAAAGTCAAATCGAGAGAGGGCATCAGCAACTGAGATGGAAGATCCGGCTTCATGGCAGTGGGCAGTATGGTACTGTATATCATATCGTCATATCATTTCTTAATTTCTTTACCCTTTGAATTTGAGATTAGCTTGGTTTACCTAATATCCTCGAGTATTTACTCTCCCAACCATGATATACAGAGGACAGACCAAAACACCGAAAACTCCATGCCCTGCTCTTTGCAAATGGTGTGTGGATTCTTTTACGTTCCACCGGGTTATGGTCATAGAAGGGTTGTGAGACTGGGCCTATGGCTTATCATCCTTATCCGAGAAGACTAGAGATCCTAACCATTAATTTGCAGATGTCATTACAAAGGCAGCACTTCCTGCTCAGTTATTTAAAGACCCTGAGTGTTGGCCTATAGCCGCAGTTTAATCCCTCGACCTCCCACACAGTAGTCTGGTGCTCAACCAACTGAGCCAACCAGTTGGCAGTCGCAGTAAAAGCTAAAGAATGCTGGGCCACCAACGTGGACAGATAATGGAGTAGCACCATCATGTGCGAATCTCTTGAAGTACTGGACTGCAATACCTCAACCTCAACTACAGAACCTGCAGTATCCATTCAGACCTGAAGATTCGGAACTAGAGCCCACTGAAGAGACGAAGGAAAACTATGGCCATTCCATGAGTAGAAAAATTCACGCTACCTTGTGAGATTTAAGTGAAAATCTCAGTTGAGCCATGTGGGGTGGTCCTCCTGTCGAAAAGCAGAGAGCAAATTGACACAGAAAAGTGCGACCAGAAGGAACCACTTTGCCTGCGTGCTGCAAGTTGCCAATTAAAGATGTACTCCACAAAATGCTGATCAGGATAAAGTGTGTTTACTCTAATTGGTTAATTCATTAATTGGGATCAGCAGCAGCTGCTGGAAGAAGGGACCCAATTTTGGTATGCAGAGTTCACTCAGTGGCAATGGAACGGGAGGCAAAGCTCTCTGCTGCCAAGAAGAACAATCTGCAGCATTGAACTACGTAAACATCTGAAGAAAAACAAAAAAACGTTTTGTACACTATTTACACAAGACACAGCTGCTGTA
>OX421453.1:7493482-7498482 GCA_949126865.1 Montipora capitata
CAAGGTCAGACAGGAGCAGGCCATGAAGCACTTATATTTGAACAGACTGAACTGATTTGAGTGTAATTTGCTTCACGGCCAACGTTTGCAAAAACGTAATCCTTCCTTGTACTTGTGCATGTTCATTGCCATGACTTTAAGATCTTCAGTTCCCAAGGCCTGCTCCCGTCTGACCTTGTAGCTCAGTCGATAGAGCAGCAACCCAATGATCTGAGAATTGAACTCTTGAAATCTTTGTGGTGAGTTGTGTTGTCTGGAGATTACCCCACAGATTACATTTGCATGGTTCTTAAATTGGATTTCAATCCAATATAGTGCCTGAAAAGCCTCTTCTGATGTTTTTTTTTCTGTAACTGCATAATTGAAGTTTTCATCAATATAGATACCAACTCCTCCAGCGGCTAGAGACGTTGGGACGTATTCAAACAATTAACCTGGAATTTTTGGATTAAAACCAAGAACATTTGGATAAGTTATCTTTGTCTCAGTGCATCCAAAAACATTAAACCTATATTGTAATTCATCCAATAAATGAACCTGGAAATCATCAAGATTGTGCTTTAGACTTCTAATATTATTATGAAGGAAAGCAAAGGCTCCGTCGCATCCGCAAGGCTCAAGAAGATTTAATTTTAGTTTATTAAAGCTACATGTATGAGGAGAATAATAGCGACTTCGTAATTTTGGTGTAGCAAGATTAAGGTCAGGGTTGATATCACTATGATTGTGTTTAGACTAAACAAGGCTAGGTCGTTTATACTAGTTAGTTTTTCAAGATTTCTCTTAGTTGGTAAATTATCCAGTAAAAGATTATTAAATTGACCATGATAGGAAAGAAAGGTAACATCATAATACGGCAACTTGCGAAAAAGCGATTTAGTTAATTTCAAATCGTCACTACAACTCATACTTAACTAAAACCAAGTCACTCAGCTGGTAGTTTACAAGGAAGATGCGTTATCTTCCTCCAGCCACTTTAGATCTCCAATTTTCGTGATCTTGATTGGCCATCTTCCTTAGGTAGATGTTGGAGTTTTTATGCCCAGAAGTACTGAAGTTTACGGCGATCCTTAAACTTCTTGGCTTCGTAAAAGATCTGTTGCTGATTTGGAGTTAAGTGATCAAAAATTCGCACATTGGCAAGAGAAACACTGTCGGAGAAACCGTCACTGGATCCACTTTGCACATGTCTTGCCGTCGAGCCGTGACTTCATATTTCGCTAAATGCGCACAAATTTACAGATGATTGGTTTTGGCAGGCCATTTTGTTTGTGGCTTTGTACACAGTGGGCAATGTCAATATCCTGCAATGACACATGAGCTCCCATTCGATTAAACAAGGCAACACAGAGGTTGCTTGTCATCTTGGCAGATTCAGGAGAACCAATTTCTGGGATTCCTATATTTTTAATGTTAAACTGGTAGGTACAGTCTTGTAGGTCTTCGATTGCTTTCGCGATGGTGTCAACTTTAGATTTTATCTCAAGAAGGCGAGCATTTAATCGCTGTATTTCCCGCTGAACATGTTGACATGTTGACATGTTAAGAGAAGCTTCGATGCTCTCGCGTGAGCTGGGTGGTTCCATCTGCAGAATGGTCACTTTCAGCTTGTCGATTGTGCAGCTAAAGACTCCACCTGCGCTTTCAACATTTGATTTTCTTTACGTAGTGCTTCAGCCTTCATAATGGGTCTTCCGAAAAGAAGAACTTGTATGTACAAAGTGATTAAGCTGTAAAATTTGAAGAAAGACGGAGGAAGTTAAATTTAATAGAGTGTAATGTGAAGTGCTATATTTCTATCCCATATGAACCATGTGAGCGTTAGCCCTACTGATGGAAATGGGCCCACACAAGGACAGAGAAAAACTCTGACCAGGGTGGGAATTGAACCCACGACCTTCCAGGTTAGATCTCCGCCGCTCTACCGACTGAGCTACAAGGTCAGACGGGAGCAGGCCGTGGGAACTGAAGATGTTAAAGTCACGGAAATGAACATGTACGAGTACAAGGAAAGGTTACCAATTCCCACCCTGGTCAGAGTTTTTCTCTGTCCTTGTGTGGGCCCATTTCCATCAGTAGGGCTAATGCTCACATGGTTCATATGGGATAGAAATATAGCACTTCACATTACACTCTATTCAGTTAACTCTGTTTAAAATATAAGTGCTACACGGCCAACGTTTGTATAGAAGTTAAATTTAGTCGTCTATCTTGCCAGCTCACCGCTGAGCTGGTTCCGGGTGTTTCCCATTCTGCTTTTCGCTATATATTTGCGCTTCGACCCTGATGGTTGGGCAGATACTCAACAGAAGCACACATCACACATCTCTCTTACTTTCTCAATAACCCTCTTGTACTCACTTGGCTGCCATCTCATTAACCCCACCTTAATTTATGTGACATTGAATCGAGGGTTGTGGGTTAATTGCTCTATTGTCTTTGCTTGCCCGTACAAAACAAACGACCTTAACGCAGCGCTGCTTTAGCGACTGACCAGCTTTGCCCTTATATCTGCAGAAAGGTTGCATGATGGCTGCATCGATAGCACTGCGGGAGTTTTGAAAAATGACTGCACGTAAGACATCTCAAAGTCAATTAAGCGCTGCAGGGGGGCCGTGCACATGCTGCACTTGAAACAAACAACCTTTTAGCAGCGCTGCTTTTGCGACTCGCTAACACTGCTTGAGGAGACTGTTTGCTAAGCACTGCAGGACTTCTGAATGGTGGCTGCATCAGTGATGCATTAGCGACCCTTTCGTTGCATATGTGTTGCAAGAGAGCTGCTTTAATAGCTTCACGCTGCTTTAAGGCTGCAGGGAGGATGTCGGGTGATGCGAGAGGTTTTTCCATCTTGGTCTAAGAAAAGGTACCTTGAGAAGCCTTTTAATTTAATGGCCACCAACAACAAGCCGATCAATCGAAAAATGGGTACAAGCAAAAGTATCAAGAATATCAATTAAATTTATTTTGCATAGCGGAGGAGTTACAGGCAAGCTATATAATGAGCTGTATAATGTACAAAAATATTCTACCCAGAGAGCTTCTTCACTGCAGCGTTAATTGTTACATTAACTGATCATCATGCGAGCGGGATTCTTTAAAGCCGTCACGAAAGATGATGATGTTCACACAGCTATCTGATTTAATACATTGCAGTTCTCTGATCATTTCATGTGTCTCTATAGGTAGCCCAAGCTCGATATATGAGTATCCATACAGTACTATAAGCTTATTATAATTAATTAAGCGAGAGTAGAAATATAAGGATTTGTATGGGTAAAACGGTTTTCCTCGAAGTTCTGAAAATTATTGACGAATTAAATAAAAAACATGTTACCTTGCTTCATTCTTATATTTATTTGATTTTGGTACGGTTTCTGGTTCGATTTAGAGCGATTTAGGTGGTTTTTGGTTCCTCTTCTTTCCCAAGGGCACCTAGACGAAGCTGCCGAACGGCATCATCGAAGGAAAAAGGCCATAAATTCGTTCCCAAAGCTTCAAATGCCTCGAAATTCCACGTAGATCATAGACGATTCCTCCGCTGCCCATTTGTCTTCTTTATTCGAGCCTCTTCTACACTGAGAAGAATTTAAGGGCCACCAAACTCTGCAAACATTTGCTTTGAGAGCCATCAAATGGTGTTTTGGTTGGAAGATCGCTTAGCGACCCGCG
This sequence comes from Montipora capitata, assembly GCA_949126865.1. Lineage (NCBI taxonomy): Eukaryota > Metazoa > Cnidaria > Anthozoa > Scleractinia > Acroporidae > Montipora > Montipora capitata. Next base: position 7,497,155 of record OX421453.1, read on the forward strand.
ATTGGTCAATGGGCACAATTGTGGCCAGTCGTGAGTCAATTCGTGAGACTCATCGCGGGTTGCCGAAGGGGGTCGCTATGACTATCGCTCCATTCAGACCGAAAATGGGAAATAATCGTGATGTACTTTGCGAGCGTCGATTTCCCTTGACAGTGAAACCTTTTTGGATCGATCAACGTCTTGGGCTTATATATAAGCCCTGGCCATCTAGTACGAGGTTTGAAATCACAATTTTCTACATAATATAACATTTTAATGAGAATGTATTTGTGACTTGAGTTGAATTTTTGTAAACCTTCGAGACTGGATATAGTACCATACGTACGTACAGTGGTTGATTATAGATATCTTTCAGTTACATGTATAGCCCTGATGTTAAGGCAAATTAAGGAGCACAAAGCTGCTTATTATGCATTGCTTTCACCTTGTTAAACACTGCACACTTTTACATACAATTTTCTTTTAGCCAAAGCATTTGAGCAATGATGTACAGGCTGCATGATCATTGCTTTGTTGCTCTTAAACATTCCAAACTTTTCCTCGAAAATATTTTTCAGTCGTAGCTTTTAAGCAACGATGTGCTGCTTTACTATTGCTTTTTCATTGTTAAGCATTGCAACCTTTCTGCAGCGGTCGATATTCTGCTTCTGAAGCTTGGTCAATGCATGAACGTTGCATAAAGGACGCATAAGCACTGTGCAACCTAAAATAAGAAGTTGTGCAGTGCTGCAAGATCGTTGTGCTGTTCGTACAGGTGGTTAATTTATGTGAAATGTATGGCATGGGATCAAAGTTTTTTGGTCTGAATGAGCTGATACAACTGCTAATGCCAATGCTGCATCTCTGTCAACCTATGTCCATGCTTGTGCGCTGCCAGGTTTATGCCCAAATACATTGTCTACCTTGCTCATGCTGTGCCGTGCTGATTCTGACAACCACGCCCATGTTGTTGCCCATACCCAGTCCTTTGCCATCCCCTAATATCCATGCTGGTAACCATACCAGCGGGGCACTCAAGCATGAACCCTGGCTGCTGCATGCAATGTTCCAATAGTCTTGTCAGGGCACATGCCCATTGTCATATCCAAGCCTGTGAGCATGCTTTTGTCCTGCTGCTGCATGTGCTGATGCCATTAGGTTTGCCTACACCAATACCTATGCAGACTGTGGTTGTGGTTTCTGCCACGACCTTGGCCATTGTAATCATGCCTGTATCAGTGCTTGTGTCTTTATCCATATAGTTACTCGAGTGCATGTTGATACTCAAGTCCAAGGGTTGAATAAAAACTCCTTGGCCAGAAAGTGCATGTATGATGTTTCTGCTTTAA
>OX421453.1:7505982-7508482 GCA_949126865.1 Montipora capitata
AGTTGCCTTGCTGGCTTCACCTACATTAACTCGTGTTCATTCTGTTTTTCCAGAGATCATGTTTTTCAGCTCTATCGTGGTGAAAATAGGTTTTGCCAAGATGTGTCAATTTCTCCCAGGAAACTTGTTGTAAGTTTTTGTTTTGTTCTGAAATCTTATCTTTTTGCTTTCTCTTGCTTGTCACTCCTCTCGTTTTGCCATCCCTTGCCTTTTCTTCTCTCACCACAATTCTCTTCTTCCTTAAATTTCTTCCTCGTGCTCTTGCTTGGCCAATCCAGTTAACACTAGTTAATTTCCTTTTAATAGCCAATCCAAGAAACATTCTAATCCTCGGAATTGGAGTGTTAATTCACATCTAATTCCAGTTACACTCCTCATTGCAATCTTCATCCAAATCCCAACCATCATCCTCATTACTATCAACAGTGAGTTTAAGGCACAGATTACTGTATACTAACTCGCAATAAAACTTGTGCCACCTGCCCTTATCCTGTTGTGCATTGTATTTTGCTTTTACGAGTTGATGTTAACTCGTGTATGGCAGGAGCATCATGAAATCTCTCGCTTTCACTTTATTAGAAAAAAAAATCACGTACAAACAAGACAATGATGGTTGCATAGCTATTCGACGCGGGCCACTTAGACTTCAACAATTTACTGGCTGCCACAACAAAATAAACAGATAGACACTTGGAAATTGATAAGAATTACACGTTAAAAAGAAAATACACATTCAGACAAACGCTGGCCTCTTCTCATTGGATTTATTGTTTCAGGGAAGAAGTCTGAGGTTCTCTGGATACCAGATAGCATACACATTAGCAGGTGAGAATATTTGGTTGTGACCGGCCTACAGTAATAAATATTATTTCATCATGCTAGTAAAAAGGAACTTCCACTCCAGAAAAAATATAACTTTGAACTCCAGAGGGGAAATATATATATATATATATATATATATATATATATATATATATATATATATATATATATATATATATATATATATATATATATATATATATATATATATATATATATATATATATATATATATATATATATATATATATAATTTTTTTTTTTTTTTTTTTTTTTTTTTTCCTCAAAGAAAGCATTTGAATCTGAAATAAATGATTTTTTTAAATCGCGTAGTTTTGTCATAATAATGGCTGGTTTCCACCACCTCAAAAAAAAACATACCTCAGAGTTTCCCCATTGTCATTATGCAAAACCTCTGTGTGAGAATGGTATGGCAACAGTAACACATCACATTTCTTATTTTTTATATTTATTTATTTATTTTGTTATTATTGTTGTTTTTTTTAACATTGATTTTAAAATAAATAATATATAGATTTAGCCAAGCCTAAAAGGGGAACTCCCGCTTCTAACCCCAGAAAGCAAATTATTCACTCTTGTCTTTAATAGAAACGTCTAATTTTGGAGCTGAGGCTGAACGTTCTTAAAGATGTTCTTAATTTTACATTGTATAGCTTTCTAATAATTGAAATCTTGCGGACGTGACCAGGAAACCTATCAAAGTGCTTGCTTTGATGGTGTTGGAGTTTAATATTTTTTAACGATTGTAAATAAGAACTGCTCATTAACTGAGATGTGTGTCGTGATCATGCAATGAGAAAACCATCGTTATGTTATACTAAATGTGCCCTTAAGTATTTGGGTTAATTTACATTTCTTTATCTTTATTTCATGCTTTCATTTAAGATACAAACACCAAAATAAAAACGTTCTCAATCGACTCAGTCTCAGGCTGAGGAATGTTCTTGATACATTCTTATAATTTTGGTTAATCTAAGCCTCAACGTTCTTCTTAAAAAAAGGTTCTTAAAAAAAGAGCATAGTGTTTATGGAAATAGTTATGCTACTGCATAAAGTACAAAATTAATCGTCATTAGTGTGTACAGTTTACAGTGATCAAACAGATCAAACACCTGTTTGTTTCAGTAAACAAACAAGCCTTGCAAACAATCACCAACAATTTTAATCAACATTTAAAACTGAAATTACATGCACAGTAATCTCTTTCACAAGATTTTCTGTTTGACTGACAATCTTTGCTCCCTCTCTCGTCGGAACAATTTATTTTTTGTTTTATGGATTTAACAAACATTGAAGGAATCGAACGCTTTGAATTCATCACAGTGTGCACTGAAGTCGCATCTAAGTTGTCTGGCAATTTGCATTTATTTTGTACTCAACTCTGCAAAGGTAAAAAAATGGAAATGTGACAGTGAAGAATTATTTGAATGAAAGCTTGTTGTCTCTTTTGTGCTTCATTATTTACGGTCAAGGTTCTTTCGAAAAGGGTTTGATTTTAACTGTCAGAAATTTATTTAATAGACCATATTCATATTCTCGGTATTGGACTGGAACTAGCTTGCAATGGAGGCTAATGCGGGGGAATCTTTTCAAATGCAAATACTTTCTAATATATTCCCCCGCATTAGCCTCCATTGCAAGCTAGTTCCAGTCCAAT
>OX421453.1:7513482-7515982 GCA_949126865.1 Montipora capitata
CGGATTGCACCAAGTAACACCCTTTCTCATTAGTGCATCTGGTATACCAGGCTTTTGCACTGGATAAACTTTGAGGCGGAGAACTACTTGTTCTCTATGTATATAGAATATACGCCAATGCCTGGATTGCCGTCTTGTGGATGTTTCCCATGTGGTGCTCGCACTTGCATTCGATGTTGAGCTGCTTTAGGGTGTTTGGAAGATTTTCTTTCATGCAATCCATTGTGCCTACAATGAGATATTTCACCGATATTTGATCAGACTGACTTATTTTATTGCCGACAAGACTGAACTGTAATGACAATGAAGTAATCTGTTACGTAACATAAGCGATAGACGGATGTATGATGTTCATGAAACCCTCCCGGACCAGCGATAAAGTATTATTTAAGTACAGTTACACGGTGTTAAACGAGTCTTGATATTAAGTGTTCAGAGTGTTCTTTAATTCTTTGATAAGCCTCTTGTACTGCAGCTCGTGGTGGTCGTCTTGTTTTTGGGATGTTCTCCTTTTCGTTCTTTTTCTGTATTGAGTTTTTTTTTTAAATTCGACTCCGTCCCGTGACACTTCAATAGGGTAAAATTTTTCAATCGGCCTGGAAATAGTTTCTTTTTGCTGTTCTTAAGGTTATAGACCGTGCAAAACCATCCTTTCCTTGGTGTAGTTCCGTAATGTTTCCTAGTTTCCACTGATTTCGTGGTGTTTGGTCATGTATCAGGACGAAATCAATGGAAACTAGGAATCATTACAGAACTACACCCAGGAAAGGATGGTTTTGCTCGCTCTATAACTTTAAGAACAGCGAAAAGAAACCAGTTATCATACCCCTCAGAGAATTCATCTAGTCGATGTTGTGTAGATCGGGATTGTGGTGTACTGCATTATTAAAGCTATTCCAGAATGTTAACCATTCCAGGGGATTGCCGTCGAATGGTTGGATTTGCAATTTCGGGAGGTTGATGTGGGCTCTGACTGTTGTTTGCTTTCTGCTATGTTTTTGTAATGGAGCGGACTCACCGCTAGTTGTCTCCCTGCAAGACATTCTGTGATTTGTGGGTTCCAGTATAGGATGTTATCTTGAAATGTCAGCACCTCATCTGTTTCGTGTATGATTTCTTCTTCTTGGTCCAAGGCGTTTATGATCTTGTTATCCAGAAGTGATATCGGGGAGTCTGGGTGGTTTAGGGATCATCAACCGCGCCTCCCAGCTCTGTGACCTGGCCCCGGGTCGTATGTGGGCTGAGTTTCAGTTGAGCTCATTCTGATTCCGAGGGTTTTTCTCCGGGTACTCCGGTTTCCCTCCCTCCTCAAAATCGACTCCCAGCCTGTTCCATCAGGCTTTGGTGCTGTTCTCCGAGGTCAAACATGAGTCGTGTTCAGGGGCCGATTGCCTAGCCGGCAGCACAGCTCCTTCAGTTCGACCTTGTTGAATTGCGTCCTTAGCAATTCAGTCTCCGACTGCGAGAAAGGGCGATTAGCAAGTCAGGTCAGGTCAGATATCTCGTCTAAGTGTTTGGTGAGTCGCTCGGTGAGGGCTTTGAGCTCAGTTATATTTGGTGTGTCTGTGTCTGCCATGCGTCGTTCGGCGCGCTTGATATCTTGCGTGCAGTGTCCGTTGTCGGATTTTCTGACGGCCTTGTTGTGTCCTAGTTCAGCTTTTGACATGCGTAAGAGGGTCTCGGCACCAGTTTCAGAGATATTTCACTGACATTTCATCAGACTGACTTAGTTTATTGTCGACAAAACTGAACTGTAATGACAATGAAGTAATTAGTTACTTAGTAATCTGTGACTTAACATAAGTGATTGACGGATGTATAGATGTTCATGACAAATGATGGGTAACATTATGGCTTTCTTTTAGCACGGACATGAAAGCAGGGTTATGTAAAGCACAACAAGGGGGTTCTTACCCTCTCTCAACAACCCTGTATTCAATTACTTGCTAGAATTGCCAATGTTAACTTGCAGTCTGATACTTACATCATGCGACGTTTGTTGCAGGCCTACGATCGGCGTTGCTATTTTCTTGTGGCTTTTCCAGTTTTTCCTTGCTTTTTTTGTCTTCTGCGATAGAGATTTCCCGGACATCGCCGTTACTGTGGATAACAGGTTCTATTATACCTCAAATTATAATACAGAATATATATATACTGTATATCTTATTGGACGATTTAGTGTGTAGTATCGTGGGATGTTTTTGCGAGTCTATTTGTATTTTGGTGATCCTGTGGGGCGTAGGGCGAAATCATTCAATAACTCTATTTATTATTCAACCTTTTCACCTTATATTTTTTGGCAAGTGAATAGGCCACTATCAAGAGTACTTTAATACTCTTTGTTTGCGCTCCAAAATTTTGCATAAGCATTGTTTCCAGTTTCTCTTGGGACTTTTGTAAGTCCTGGAAACAATGCTTATGCAAAATTTTGAGGGAAAACAAAGAATATTATGGTTTTTGTCAGTGGCCTGTACTTAACAACCGAGAACGTGTGACAGAT
>OX421453.1:7520982-7528482 GCA_949126865.1 Montipora capitata
AGCCTATCGGTTGTTGGGGAGTTCTTGTCCTCCTCAACCTCGTAAATGCTTAAGGTCCTTTTGACTCGGACCATGATAACCAGGGCTGCAAAGAATGTGTGGGTTTATAGACCTCCCACGTTATTTACAGAACCAACACTTTTGTTCTTTGTACATGGTAGATGTAGATACTTTTTTGTGCATAATGTGTGCATCATAAAAGAGGTTACCTTCCTGTGTCGATTGTATTTTTGGAATCTCTCTGAGGTTGAAGGGAAATGGGCGCCCACATTCATGGAAAATTGAAACCCACAGCTCAGTAGTGGGTCAAAATGAGTGTTAGATCTGCTAACTTTTGGAAAGGCGTGCAACTCGAAGAGTGAAATTTTGACAGAAAAAAGGTTGATGTGACAAGATTCATTTTATAACCGAAACTGAATATTTGAGTCACTGTAAGAGGGCCGTGTTCTTGATTGTCGACTGTCCCTTTGCTTTTTTCTCAAATCCAGAGTTACAGGCCTGTGGTAAATGATTGAATACGCGAATCGAAAAAAATAGTTAAAACTCAGTCGGCTGTATTGATTGAGTCTAGTTCGTTAGCTAAACTCAGGACTGGGAAACTGTTTACAAAACTGACCTGTCATTGCTTTTCAACACATGTATGAACAGGTGATAAAGTTTATCCTGCCCTGTTACTGTGCTCACATGAAACTTAAGGCCTTTATAACCGTGTTAGTGATCAACTCAAAACTTCTGGCAAACGCGTTGGCCTTAAGTAACCCATCATTCCGGTAATGCTGCATTAATAACGCTACTTTACGTAAATTTTCCATTACTTTAAACATAACTGAAATGCTTATAACAACTGTCATGGTAACTTAATGCTTCCTAGTTGCTTTGTTACTCAAGTGCATAATTGAAGCAATCAAATTCAAAAATAATAATGAATAAATAAATAAAAAACTTTATCAGTTTATTTTGCATCATGATCTTCTTGAGAACTCTGCGCTGTAGAAGATTAGAAAATAATCCCTTGAAAAGCACTCATGCTATTGGGTTGTATTGGTTACTGGTCATTTCTAATTTCACTGGTTTTGCTATCTTGAGGTTGTGCTCTATTGATGTCGGCTTTTACAACAATTTCAGATGCAACGGTGAAGTTAAGGACACGTGGCTATCAGTGGGTAGCTAATGGTGTTCTTGTTGTTGTAAGAAGGTCGAATTTGGGGAAGTCAGCTTTTAAAGAAGAAAAAAAACACAAGAGTTAGCAGTGTTGAAGGCATCCCCACGAGTGATAAAGGCTCACCTTAAGCTCTCTCCTGACCAGCCCAGGTCATATGATGTTGTTTTGTTGGTGTTGTGATCTTGGACTCTGTATTTAGAATTTTACGTATGAAGAAGATATGCCGCCTTACTGCCGCTGATTTAGAATTTACTCTTGCAAGTTGCAAGAGTAAGTTCTAAATCGAAGTCTTTCTAACTACCTGAAAGTTATCTTCTATTTTTGTTGTTGTTGGTGTTCCCCCAGTTAGGTCAACAGGACTTTGACAAAATAGAAATTTGCATCCGCAGAATTGCTCAGTCAGAAGTTTCCTGGTGTACATTTTCAGCACTCTAGCAGAGTACATTTCATCACCCACATAATGCTGGGTTGACTCTATAATTATTACGCTCAAGCCAACAAAAAAATTACATAACTGAGTTAGTACAGCCATTTAAGTAGAGGTCTTGATAGAAATGCAAAATCAGACTGAAGCTCTTGATGGTGTGTTTTGTAGTAAAGGATATCTGATAATGCAGTGATCCACTTCAACATTCAGTGGATGTCATGCATCTATAAACGTTTGGAGTGACCTAGAGTCTCTCCTGGACAATATTGCCCCACCGAATCTCAGACAACTGGTTCAATGACAACTTACAAATACAAAATCTGGCAAAGAGCAAGTCAAAGAGGAAATTGCTCGGGGCCAAAGAAAACGAATAGCAAACTTCAATCAAAAGAGGATGACACATATTTATGTGGTGAAACCAGACACGTTTTCATTTTTAGACATTTTTTGCTTTAATTTTGCAATTTTTCCACAACAACTGCTTTGTGCCATGCCTCAAGAAAACATAGATATTGTGAAACCTCATAGGGGTTCATTGCAATTTTGAGGGCATGGTAACTGCCAAAAATTCTTATAATTAGCAACCGCTCAAGGAAGTTCCGTTTTCTATGTTTAAAAGCATAGAACAATCATGGTAATTCATTTTGATTCCAATAGAAGTGCATCATTTTACAAAGTTTGGGCCCTGGAAATTGGTTGCTATGATTACAAAATGTCAATCATTGTCACAAATTGTAACACTATGGAATGATCTCTACTGAATTAAATCCCTGAAATAAAAAATAATTTTGTGACCGAAAGGCCACCTTCTCGTGTTCATCGGTCTACGCAGGCTTACGAACAAATTGTTGACTAGTTCACATAACGAGATTTTTTTCTGCGAAGACTGAGAGGATGAACAATAATTAAATTCTTTTGCTAACTGAAGGCCTTCAGATGATGAGGATCTTGATGAAATTGATGATGATCATCATCATGAGGTTGGAGGTTGGATGGTAGTGGTCGATATTGATAATGATGTTACATCCAGTTGTTCTGTTGTTTATCACGATGTTGTTGGCGGCAGAGATGAATAATTATGATAATAACGACATTGGTGGCAAGGAGAATAAAGATCACTGTTGTGGCCAGTTCCAGAACACATTTCTGAACAACGCAAATCCCTATCTCAGCTCAATGGATAAGAAAATTAAACCACAGGCCGACCACCATCTTTGTTGTTGTCGAACTGTAGAAAGATAACAACATTACGGCGGTTGCGATTTCCTTGGCAATAAAGTTTGAAAGCAAATAGTTCAATGAAAGATCAAACAAATGGTCAACTGAGTCCTGTATTATGTTGTTTTGGTCGTTCCGAGCTGTTTGAGACGTCATTTTGCGAGATCTGTTCTCGACCGACGGTTAGAGTCAAGAAAATCATAGTTAATAGACGGGAATGGTTATGAAACCCGACAAATTTCTTTGTTGTAGGGTTTTTTCTCTTTTTTGGACTTGGCCGTGGACAAAACACAATAGCTGTTTACTCCGTACTAAGGAACTAACCAATAGAAACGTGTTGGTTACTTCATTCATGCATAGTGTATTAGCGCGAAACAAAAGATTATGCATGGTGGTGGACTTTCCAACGTAAATCTTAGCATCTTCGTTTGCTCCTTTGATGTTTGCCGACCTTCCAAACCTTAGAGTCAAGAAAATTGACAAGGTAGGCATTACCCAGGCGCCTGCTGGTGACATCGTCTTGTTCAAGCTGAAACTGACGCCAAACCAGTAAAATTCTCACCCAAAGCATTGGGGACTGCCAGGAGGGGCTGGGAACTCCCAACGGTCGCGTTGCACTGATTGGCAAATTGAAATAGACTCGAATGCTTCGAATTCCTTTGGTGTGGTTTCTTGTACTGATCATGTTGACAAAGCTTTATTATGGATTTCAGGGTCTCCTTTTACGGTGAAGTTTGGAAAGATTAAGCTCAAATTCGGCGAATTTATGGGGGCATCCCTAATCGATTGGATGCTGGTATTTTTAAGGTGAGAATGTCACTGGTTTGTTGTCAGATTCAGCTTGAACAAGACGATGTCACCAGCCAGTTAGGGTTAGGGTGCTGCCTACCTTGTCATTGTTCTCATAGTTTATAGAGGGGACTGGTTTGGAAGGTCCGCAAACATCAAAGGAGCAAACAAAGATGCCAAGATTTAGGTTGGAAAGTCCACGACCATGCACAATCTTTTATTTTGCGCTAATACACTATGCATGAATGAAGTAACCAACACGTTTCTATTGGTTAGTTCCTCAGTACGGAGTAAACAGCTATTGTGTTTTGTGCACGGCCAAGGCCAAAAAAGAGAAAAAAACCTACAACAAAGAAATTTGTCGGGTTTCATAACCATTCCCGTCTATTAACTATGATTTTCTTGACTCTAACCGTCGGTCGAGAACAGATCTCGCAAAATGAGGCCTCAAACAGCTCGGAACGACCAAAACAACCTAACACAGGACTCAGTTGACACTTTGTTTAATCTTTAACCTTTGTTTAATCTTTAATCTTTTAATCGCAACCGCCGTAATGTAATTATCCTTCTACAGAACGATAACAACAACAGCATTAGAGGGTGGTCCACCAGTGATTAAACCACACTCATTGTTAAAAAGTCCATTTAATACGATTTTATTTTGCATAATGTCCAAAATGGTGATAATGACAACAGCTATTGTCATAATGATGGCGATGATGTTTATGGTAAAGATGATGGCAGAGTTCTTTTTTTTTTTTTACCTACAGAAAGGGCTGCGCTACTTGTGGATGCGAGACCAGTCTTGACTTGCAATGGTAGGTTGCAAGAATATGCGCACAGCAAGGGAATGATAACTGACTGCAAATCTTCATGGGATATTTTATTTGAAAAGTTGAACTCAATGCGGATATTGCATCGTGCTTATGAAACATAACTGCTAATTTAAGTTGTAACCTAAATTAACTTTATTGCTTCAACAACAATGTAACACCAAGACAGCCAACCAAGGAAGGCCAGAAATGAATGTGGCGACGAAGGGCTTTCGTTGATCTAAGAGGTTAACAGTAACATTGCCCACTTGACTGCTCTTGGAAAATCAAGTTGTGACACGTTAGGGTTGTTCTGTTGATCTTTGTTGTTCTTACAATAGGGCAACCGTAAACGTCACAATCATTTAAGATGGTGGCGTCTGGGAAATTTGTAACCAAAAGTAGGGGATTCTAAAACTTTTGTGTACAAATCCTTTCATTGAAAAAAATTAAAATCAAATTTGTCTGTAGAGGTCATTTCGTGTGATTAAATTTATTTTTTGTTGGAGTGGAGGTTTGTTGTATACTATTTTGTTTCAATAACATGTTTCATTGGCCAGTTAAAGTCTCTAAGAGAAGTTGTCAATTAAGTATATCTTTGCATAGTTCTTGGTGGAAGTCATCCTGTGAAGAAACTTCGTCAAACATGTGCTGGAACGATGCAAAAGCTTAATTTAACTCTTTTCCTCTGCTTTATGATGTGTTATGTACCAATACGATCCAAGGATGCACTCAGTGACACATCCATTCGTTTCTGCAATCATTGCTAATTATTTGTAAATTAATTCATGCACTAAGCCCCTGATTGCCACAATATGCATTAACGCTATCTTTAATTCTGATATTGAACTTATCGAATAATCTATTTTTGCTTCTTGTGGCCTGATGCATCATACGTCTTTTTTGAGATATCAGAGTACGGTAAACTCCATGCCCTATTTTTTCGAAATGCGTTGTGGATTCTTTGTCGTCCCAAAGAGTTTTTGAACCTGGGTTGTAAGACGAAGAGACCTCCCTAAGTTTAAGCATAATTCCGCCTTTTCTGTTTTTCATGTTTCATCATTGTGACTTAAGGATGGGTATGAATGATTAATCTTGTAAGTGAACCACCAACGTTCTGAGGTTCTAACTGACTATATACTCGTTGAGGTTTCACTGGGGGAGAACCTATGTCGGCCCTTGAGATATGTGAATTTCATTTATTTTTTTTAAAGTTACATATTTAAAATTAAAAAAAAAAAACCAGGAATATGTTTCTGGAGACGTCCCCATAGGAAGAAGGCACAGTCGATGCTACACTTTCTTCTCTTTTTTTTTTTTTAATTTCGGAACTGAGGCTGAACATGGAAAATTACGTGGTATTCTATTTAAATAAATTGGTTCTGACGTTGCCAGGAAAGCTATGAAAGTACATTTTTAGCTGTCATGTGGTATCAAACCCTTTTTCATATTCACGTGCGACTCACTCTGATGGTGTGTAGAAGACGCGGTAACTCTTGCTAAAACATTTACTTTTCCTTCAAAATTCTTGCCTCGTCCTCATCTCTTCCTCTCCCCCTCTTATAGGGTCTTTGTAGGCTCTTTCTGTGTATTTAACTAATTTGTTTGTTTGTTTTCCTCCTCTTGCAGTGGTCAATCGTCAACCCCGCATCGCTCGTTTTTCACAGAGAGCAGTGAATCGATGGCTGGTTGCTGTGATGTTGCTTCGTAACCCGTCACTCATTAAGTATCGTAAACAGGGTGTTGCAAGGCCTTTTGTGACCTTGAGAAGCGTCAACTCTGAAGATAGCGCTCTCGTTTGATTTGTAAGGACATAGTTGTGACGTTTCTAAAAAATGATTCCTAGGGATCAATGCTGGTTTTAAACTAGGGACTGAGTCATAATTCATAGGATTCGTCATAATTCATAGGATTCGTAGGATAGTTTTTATGGCAATAGTAAAGCATTTTCCTGTTATTCAAGGAAAATGTACTTCAGGAAAGGGTTTGAACCTGAAGTACATGGTAATTTGACACGATTGAGTTTCTTGTCTTCACGCACGCAATGAAATAGGAAGAGGTTTTCGCCTCTAAGAGCAAATATGTTGTTTGTTTCAAAAAATTGTTCGCTGGAAAAGGTGGCCTTTATGAATTCATCATGTTTTATAATATGCGAGCTTAACTGGATAGTTTTTATGGCAATAGTAAAGCATTTTCGTGTCAAAATGAGGTTAGTGTTTTTGTGTTGTGCTAACTTAATTATAGATAAATATACATTCTGCCTCGTGAGTTTGTTAATCTCGTTAACCAGCAATGGAAAGTCATTGCAACGCGAATGGCGTTTTAGTGCATCTTATGTTGTTTGTTTCAATAAAATGTTTCGGTGGAAAAGGATTCTGTGATATTTTATGCCTTTGTGAATTATAATATCATGTTGTGTATTGAATTTTCGAGCTTAGGTTGAAACGTGATACGGGAGGATATTTTTAGTATTGCTGTGTAAGCAGGAAAGGTTTCATGAAAATAAACAGGTCTGTTGGAAGCGTGCTTGAGTTTCAACGAAATGAGCCCCAAAATCAGCAAAAAATTGTGACGCCGGTGAATAATAAAGTAGCTGCTATTTCCAAAATGATGGAATTACCTGGTAATAAATAACCTCGTCTTGGAGAGTAAATTTTTGACTTTGCAGAAACAATGGTGGGCGATTGTTATCTTTGTTTTGAATTCGCTCATTTATTGTCAAACTTTATAACACTTGACAGAAAAAGAAACTTACTAAAACCCAGTATCTTGCCATCACTTGATACAGATGCTTCACTGTTTGGCAAGCAAACATGCCGCGGTAACTTAATCACGGCGCCCGCTGAATTCCGGCGATGTCACTTTCGATTTGCGATTTATTTGTGCAGCCAAAACGTACAATAACAAAATTGAACGTAGCAAAAATCTCCCAAAATGTTTGTCGCTGATCGTAACTGTTTATATTCTATATTCACGGTTCAAAATTAATGTGGTTTTCATGTTGTAAATATGTTATTCTCGAGCGACCGTCCTGGAAACTTCCTTCTGCTCTTTCTAAAAACTGTTTCATCAATATTTTTTGCATCAATATT
>OX421453.1:7538482-7548482 GCA_949126865.1 Montipora capitata
TGAAATGTGATATGGGAGAATTTTTTTAGTATTGCTCTGTAAGCAGGAAGGGTTCACAGGCCTGTTGGAAGCGTGCTTGAGTTTCAACAAAATGAGCCCCAAAATCAGTGAAAAATTGTGACGCAGATGAATAATAAAGTAGCTGCTATTTCCAAAATGATGGAATTACCTGGTGATAAATAACGTCGTACGCGTCTTGGAGAGTAAATTTTGACTTTGCATAAACAAGAGTTGGGCGATTGTGATCTTTGTTTTGACTTCGCTCATTTCATTGTCAAACTTTATAACACTTGACAGAAAAAGAAACTGACAAAAACCCGGTATCTTGCCATCATTTGACACAGATGCTTCACTGTTTGGCGAGTAAACATGCCGCGGTAACTTAATCACGGCGCCCGCTGAATTCCGGCCATGTCACTTTCGATTTTGCAATTTACTTGAACGTAGCAAAAATCTTCCAAAATGTTTGTCGATGATCGTAACTTTTTATATTCTACAAAAATTCGGTTTTATCAACGGAGTTGATAATGTAAATTGGCTACCGTACAGAGATTCTAAAAGCTGACGTTTTGAGCGTTAGCCCTTCGTCAAAGCGAATCGAGGGATTATGGGTTACGTGTAGTTTTTATAGTAGAGTAGGAGCTACGCTATTGGTAGTAACATACATGGCAACGTGAAAAATAGGAATATATTAGTTAAATGAAAAGCGTTCATTAATACCGTGAGGATTAAGGGTGCCGATTTGAAAGATGAATTTTTATTCACGGTTCAAAATTAATGTTGTTTTCATGTCGTAAATATTTTATTCTCGATCGACCGTCCCGGAAACTTCCTTCTGCTCTTTCTAAAAACTGTGTATCAATAGTTATTTGCTTTTTCATCAATATTTGTTTTGGATAAAGCAAGCTAACAGAATCTGTACCTTGCTGAGTTCGCATTTGTTAGCGTTAATAGTATTTTCGGTCAGATGCTTCTGTTTTTTATGAGGGGTTTATTGTTTTGGTCTCCCATCCTAACACTAACCCCGCTGAATAGGGCGTAACTTCAGTGAAGTTTAGTATTACAAACATGTCAGATGCTCAGAGGGCACACTTGTGGTGAAAAGAAGTTGTGAGGGAACTTGAAAATTATCAACATGTCAGCCCAGAGGCCAATGTTTCTCGCTTCTCTTTTATTTGTTATTCTTCAGAGACTGGAATGCTGTATTTCAATACCACGCAATTCAGTGCCTTCTGATTTTCTGTAACACGTACCACAGGCAACCCAGTGTATGCTTCACGGAAGTATCTCGTTTTTTTTTTTCCGTGTCGCTAAAAGTCTTGCCTGTCACTCCCCTGCTAAGTGGCGTCTTTGTGCATAGAGCCTCTTGCACGTATTTTCTTGGGATCGAGAGGGCAGTGGGAAATGCGTAGATTTCTCTGGTGGACACAGTAGAACGATTAACAATGGCAATGGCGTCGAAAGTCATGTAACCGCGAATGGCGTTTTAGTGGATCTTTGAACAAAATATACCCTTATGAAGCTCAATAATGGCAAGTCAATTGGATATACAGGCGGTGGAATCTTAAAAGCGACGAGTAATGGACTTCGACAACAATCTATCGCCCGTCGAGCCGAAATCAAAGTGAGCTGTATTTTAAATATTTTACCAAGTGTGCTGTTATGTAGAACACTGAAACCAAGTGGAAAATTCTCTGGTAACTTATGGGTTCAACAAAGACAGAGAACGATTGAACGAATCGAACACCTTACGTGGATCTGTGATCAACTCTGCACAGTCTTCAGTAAAAACATAATTGGAAATGTGACAGCCAAGAATTATTTGAAAGAAAGCTTGTCGTCTATTTTGTGCCTCATTATTCAAGGAAAAGGTTCTTCATGGAAACGGTTTGATCCTGAAATTAGTTTGTTGCAATATTGCGCATATTTGACACGATTGAGTTTCTTCTCTTCACGCACGTAATGAAATAGAAGGGGTTTTTGCCTCTAATAGCAAATATGTTGCTTGTTTCAAAAAATTGTTCGCTGGAAAAGGTGGCCTTTATGAATTCATCATGTTTTATGATATGCGAGCTTAACTGGATAGTTTTTATGGCAATAGTAAAGCATTTTCTTGTCAAAATGAGGTTAGCGTCTTTCTGGTGTGTTAACTTAATTAAATCGTGAGTTTGTATTTGCCGTCTGCCGCGTAACCTTGATTTCCACTCTCAAAATTACCTCCAGAACCTACTTTTTGCGTAGAATAAGCTTTTAGAATGATGTTCTTGTTTTGCATAAAGCAAGCTAACAAAATGTGTACCTTGCTGAGTTCGCATTTGTTAGCGTTAATAGTATTTTTTGTCCGATGCTTCTGTTTAATGAGGGGTATATTGTTTTGGTCTCCCATCCAGATACTAACCCCGCCGTACAGGGTTAACCTCAGTGAACTTTGGTATTACAAATCTGTCAGATGCTCAGAGGGCATGCTTAAACTTGTGGTGAAAAGAAGTTGTGAGGGAACTTGAAAATTATCAACATGTCAGCCCAGAAGCCAATGTTTCTCGCTTCTCTTTTATTTGTTATTCTTCAGCGACTGGAATGCTGTAGTTCAATACCACACAATTCAGCGCCTTCTCATTTTCTGTAACACGTACCACAGGCAACCCAGTGTATGCTTAACGGAAGCATCTTGTTGTTGGTATGAGAATTTGGCTTACAGCTCTTTCCAGAGGTTCCAATAGGTCTTGGGTGTCAGGAATTGTTCTGAGAAAGTAAGTCCATTTGTGCTTAAGACCAAATATGTATGCAGAATAACAGGCTTGAGGTTCTGTTGCAGAGATTTCCGCGAGTTTGACTATTTCACAGACCCATTCTGTTACCTTTCCGTCGACATAGTCTTTTTGGTACTCCTGCGAGCCAATCACTGCGCCAAGATGTTTGTGGCCTTCGGCTGTAACGTTTATCGCTGTCGACTGGAACAATTCTTTGGCTGACTCTTCTCTCTTAGGCTTTAATAAAAATAATCCAACACTTCTTGGCATTTGGGAAATACCCAAAATCAGGACCAATTGCAGTAAGAGTGTCCCACGATGACTCCAAAGCCTAGCATAAACAAGCTATCCCCAAAAGAAGTATTGAAAAGGATCAAGCGCTATCTAGAGCAAATACTCTGGGATACAGCCATCTACATAGATAAAACACCAGAGAATGGAGCAATAAGCCAAATATGACCATCTACGATAAGAAAAACAAGAAAATCATACTTAAGGAAGGAACTGTGTGCAACGTAGCACAAATCAACGACAGGGATGGTTTCAAAAATTGTAAATGGAAAGATATCAATAAAATCTATAATAATAATAATAATAATAATAATAATAATAAGAAGAAGAAGAAGAAGAAGAAGAAGAACATCCTGCTACTGCTGAACGACGACAGAAGGATGGTCAAAGAAGGTTGTTTGAGTGTTACATTAGGAGTGTATCAGAGGATACAGAAAGAGACTGGTAGATCTGTGAAGAGATCGTAACACCAAGGAAAGAGCTCAAAGAAGTTACCAATCAGAGATTGGCTTATCAAGCACGGCAGATTAAAGCCAAGAAGTGGCGAGAGACTGTGGAACCAGTGGAAATAGCTCTGAGAGAAAAAAATTAATATTAAGAAAATTAAACTACAAAGCATATTGCCACAGACTTACCAGATTATGAAAAATCATCTGTTACCCAAGAAGAACACCGAGAGAATCCTCTGCGAAAGGATTCTGGAAGTGATGCGTCTTGAACAGGGAATAGAATTACCATCAATTAAGTCAAGTGATTAAGTATAGCTGAAAGCAAAGTTAATGAAGCTCTCAAGAGGATTCAAACCCAAAACTTCACTGAGCTGAATTCTTTAGTGTACGTATCTGTCACTACAAAAAGAATTACAGCGCACTCAAGACGAGTGTGCTGTCCTGGAAATGGGAACAAAGTATACCTACCAGACGACTATCACATCAGGGAAGTAAAAGAGGAAGGCTCTAAATACCGGTCATCACTTCTTTCCATCCCTCAAACTGACATTTCCCTTTTTATTCAACTTATACGACGTACAGTCTACTTTAGACTTCAAATCTACTTCAACGAAACAAAGATTTTAGACAAGCTGAGAAGATTCACAATAGGCGAGGCAAAGAGTTGAACCAGGATCGATGGCTTCATCTTGCAGTTTCCGATATCCACTAGACTATCGAGACAACCTTCCGGAAGATCGAATTTTTTAGAGTATTGAAGTAGTAGTACCCAGCAAAACGATTGAAAGTTAACCGTCTTCAACGGGGTTTTTAGACCTAAATACTGTAGATCAGCGCGGCATAGCTTAGAAACGCTATTTCTTGTTGAACTAAAGCTGTAATTCTGCTTGTTTTCATTCTTTTTAGAGCGGTAAGCTTGTCAATATTAACATGGGATATTGCGTCGTGTAATTGTTACGAAATGTCCAATGTCAGTTTGAGGGATGGAAATTAGTGTTGACCCTAAATACCTTGGCATTTTACAATTGGACCAGCCGGACTCTTAACACCAGCATAAAGGGCAAAATAACATCGGAGTATGCCAGAAGAGTTTAAAAGTTGGATAGATCCAAACTGACCTCGATACGAACGCACTGCAATGCCAAAACCACGGTGTCAGAGGTAGCAGCAAAGGGCGGGGTAAGTCATGCACAAGCAATAGCTGACAGAGTAATAGAGTGGTCTCGCGAGAACAGGGTTCAACCGAACGCCGATAAGTGCAAAGAACTCAGGATCATCTTTGCCAAGGGGCAAAGAGTCTTTGATCCTCTCATCACAGAAGGGAAGAAGATAGAGTTAGTTACTAGTACAAAGCTACTTGGCCTTATAATAGCGAATGATCTAACATGGGATGACCATGTAACTGAGACAACCAAAAAGGCCAGTAAGAGACTTTATTTTCTAACTCGGTTGAAAAGAGCGGGAGTTCCGAAACAAGATCTAGCACTGTTTTATGTATCGTGCGAGAGGTCTGTTGTAGATTAGGCAGCATGTCTTTTTCAAGGGTCTCCCCCAGTCCGTAAAGAACGAGCTGACAGGGCTCGAGAAAAGAGCAATGTCAATAATAACCTCGGGAAAGTGCAACTTAGCTTGGCAATAAAGGTAAAGGTACACGTTATTTAACGTCGGAATTTCCTTTACTCTCAAGAGAGTATTCTCCCAGGAAGCCGACGGTGCGCTCGTTTTACCCCCCTCTTTCCACCAGTGCTCCGTTTTAAGGGTATTTAAAGCTACTTAGGCTACACTGAAAGGAAAGAAGTCGAAACAAGGATGTGAGATCCAGGGATCGAACTCGGGACCTTATGCACCAAGGCCGCGCGCTAGCCGACTGTGCCACCCTTGCTCCTTGGGGTGGGGGTAACACCCATTTTAGAGCAACATTACGTATTATGTAGCAAGATTTTTGATAACATTGTCAGTGTCCCGAATCATAAACTGAATGCGCTCCTTCCTCCAGTCTATGACAACTCGCGTTATAATCTAAGACGACAGCGCAATTTTAATATGCCAAAGCTTTGTACGAACAGAACAAGTAATACTTTTATATATGCGATGTCGAAATAGTCCGGGCTGTAGTTTTATCCCACTCACATTCATATCTTATTTTTCAACACAAATACATGATATAGAATTTTTAATATTAGCCTAATAATTAGTTTTTGACTTATGATTTAGGATTTATGAGTAATTTTAAAGTATTGTAAAGTATTTGTAAATAATTGTGTAATTCAGTCTTTGGCTGCGATGCAGTTTTTAATAAACTGTCCATCTATCTATCGGAATGGAAGTAACCAGAGATCAGTGGCATCAATGCCTGGGCTCTAGGCGCAGTACACCAAATAGCAAGTAATGTGGATTGGACGCTGGAAGAGCTGGTCAGCACGCGTACTAAGTACTAAGTACTAAGCCGATTTTGGCCATGAAGGCTGTTTGTACCCGCCGAGGAAGGAAGCTTGAGAAGACTGACTGACTAGCATTGAGGAGTGTGTACGGATTGAGAAAAAATCCACACATGGATACCTCAGAGAGAGCACGGAGTGTGGGATGCCTCAAGATGCTTTAAAGGAGAAGGTGATAGAGGCCAAAGAGAATCTCCGAGACTATCAAAGAGGAGGAAATAAGATATTAAAGTAAGGAATTGGAAGGAGAAAGTCCTACATGGAGAGCTTGTTCCACAAACGTCAGATATAGCAGACGAGGATCCGTTGAGATGGCTTTGGAATGGATTCTTGAGGAAGTAGACAGAAGGCTTGGTCATGGCTGCTCAAGAACGGGCTTTAAGAACAAACTTGATCCACCACAGTATAGATAAGACCTCTATGGGATCACTGTATAGATTGTGTGGAGACTCCAGTGAAACAATACGGCCTACCGCATGGCGGTGGATTCAAGAAGCTTGCCAAGAGAGAGTATCGGTAGCGCCATGACAAGTGGCACTGTGTTTACAGTGGAAGATATGCACAAAGTACGGGATGGAGCATACCGACAAGTAGCGTGACCATCAGCTCCGGCCACTCGTTGAGAATGGAGAACTCTGCATAACCTGGAACATGACTATCTGCACAGACAAGGTGCTGAATCATTGCTCTAATGCATAAAAGACACACTGGAGTATACCCTTAGTGATATAGCTGTGGCAGCGGATCAGAATATCATAAGGACTGAGGAGGAGAAGTTAAAAAGGTACGAGGACCTACAATAGCATTCGAAATCAGAAGAATATATGAAGTCTTGAATGTGACAGGGATGTCCATTTTGACTGGTGCACTCGGAACCATCTCTATGGAAAGTTAGACCCACCTGACGTCATTGGAAGTAAAAAGTTGTCTCGGAACTGCTTACGACTGAGAAGAACATAAGAGAACTGGAGACAATCGCATGATGACAGTAATGATGATGATCATGATTACTTATATAGATACTGATAAAATACCCGGATTTTTCCTTTTACTAAACAATCATATCTTCACCGCGCGCAGTGAACATATCATTTTTGTCTTTCACATGTGAGAATATACGTTTCCTCATGGTAACGGACACGATTAGCCAATAAAACGCGAGCGTCCTCTTCATTGTAAGGTACTTTTGTGCTTTAATATAATTAGTTTCTACTACATTAACATTTTTATTGCAAATTTTACATTATCGTGATTTGTTTTTCATAACTTTCATGTCTTATTTCATGTTACACAACATGCGTGTTTTAACGGTTGGTGACCACTTTTCATCATTTCGAAAATGGGTAAAACAAGTTGTTTTAAATCTGGACATTTCATCAATATCTATATAATAAACAGAACATTGCATGGCCCCTTCGGGATACGAATTCTGTCTTCTCGTGCTGAAAGTATCTCTCACTCGTTCGCTGCGCTCACTCGTAAGAGATACTTCCAGCACTCGAAGATAAATTTCGTATCCTCGCGCGGCCACGTAATATCCTCCACGATATAATGATAAAAATAATAATGACACAAATCGTGGGAAAGCTGAATTCAAGAGCATTGGAGACAAATCCAGTCCGTTGTTAAATAAGATAAGATACAGTAATTTCTTTAAATGAAATGAAATTAATGTATATTTGAAGTACAGGTTATTGACGAATGAGGAATGATCCTCGTACTTCGCTGAAGAATTTAAGCAATTGCCGCTTTTTATAGACATCTGAAAATTTCAGGTGGTTCCAACGGAATTATTCGAGCCATGACTTCTGCGATACCGCTGCAATGCTCTGTCAATTGTGCTAGGAAGCCACACAGTTGAAATCAGGTCAATTTGTTGGGCTCGTTTGTTCCCGTCAAGAACTCGATGAATGAAATGAAATAAAAAGAATGTGTATTTGAAGTGCGGGTTATAGACGAGTGAGAAGTGATCCTCGCACTTTGCTGGACAATTTAAAGTGCTGCTATGATCATTTGGATTTCAAAAGTTTGTTAACTAAACACTAATTGGCCCAAGTGTTACGCCTTAATTTGAAAGACATCTCCTTATTCACTGGATGAAATAATGCATTTGATTATATTTGGCTTTAAGACAAATATGAGACAAATCTGATGTTATATTTGCCCTGATTGTGAAGGCAACAAATGTGGGATAAATATGTTTTCGTATTTGTCCCTGATAAATGCAGGACAAATACTGTTTGAAATTGAAGCCATATTTAGGCTTAGTACAAATATAAGACAAACTAAACAAATGTATTAAAAAATGAAAACCACAAGCTAAGGCTTCAATAAATATGTCATCTCCAATTTTCCTACTTCATGGTCCTCATGTACGTACGTTAATCCATCAAAGTGGGACAGCGATAAACAGAGATCTGAGGCGGACCATTTTATTAAACAAACCACCATGGAGACAAACACGGGAGTCTCTTGCTAATATTTTCATGGAGCAAATTGAAACAAAGTCACCCACCAAAGTGGAACAGCGATAAAACAGAGATCCGACGCGGACCATTTTATTAAACAAGCTAACAAATTCCTCCCTACCAACAAATTCACAACCGAAATATCAGAGAACGAAATCAGTTTGCTCGACACTGTGGTGTTTTAATTAAAGAGAAACGATTTAAACACGAATAAATCCTGGACATTCAAACTGATTACAAGCCGACTGAAACCTTTCAATAAGCCTTTTGTATGACCGTGTCATGCAACCTTGTCAATTGTAAAATGTGGTCGTCATTTCTGCCACAAATGGAGTTAGCACGACCCTACCGAGGCGACCTTGAAGACCACACCGAAGGACTCCTTTCAGGCTTGCCACTAACTTCCCATTTTAAATCAGTCCCAAAAGTATGAGACAGTGGTATTTGAATCTTTAAGATAGATTGCCCAAAACCCACAAGAAAATTAGATACACCACCCTCACCCTCTACTTTTCATATAGAATTATTCTTCAACAAGAGATTATATAATAATAATCTCTTGTCTTCAGTTATTTCTTCAAGCCAGGTTTGATGCCTGGAGTAAACTACTGCTTTCTCGTTCGCCTGGTGGTGGTAGACGCTGGCGTTGAGTGGATATTTTTCGAAGAAATCCGATGATAACCAGAGTTGGTCCAAGATTCTGCTTTCTTTTGTTTTTGTGCCTGCAAGAAATATTGGCGACCATATGTCTAGACGTGTCTTGACTTGTTATCGCTTGAACAAATACGTAATTACTGTACCCCCAAAATTTGAATATTCTTAAGATTGTGCAATTTTCGTATTTTTTTTTTCCGTTTCTTGCGTAAGGATGTGTTTTGCACTGGGGATTTCTATTAGCAAGTTAAGGCAAGAAATGAAAAGAACTGAGCGAATTTTATGAAATAGATGCTCCTTACTTCACAAGCTAAATAACTCTTGACATCATTTTGCAAGAGAGCAAGGGAAAGACACGAGCCCATTTCTGCAAGTGGTAGCCATGTGCTCATCCAATCACCGACTGTTTTCTTTTTCCTTTTAAGGAAAGCGCTCCCTTAAGTTTCAAAATCTTCAATCTTGATAGAACCTTCTCATCGATTCTGACTTTGAAATTATTATCTTTTGTCTCGTTGTTTCTCCTTAACAATGTATCTTCTAGAGCGTTGCAAGTCAAATATGTTTTGTTAAATAAGTTTTGCATCTGAATGCAAATGCTACAAATGCACCTGGATGGCCTTTAATTTTGTTCCCCGTGTGATGGTTCTACAGGATCACCGTTTTCCATCGTCTGCGTTTTCGCGTAGTCCAAATTACCTTTCCCTTTTGAAAGAAAACATGAGTTTATCCTTTGGTTCCACTGGTTAACTGCTTATAAATACGTGCTTTCTTCTTCATTCACGATGGAACCCTAGTGGTTGAATCGTGTATATGAACAGAAATATCTGATTTTTGACTTTCATTTCTTTGTCCAGGTGAGATGGCATGTTTGCAATGGCAAATGGGCTCAAACTTCGCCCCTTGTAAGGTAAATCCAAGAGAGTCTTGGATTCCGGATTCCACGCTGTGGA
>OX421453.1:7560982-7563482 GCA_949126865.1 Montipora capitata
ATATCGATCGTGATGCCATACGATTTCAGGGTTTGGACGCTATCTTGGACTAGCTGGCCGACGGGCACATCCTCTCGGTCTGATGTGATTATGAGTCTGTCATGCCTCGAGAGCGGGTTTGTATCGCGATGCCGGCATGCTCAATTGAAAGCGGTAAAAATTCTCCATATTTGCACGTGCTTTGCAGTCATGCGTGTTGGTTGCTCCGCTGTTTTCTTCGCTGTTTTTTTCAAACGTAATTAAAGTTATGTTAATTTATTTGAAGTACACTAGCAAATATGACTACAGCGACTTATTAGTACATCAGAAAGCTGTGTAGTGGTATGTTTTGTAGGAAACACACTACATTTGGCCCCCGCATGGCAATTCGTGTCGGCAACGATGCTGACTTGTGATTTGTCAACTCGGCTGCCTTTCAGAGGAGATTCAAGTTCTCTCTGCGTACTGCCACAAAAGCACCCGACAAGTCCACTTTCCCTGAATATTTCTTGGCAATTAGTACAATAAAAAATATTACTTTACTAAACATCGAACGCACTTTAATAATCCGTGATTACTACCAGTTTTAATTAGTGTGCATCACCACCAGAAAAGCAAAGAGTTTTCTATCAAAGCAGGGTCACCGGCAGCCTCGCTTCCATTCTTAGGCCAGGTAACTTAGCTACAACTGTAAAATTGTCTATGAATTTCAGTGAAACTGGCACTGCGTGCGTTTGAAAAAAAAAAGTGTGTGGACAATATATGCGAGCCATGCAAGCCATAGTTGCGAGTCATGAGAGCCAATATGACGAACCATGCCAGTTAACATGCGAGTCACACGATCAGTGAAAACTAACCATTTTAAAATGGGTGCTTAGACTTAAATACTCTTTAGCAGCGATATTTAAAATGGGTGCTTAGACTAGAACGTCTCGCTGGCTCGCAGTTTGTCAAGACCCGAACAAAGCAGTAATGTAAACAATTTATGACAAAAATAATCATTATAATCATTCTTACTTCGTCCATCGTTCAAGTATCATCGACTCTGAAAATATCAGCCCTCTTTATCAGTTGATTTAGCTATTCACTTGGATTGTTGCCAAACTGTACTTTATTAGCAACAGACGGGTCATAGACTTCTGCCTTCCGTGATAAAGACAAATCTTTAAGACAGTAAGAAGGCAAGGTGGCTTGGCTTCATATTTGCGTTTGGTTTGTTCCGGGCTCATTGACCAAGCTGAGTAAATAAGCCGCTGGTTGTCTGATGAGATGAATTTGGATTTTTCTCGAATTCGTCATTTTTACGGCGAAAATTAACATGCAAGGTATCTTTCCGTTGCACTGCTCATCCCCCCCCCCCCCCTCCCCACCCCCTTCCTGAAGCAGAGTCTCACTTCAGTGCAACGAAGCAACGAATCCTTAACTCTGTGATTGATATGAATGGATTCCTTCCTGGGTCGAAAATCGTGTTTTGGATTTCTGTTGAAATCCAAAGCCGGATCATAAAACCATAAAATACGCTCTAATTGAACCGTCTTGTTAATGCCGGTCAAGTGCGGCTGCTCCTTTCTTGGGCCTTTTGGTTTCTTAATTGGTTAAGCCTCTGATGATGAGTAATCAGAAATGAATTTTCTTAGATTCTCCTAGAAAAAAAGTTCCCTAAGATAGTCAAATTTTCCAGTCTAAGCAAGGCAAGAATACTTGGTTCTTGGGGGATCTTGAATGTTCGATTCGATCGGTACATAACGGATACCAAACATTCCTCATTTTTCACCACGGTCCGCATTCACTAAATGCACAAAACGCGTTCGAGAATCCTATGAACATGCATTTACTCACATTCACCGTTAATAAATGAATTTTTTTTTCAAGGTGCAAGGAAGTTCTAGACCCATGGCTGTTCGAACTTGGATGCCTTGCCCCGGCAGTAAGTATAATAATTTGTATTTTACAATCTCTACTGAAAAATATTTTTCGGATTTAACCACGGAAAAATCATGAATCTATAACAACAGGTTAGTTTCCATCCCCAACCCCCCGCCCCCCTCCCCCCGAGTTACGCCTCTTTCTTAACCACACTACGCCTAACTTAAATTGCCTAATGTGGATGGGGAGCCGTCTCGTCCCGCAATTCTTTTGGTTAGCACCGTTTCACGAAAAATGGATTTTCGGCTTTTGTGCCCAGACTCAGAAACTCGAAACATTTGTGGTTGCCAACGTTTACGAAAAATGAACCCTTACTATGATTGTGCAGATTTCGGAACTGACCAAAGGCTCAGCCAGAGGTTCTTATTCCGGCTCTGTGCTAACCGAGAGAATTGCGCCATCTGGAAGAGAATGGATGGAGAGAGGCAATCGGATACTACTGACAGCGACGTCAAGCAAACCATCGATTTCGTAAGGCGTGATTTCTTTGATTGCAACATCATAATCCCTGACCAGTTGAATATAAAAAAAAGCTAATAAATTAGCAACGTTGATTGTTAGGTCTGGCCTGAGGCGACAACTTGGAGCTTAAAAC
>OX421453.1:7573482-7578482 GCA_949126865.1 Montipora capitata
AGTATAATTACATAGGTGATTATTTGAAAAATATTAATTTCTTGCTCTGTCACCTCGACAAAACAGCTTGCGGCCATTTTGAAAAAAAAAACGCTTAGGTGATTATACCGTAATAATCACCTCAACGGCAACCAATCAGCACACAGAATTTTCAATAATCACGTATGTAATTATACTAGTTATTAATATAAATATGCCAACCTCATTGGCCTACAAAACAAGTCGGCACAATTGAAGAACGGAAAGATCCTTTGGAAGCAAATATCTTTCTAATAATAATTGTGTCATGGTTCATGTTTTCTTTTCTTTATCTCAACAGATTAAATAACCAAACTTCTGTATCAACACATTTCAAACGAAAAATATTATAGAACTGCAGTCTCTGAAAAATCCAAGATGCTTTTTAAAACACAGTCGTCCCAAAAGAAAGAGGAAAGCTTTTCGCGTCCAAGATGACAGCTTTTTCTTTGCTTTAGGCAACAAACGTGGCCAAAGAGAAGTTTACGGGAACAAGCGCTATCTTCCCTAAAAAATGACTGCATATGTGCAAGCTACATATTTTGGGACGTCTAGACATCTAGGTTTTTTCTTTGCCTTTTGCATAAGGAAGATATATGTTTATAGGAAGATATATGTATATACCGCATCATTAGAGCGGAGAGGTTGGCGCAGTGGTAAGATCTCTGCCTTCCAACCCTAAGGTCCCTGGTTCCATTCCCGGTTCTGCCGAGACTGGAATATTTGGCGACCTTCTTTCCCACTAAAGTTCACTCAGCTTTCCATCCTTCCGAGGTCGGTAAAATGAGTACCAGCATGCATGGACTGCTTAGAAGCGGCTGCAATTTGCGCCTGTATATGCTTCCAGTCCGCTGGGGGTAAATTGATCATTGTAAAGCGCCTTTGAGACGTTGTGATAAGGGCGATATATAAATGCACCACTTTACTTTTACTTTTTGTAACTCAAATGAGTCATTCACTCGAACAAGAGGACCCTTTATAAGTTAGTTTGTTTCGACGGCTGATGGAGTTCGGGTTGGCATATTTTTGTAACTGGGCGTCCCCCGGGCGAGGTTCAAGGTTCGAAAGTCTTTAGTCCCGATTTAGAATTAAAATCTGGATTTTAGGATTTCCAATCGAACACAAAATCTGAAAACGGATTTTGTCGCAGATTTTTCAATTGAAAATCCATGTCAGGAAGGATTTCAATAAGTGAGATTCACGGCAAATCCCGTTTCCAGATTTTGTGCTCGATTGGAAATCCGAAAATCTAGATTTTAAGATCTAAATCCGGATTTCCCAATCGTTGGTCCCCTATCAGTCAGTAATCATAGATTAGTGATTCCAATTTGGAATCGACGAGATATTTGGTATTGCCGGACGGTCACCCATCCAGGTATTGACCCCGTCCAACAGGACTTCACTCCCCTTGGGCAAGCCGTAAGACTATCACATGGGATCGAAGTTATTTGTGCCAGAACAAGATAGCGTCCAAACGCTGAAATCGTGTGATCGATATCCGCGGCACATCGCGCGGGACTGACACTATAAGAATGCCTTCTCATCGAACGCAATAAACGATATCTTCGCTTTAGGTGGTCGTTTTTTAACTATCTCCTTGAGACAGAATAATATAGAAAAGCCGTAACAAATGTTGGATGATGAACAAAAAGAGCTGTTGAGATCTGTTACATGAGATCTGAAGATCAACGCAGTAAATCGTGCAGCAACTTGAGCAGTTGGGAACAACAGTTACGGGGCTTGCCGGAAAAAAATGACGTCCATCGTTCGATTGCTCTGTCAGTTGAACTATCAAAGCAATGGCTCTTTGTATGACCGTTTCACGTGACCTTGGCAAGCATAAAGAATGATCGTGGTGCATAACTCTGCTTCTCAACACCCTAAAAGGTACCGCTAAAGCTCCCATTGTGGACCTTTTCAGGCTGTTACTGCTGGGCTTCGCGTTTCCCAGCTGGGTTCCCTGCGCGCACATTTAGTTTCGGGCATGCGCATAGGTGGCCACCGAGTTTTTACCTGAATTCTAAGTTCACTAAGGTTAATCGGTTTTCACAGTTTGTACGGCAGTTAAGTTGACTTTTGTGAAGGCCCATCGGTGTAACTGGAATTGCGAGTTTGTCTCACGGTGCCTCGTGCCGAAATAAACGTTGAAATTTACGGCTAGTATACATTTGCATCTACAGTAAAAACTCGACCTCAAGCATGGTTTGTCGATGGATGTGTGGTTTACAAGGATAAATACGGTTCGCTTGGTTTATCTATGCAATTTTCACGGTTAATTACGGGCATGGAAAGCGAAAACATGGAATCTACAATGGCTTATGTTGAGGAAGGAATTTTGAAAGGTTGTCGTTCGCGTTGGCCTTCAATTGACACGGTTTCGTTTCGCGCCATTTCACCGCTTTACACTCCACCGACGGATGTAGCATCAGAAATACGGCTTCATGATTCAGTTAAGGTTCAAGGTTCACTGAATATTGAGCAGAAATCGACGTTTAATGCTGCCGCGGAGTTAGAATCGGACGCAAGGAAGAAAATTACTACGGATAAAGGTAAACAATACGAAATACAAAGGTTAAAAGACCGTAGAACTGTAGCTCTTCGCCACGTTACTAGGCAGATAAACAAAATAAATCCTCTTCTTGTTGATCTCAACAATTTTGAGTTTGTGTCATTCAAAATCGAAGGTCTAAACAATTTACTCGTCGAGCTACAAGTTTCTCAAGATAATTTCCTCGAAGTGTTGGAGAATGAATCAGATATTGCCAGTGCTAACGCATGGTATGAAGTTCATGATGGAGATGTGTTAAAGTTTAAGCAGTCTGTCTGTGAATATTTGTCCAAGGCGAAAGAGCCTCAGTCAGCTGATTTAAGTTCTGCTGCTTCTAACAAGTCTCATCGCTCAAGAAAGTCTAAACATTCTGGATGTTCTAATTTGTCTTCACTTTCATCTCATTCGAAATTGATAAAAGCCAAGTCTAAGGTTGCAGCCCTAGAAGTTGAGGCAGCTTTTCTGAAGGAAAAACAGGCATTGAAAATGGCCGAGGAACAATTGGAGCTTAGGAAAAGTCTAGCTAAGGTAAAGGAAGGAGAAAGGATTTTTGAACAAATGAACAATGAGGAGTTAGTTTCCTCACCTACATGTTTACAAACACAATGGCTTCCAATATTTCCAGTGTCCAGTTTACTCACAGCTAACGTTACGAAGCATACAAACATTGCCTCCCTGTCGACACAAGGGTCGGTTGTAACGATGGTGACCAGTTCACGCTCATAAAATGCCATTTCAGTGTTGGAATCTGCTTTAAAATCTCTCCCAGCACATTCTTCTGGCAATCATGTCTTAGGGCACCAGTAACCTACTCAAGCAAATCCTCTTAGTGGATATACTACAGGGCAAACAGGCCCCATTTACACAAGCCCAATGACAGCATGCAGATCAGGAAGTTCAGGCTTCTGCTTTGAAACCCATGTTCCCACGAGTGCGCAACTCTCATCAACCCAACCCTACTTCGTGGACGGGCGTGCAGCTGTGTATTCTATCAGACATCAATCACAGAGGATCCTACAGACACCGCAACATGTTTATAGCCCGCCAGATTGCTCAACAAGTTTGTCTGTTAACCCCGTAACAGCCCACGGTAATACCTTTCAAGTTATTGTGGACATTCAACGAAAGCAGACAGAATTGTCTCAAATTATGGTTTCCCAGCATTCAAGGAGCCTCCTTCCATCAAGTGAGCCTCCAATGTCTTATGGTGACGCTATGGAATTTCCCACATTTATGACTGCCTTTGAGTCTTTGATTGAATCAAAGGTTGAGGACTCCTGTGAAAGACTGTATTTTCTAGGTCAGTACACTTCTGGTAAGGCTAAAGAAGTTATTAATGGTTGTCTCCAGAGAAAATCAGAAGGATCCTACAAAGAAGCTAAGAGACTGCTAAAGAGACAGTTCGGAGATCCATTCAAGATTGCAGATGCCCACATTACCAAACTGTCTTTGTGGCAACCAATCAGAGCAAACGATGGTTCGGTTCTCCAAAATTTCTCCATTGCTCTGGACCAGGCAAAGTCGGCTATGAAAGGCATGTCTCACATGGACGATTTAAAAACAGCTCATGTACTGCGGCAGCTTTGGGAAAAGTTACCTAGGCATCTACGAAGCAAATGGACTGAAAGGAACAATAAGACCAAGAGTGCAAAAGGAAGGATAGCTGACTTTGAGGAGTTCTCACAATTTGTCCGCGAACAATCCGAGCTTGCCACAGATCCTGTATTCTCAGAAGAAAATGTTTACAAACCTCATCATGATGAGAAAGTGAAAAGCACTCACGTCAAATTCAGAAGAAGGCCTCGTAGCAGAGGAAACGGAACAACCCTTGCCACGGGATTGAAGCGGGAAGATAGAAAAGAGCAGTCCACATCGTGTTCCTTATGCCAAAGGCCTCACAACCTAAACGATTGCGAATAGTTTTTAGAGAAAGCTCTAACTGAGCGACAGGAGTTTGTAGTGGAGGAAGAACTGTGCTTTGGTTGCTTTAGTGATCAGCACATTGCCAAAAACTGTAAGGAGCGGCAGACATGTAAGACTTGCAAGAGGCAACACCCCATATCGCTACACGACTACGATTGGGCGAAGAAGACCAGTTACAACAGTGCTAATCAATCTGGAGCTGAACCTCGTGTTGGCAGCAACTGTACTGCCATCTGTAACGTCACGGAAGCTGGAGATGTACCTATCAACATAGGCGTATTACCAGTTTATTTGTTTCACAAGAGTGATCCAGCAAAGAAGACAAAGGTTTATGCGCTCCTAGACAACGCTAGACAACGCTAGACAACGCTAGTGGTGGGACATGGGATGAAGGTTCTTGGCATTGAGGGAAATTACACTGACCTTATCCTTACTACGGTTCACGGAACAAGCAGTGTTACCACAAAAGCCGTTGAAGGATTGGTGGTAGCCAACATCAAAGAAGAGGACG
>OX421453.1:7583482-7595982 GCA_949126865.1 Montipora capitata
AACTCAATTGTGAATTTAATGTTGTTGTTTCTCCCATTCAGGTACCGTAGTTATTCGGTTATAAGGCGCACTCGGTTATAAGACGCACCCCAAACTTAGCAACTTCAGTTTTGCAGAATGAGTCAAACAGTACACTCACAACGGCGAATTCATGTGTTTCTTTGATGTCAGTTCATTATTCACTAATGTTCCACCGGATGAAACTATTGAAATTTGCCTTGATAAGCTGAATGCTCTCGCAAATCCACCTAGATTATCCCGATTGGTCCTAAAGAATTTACTCTTGTTTGCGACAAAGAAGAGTCATTTTGTTTTTGATGGTCAATACTATGACCAGATTGATGGCGTCGGAATGGGCTCTCCACTTGATCCTGTTTCGGCGAATATTTTCATGAGTGATTTTGAGGAAAAATGGGTGATAAAGAGCGTCAGTCAGCCTACTATTTGGTTCCGGTATGTGGACGATACTTTTACTCTTTTCAAGAACAAAAATGATGCTTTGAGTTTTTTAGATTACCTGAATGGGAAACAACATTAAATTCACAATTGAGTTTTGTGGGTTCGAGTCTCGAGTTCGAGTCTCGAACTCTAATGTATTCTGCAGTTTAAATACATGAACATTTCATTTGTTGTTTAGCGAGATAGTCTATTTAAATTTCTGCATCATGGGGTGATGCCGTAACATGCAAACCACCCACATATCTGTAGTACCCCTTTTACTTAGTGTTTGCCGATTGAATTTGCTTTCTTTACAGACCGGTCAACTTTTTCAGCAAACACAACAGATACACCATTGCAGTAACCTTTGGAGTGACTGCCATCACCTGTACAAACCTGTTTATCCGAGCTTTCCTCGACGAAATTGATTTTGGAATTATTCCCCGGTCTGCCTCGCCTTGGCTAAAGAGTAACTACTGGATTTTTAATACATTTTTTTTAAATTTGCAACTTCAAACCGATAAAGTGAAATGACGAAAAGTGCAATTTCAACAAGTCGAAGTCTGGGACTAATATCCTTGATTAACACTTCAGTTGCATGTGGTCAGAGATTTGACTGAACTTGTCACATGAGCGTCACGAGGGATTTTTAAAACCTTAAAAAAAACAGGTTTCTGTGTTTGTAACCTCGGGCAACATTTGATTAAAGGAAGCATCTTCGACTGATATCGATGATTGCGAGATGACGGAAATATTGTTGATGATGAAAGGACTGCTAAGTAACATCAGCTTTTTAATCGGTTTTTACTTACTTACCTAAACTTCTGTATCACGAAGAAATTTAACCCTTTGTTTTCGCAAAGCTTAAGATATTCATATTTTGGATGAAAAAAGGAATCCGAGAAACGACTGGATCGGGAAGGAAAGATCTTTCCTGCCTTAATATTCCATTCACTTGACCGATTTGATTCTCGCTGCCTTTTCGTGGAGGGAGCCCTCGCAGACAAGGTTCTTGTAACAAAGAACTTTTATTGGAGATAATGAGCAATTTTTCTCACCCTTCAGTTGTTTTTGTGTTTCTAGTTGTTGAGGGTCTGATGCTCACCCTTCTTTATGGAGTACTTTTCTACCCGTTTTTTGCCTGCCTTACAACAGATCACAGGCTGATAGGAGCCGTCCTGGGATTTATTTACGGAGCTATAAGGTTTGATAATCTATAACATAAGCGTTGCACAGGCGTT
Organism: Montipora capitata; assembly: GCA_949126865.1. Taxonomy (NCBI): domain Eukaryota; kingdom Metazoa; phylum Cnidaria; class Anthozoa; order Scleractinia; family Acroporidae; genus Montipora; species Montipora capitata. Next base: position 7,585,162 of record OX421453.1, read on the forward strand.
AGGTTTTTATTTGACGTCACTATCTCAAGGAAAGAAGACTGGATCGAGCATCTATTGCTTAAGGACGGTGCCTACTGTTGTTATTGCCCACACCTTCTGCGCATCTCGAAATACTTGGTTTTCCTATGGGTGGTTCATGCTTATTAGTGCAGGGATACTTTTGCGCGATTTAAAAGTATGCGGGGAAAGCAGAACTTAGCATTTAAGTGCTATTGTTACCCAAAAAAATAAAATAAAATAAAAAACTTAAAAAATGGGGGTAACAACGCATTTCTCAGAAGTAATTAAGCTCCAATTTGAAAACGCCATTTTAAGGCTTTTTTTTTACAAATATTGTTGCTTAATCAATTACCTTTGAAAAATACGTGGTTACCCTGAGTGCCCTCAATTTTCTCTACGGATTTCAATAACACTTGTAAAAATCTGCTTTTCTGGCTTATTTCTAAACTACGCAAAAATACCTTTGAATTAGTAGGTACCGTCCTAAAGTGAAACGCAACAAAGTCACGGCACTCATCTTGTTGGTACAATGACTAATACAGCTGTATTGAACATGTATGAGTCTGACCAGTAAGGCGTCCTGGCCAATCGCGATCCAGTCATTGACTGACAATGGCCAAATTAATGACCTCATAACGCCTATCAAAGGGGGCCTCCACTAAAACAAGAATTCAATATTGAACGTAAGGTTTACAATACTGAGCATAATGCTTACAACCAAAAGTGATTGAATTTTTTTCCAACGAAGCGTTCGTATCCGAAATAGACAAATTTCAAAAACGCTTGTTTTGTTTTCAAATGTACCGGTCGCTGCCATTTTAATTACGTGTGACATGTAATGGTTGCTTTATTGTATTCACACAAAGAGCTTTTGTTTTGAAACTATAGGGCAACCATTATACTTTACAAATTTTAAAAATGGCAGCGCCCGGGAACTTTGAAACCAAAACAAGCGTTTTTGAAATTTGTTTACTTCGGATACAAACGCTTCCATTAGAAAAAGTTCAAACAATTTTGATGGTAAGCGTTATGTTCAGTATTTTATAGTTGTATTATTGTTTTAGGGGATGTTTCCTTTAACGTCCATAATTCTTTGACTGCACTCATGTGATAAGAAGGCCATGCTGGGGCCAAAAAAAAAAAGAAAAGTGTAGCTCAAATCTTGCATAATACATGTAATAGAGTCAAACTTCCCAAAAGACGTCTTCGCAATTATATAACCCAATTTCGATATACTAAAATTCAGTCCTAAACAAAAGACATCATCTCGAGGCTCTAGAGAATAAACTCATACAAACCCTTATAATTATTCACCAGAGCCTGGAAATTATGCCTTTTGTTTAGGACTGAATTTTAATACACCGAAATTGGTCTATTGTTCCTTCCACAAACATGGCCGCCGTGACGTCAGGTGCTATCAAAGAATACTCGCCATGTTGTTTAGTTCCCGCTAAAGTTGTTCTGCGTGATTCAGCCTCCAGAGTTCAGTAGGTATAATTTTGATTGGCTGAACTGTAAGAAAGAGAATGCTGCTTTCGGGTCAGCAGGCGCTTGTGTTTGGAGGAGGAATACGATTCACGAGTGCTTAGGAGGCTAGCAAAAACTGAGTTTGTCTCTGATTCACATAAGAAGAAAACATGGTCGCTAATCGCGTGACTGAAAATCGAGAATATTTATCGAAAATTATAACTGAAATGTCACTTTTCAAATTTACGTATCGTAACAAACCGAAAGATCCCCTGCTCGATTTCATATTTTCAGCACATAAGCCGCAATTTTTTCAAGGTTTACTTAACACCACAGATATTTATGTAGATACTTAAGCTATTAAGTATACATTACAGGTGATATGTAAGAAAAAAAGATATTATTTCACTGAATTTAAATCGTAGAAAAAAATATTCAAAACTATACTAAACACTTCGACTAAAAAAGACTGAACCGTGACAGCGAAACTAATATTCATGATTACATATTTTCACAAAGACACCTAAATGTGCTTGTGCTTTCGTCACTATCGAAAACCAGCCTTAACTGTTTGATTTTTTAAAAATTATTTGACAGACTCTCGTTTGGACTTGGTATCGATTTCCAGTGTGGCAGTTCATCCACTGTGAGTTTAAGCTTCATATACATCTGTCTGCATCTACAGATTGTCCCTTTAAGTTAGGGCTGTGTGTGCAAGGGTTTTACTATTCACCATGTGTCCTTTTTGAGACATCAGCTCTCGGCAGTCCATCTTTTCCTAAAAGGCTACGTGTAGCTAGCTAGAACCCCCACCCCCATTTTCAGGTTTCTTCTGTTGGGGGAACGGACTAGCATCACCTAGACTACATGAGGTGTTACGCTCATGTGCGATGTAGGTAACAGGACAGAGCACCCAGGCCCCAAGAGGGAACACTGAAGGGGGAAAATATGGAATTTTCTATGAAATTTCACTGAATAACTTGGTGCGGAAAGTTTAGAGTAATTAAAAGACGTTAAACTTTAATTTTAATTACAAGTCAGACAACTTCAATGCAATTCCTCCTGGGTCCACTTTGTAGCCTGTGTGCGATAACACAGACACAACAAAACATGTAGAATGTTATTTATAATCTTTATCATTCATATAGTTTTTTCCATCGTTTCGTGTTTGCCTGTGATCTTTCATGTTTTTGCACAGTAGGCACAGAAATGTACCAAAATTCGTGCGGCACGTACAGCACGGTTTTTTTTCCACAACGGATACAACTACGCCACAAAAAAATAATATCATCAGGATATCATTGGTTAAAAGTGGAAGAATAAACGTTTTGCAAGTGCGGCAAGCCTTTGAGTACAGATTTTTGAGGTGCTCTGCATGATAACACCCTGAAATCCCCAAATTTGAGATGAGCATGCAATAGGGAATTATTCATTGTCTATTTTTACGCTGAAAGCTTACCAATTTATTCATTTTATTACGACATAAACGAGGTAGAAAAATCGCAAAAGACTTATGATAGCGCAAAGTTATATTTTGAGGTGACATTTTCGTCGACCTCACCGTCTTAGATCTTAAACTTCATTGTCGTTGCCCTAGCATTCATCGTGGGCGAGGCTCCCAATTTAAACTCTGTAATTGTAAACTTAAGGCGCTGTTGTACTTCAATTTTTCGTGCAGCAACGGCCAGAAAAGTTCCACAAAACATTTCATAAAGGAAATATACCGCGCAACGACCAAAAACGTAGCGAGAAATGTTGCAGAAACCGTTGCGAAAAGCCAAATTGAGTTCTTCTTACCACAACGCCTCACGCAACGTTGCAAATAATTTTTAAAGTATTGCCCCGTATACCCTCTGCCCTGCAACTTCTGTTTCAACGGTTTGCGGCACCAGCCAATGATAATGTACCGTTGACCTCAAGTGAGGCGAAGGCGTCGTCTACGAAAACGTCACCATCCAAACTCTTTCGCGATTTTTCCAATCTCGTTTACGTCGTGACAATGTATCGCAAAAATTGGCGCAAGTGGTTTCGCTTCGCTTTCCCGGTACAATCAAGTTTGGAATGTCACTTTAGTTCTCAATGGGCCCAGTCCGAGTTGCTGTTTGTCTCGGTTTCGAAGAGAGTCTTGGTGCTCAACTATTGTAAGGGAAATGAGTTTGATTTGCATAAGAATACGCAACTCATTACCATTTGAATGGTTGTGCACCAGGACTAGCTTTGAAACTGAGGCATGCAGCAATTCGGAAATGGGATATTATCGTCGTTCTATGCCACCAGTGCAGAACTTATCTTTAAGGACCTTACCCATGCGTTTGATATGCTTAGTACGTTGCTCACAGCACAACGAGGGCATACCATACACCAATCGAATATTAACCATATGGTCAAAGAATCTTCCGGGTATATGTGTTTGTTGTGGATGGATACTTAAGCAAAGCAAACCAGGTATAAAAATCATGTTATCAAGCTGACAAAATACACTTAAGACAGCCTGCTATATGTTGCTAAGTGTGTACAGCAATTGCTATCTCGCGTGACTACTTGTCTGTGGCACCCAACGTCAATTTTCGGAAAATATCTGTTCGGAAGACGATTTGGGATCTAGAATTTTCGGTGATGGTACAAAAGGGTACAATTGTCCATTTTAAACGGATTTTTACCTTTAAAAGGTCACCTAGAATTTTCGGGAACCTTTTTTCTAGCTGAAATTTTCGAAATGGTAAGTTTTGATCCCTATAATTTTCGGATCACTAGCCTTTCAGCTAGGAAATCCGAACAGATGAAAAATTTCTAGGGGATAAAAATACTCCTATATCTACCGCTTGAATATTAAACTACGTTTAGCAATGCTATGTTTAAGTGGTTTTGAACTATATTCTCGTTGGGTGCCCCTGCCTTGCTCCTGGTGACTCGGCAGTATCCTAATCGAACTTCAACTTCCAGCTAAGTTTGGTGATTTTATTATTTTTCCCCAGTCTTTCAACCAAAGATATTGTTTTGTGGCGTTGTCGTTTCCGTTGACATCGTCGTTTCTTCAAAACCGTGGTATGATTAAGGGTGTGTTCGATTTACCCTATTCCGGAATAAGAAATCAATACGTGGAATGATGATTTAAAAAGGTTTGTCTGGCGTTTTGAAGCAACAAGGATTAGAAAGATGTGTTTAAAATAGCATTTTAGCAAATGTCTGACAATTTTAATGTGAATCTCCGTAAAAACGGAGGAGTTCTAACTTCTATTCCATGTATTCCTATTCCGGAATACGGTCAATCGAACGCACTCTAAGAAGACGTTATCAAGTCTGCGTATGCTCCTCAAACTTGTGCTTTCGTCACAAGTGAGAACCACGCTTCATAGCTACGGAGCAAGGACATAAGGAAGCATAAACAACCATAGCAGAAAACTGAATTTGTTCTTGTTCACTTTATTTTTAGAAATTTTCCATCTTGTTGACACTTTTTCCAAGTCTTGCAACCTACTTGTGCCTACTTTTTGTCGTGATAAGGTTCGCCGTGGTGATTTTCCGGGAAGGGCGAAAGAGGTGGTTCCACAGCACAAACGATAATGATGTAGGTAGTGAATTCATTATCGATTAATCCTCTTGATTTAGGAGTTGGGAGTGATGGTGATGATGATTATGATGAAGTGTATGTTAATGTTGATGCCGATAACGATGAGGACTGATTGGGAGGATTGATCAAGGTTTTTTAGGGGGGCTCCCATATAAAATCCATACATAATCCCAGTTTTGAACGATAGATGCAGTAGCAGTAACGAAAGGAAAGCCTGAAAAGTAAGAAAAACCAGGCTTTATTTGCACACGATGTTGATTAAAGCGTGAAGCTTTTGCGGTCGTGTGAAGAAAAAAACGGAATTGAGTAATACAAATGAAATCAAATAAAACATATTTAGAATCTAAAGCATCCAATATATCAATGAATGAATGAATGAATGAATGAATGAATAAATGAACGAATCAATCAATTAATCAATCAATTTATTATAGTCATTAAGTAGGATGGGGTTGTCCCTAGTATCCAAACCGGGGGCTCACGTATGAAACGCATAACAATTAAAATCAACGAAAATAAAATATGATAACAAATATGTACGACAATTAATAAGGAGCAAGGATGGCACAATCGGTTAGTGCGCGGCCTTGGTGCAAGAGGTCCTGAGTTCGATTCCCAGATCTCGCAGCCTTGTTTCGACTCCTTTCCTTTCCGTGTAGCTAGTAGCTTTAAATACCCGTAAAACGGAGCACTGATGGAGAGTGGGGAGTAAAATGAGCGCACCGTCGACCTCAGGTTTGTCAGTAATTAAAAGTTACTGTTACGAGTTATCGACGTTAAATAAGGTCTACTTTACTTTACTTTATTGATAAATTAGAGAATATAAACTATAGGAATCATTTTGCCAAAAAGTAGCTATTAAGGAATCATTGATAATCACCACACCATCGAAGCACGCTGCTGAATGAAGGCGAAATTTTTTCATATTTAAATAGAGACCCATTACCAATATTGAAAGCTAATCGATTTAAGATGGGTGCTTACTTAGAATGGGCGTTTAGAATTAAACACAGTTTATCAGCAATATTCAAAATGGGTGCTTAGACCTAAGTACGGTGCATGCATGGTTGGATGACTCGGATGATCATCTGAGAAGGCTTGCACCCATTGATCTAAATTTAGATTATATAGGTATTACCCATTTAGATTGTGTAGCACTGGTGGCTGAAAAGCCATAAGCAACATCAAACTGCGTCGACCTTTTTAGTTACTTATTATTTCAATCACAACTCAACCGCCAAGGAAAGCCAACGAACCTCCTAAAATGACATTCTTGACTTCTATTTGTGAGCCACAAAGTCCCTAAAACGACTAGGTGATCTGACCAGTCTTCCGCCCCGAAGTTCATCATTATCCACCAACACTTGCCATATGAGGACTTATCTCTACTTGCTTTAGTTGTTGATCTTGTTCCGCCACTATCAATCGAACCTTGTTGTTTAGGGGGCTCATCCTTACTGACCGTAGGGCTTGTAACCATTCATGGCATGCCGTAGTGGGCTGATCTTTATCAAATGCAATGATAGCTGTTTGCTTGGGCTGGTTAACACTTGACGTCTCGTTGGCAGGGCATCGGTCGTTAAGGACCAAGGCTCTTCCGCAGCTAAAGGGTTACCATCCTCTGCAGAACGTTTCAGGTGTCTCCGATTTCTGACATAAAACTGACCGCTGGACTCTACAATATACGACGTTCTACCCAAAGGCTTCACAATCCTAGCTTTCTTCCAAGCTTTCTCATTCAGCCGAAAGGGTTGCATGCGAACGACATCATCCTTTGAAAGGTCAGGTAGATCCTTTTCTCAACTGTCAAAATAGAACTTCTTCTTCAAATTTCTCAGCCTATCCTTCTCAAGAAGGTCCTCAGGCAAGCTAGGTTTCAGTAAGTTGCCAAAAGTGGGAAGGTTGGTACTTGTCCTTCTACTTAGCAGACGATGGGCTGGGCTGGTACCAACACCTTCCTTTGGAGTGTTATGATGGGCCAGTAACGCCAGATAGGGGCCAGTTCTGGATTGTGCTGACTCTTTAAGGGTCTTTTTTGCTTCCTTGACAGCCGACTCAGCTTCACCATTGGACTGATGCTGGTAGGGACTCGTTGTCACGTGCTTGAACCCGTACGCTTTGGTAAAGGCTTTAAATTCTCGATTTTTTACATTGCGAACCACAATCTGAAATTACTTGGTCTGGAATTCCATATCGTGCCATATGCGCCTTAAGCTTCCTGATTACAGTTGTAGCTTTGAGATCATATAACCTGTCAACTAAAAAAAAAACTGGAGAAGTAATCAACAGTCACCATGTAATCTTTATGGTCTAACTAGAACAGGTATGTGGAAAGTTTCGCCCAAGGCCGATCTGGAAATTCGTGACTGACTAGGGTCTCCTTCTGCTGTCTGGTGCTGTATGCGGTACTCGTTTCGCACTTGGATGTAAAGTCACTTTTCAGATATTGCCAGCAAATCGCCTCTCTCGCACTTCTTAGCGTTGATTCTATTCCTTGATGACTGGAATGCAGAGTCTGTAACATGCGCTTTCGAAAGGTCTGAGGCACTACGAGCCTGCCACCTCTAAAGAGCAACCCGGTCACATCTCGGTCAGTGGTCAGCGAGTGGGATGGCCGCGAAATTGAAAGCTCCGTGTTGAAGAGAAATTAAGTGAAGGTTTCTTTTTGAAATTTGTCTTTCATTTTAATCTTTCATGTCAAAATCCTTTGTGTAAACAATGTCCACAACTAAGAGAGGAAAGCAGAAGCAACAGGCAGAAGTTTCAGAAGAAGATGACTTCGAAACATTTGTACGAGAGTCGCTCGGGCAACTGAGCAAAGAACAGAAACAAATCATTCAGGACATCTTAAACTTAAAAGCTAAAGTAAAGCTGAATGAAACAGCGTTAGATAAAATTTCTAGCCAATTTAAGACCCTCGACGACAGCTTTGAAGAACTCAAGGGTGAACTTCATGATGCGAGGTGTAAAGTCGACGAGATGGAACGCTTTGTTGGAAAACACGCCAAGCAAATTGAGAGAATGCGTTTAAGACTCCTGTCCCTTGAGCGATATTCCCGCAAATACAACCATAAGTATCCATAAAGTCGTCGACGAAACACGACAAGGGACAGTAATCAGGCCTGTAAGTCACTCAAAACACGAAAGATTTAAGGCGATTCAGCTGTATCTGCATCAACAACTGGTGGAATCCAGATTCAGAAATCCCAGATATATCCTTGAGACGTTTAACTTTCAGTGTCGCTCTAGTATACACGCAGACCCCTCCTCCAGTCTTGTCCAGCATATCAAGCCTCATTAATTTATAACCTTCCATTTCTATTTAAGCGTTGGTTACTGTTGAGTTCAACAAGGACTCAGACACAGCCAACACATCATAATGTTTCTTCCGCATTAGCTCTCGCATCTGCACAATATGGCTTCTGTTTTTTAAAGATCTCGTATTAAGATGTGCAACTCTCAGTTTCAAGCCAGAATTAGATTTTTGTCGCTCGTCTGTTGTTGTCGTCACGCTCTTGATTCCGTCGATTTTGACTAGAATAGTTAATAAGTTCGAGTAGTTTGGCCAATTTTGGGTAGAATACTTCTTCCTTCTATTAGGCAAATGAAGTGTCTTAATAGGTCTATGATCTTTCAAGTGACTACCACCACGTTGTCCTCTTGTTGGAGCTAGCAGATTGTAAAATGCTAGCCTCTGCCATACTCTGGCATTTGAAAGCGGGAAAAAGCCTAAATTCTCTCGTGGGAAATTTTACGTAGATGGAGCTCTATATCGCAAAACATAACTACGTGGTCAAGTTAGAATATGTACACAATATTATCTAGTACTTACGTTAGTAATTTTTTGTTTTGCAACTTCTAAATCAATTTTGTGACCGTAAATGACAAGCGACATATGTGACCCAAATTTAAATCTTCAGTCTTTTAATGACCATGGGATATTTACATTAGAAGAGCTTGACCAACTTTCCCATTTTGTCAAACCTCAACTCTCGGCGCTTCACATATAAGAAGCCTAAGCAAGCATTTAGACGAGTTATGTCCTCTCTTGGATTCATTTTTCTTCCAGTTAGATTTGTTTGTTTGTTCTGAAACTTGGATTGCCCCGCAAGTTGACATAAGCAGCTTGCAAATCTCAGGTTACAATATCATAACTGACAATCGCACGAGTTTTCTACAGGTGGCGGACTCCGAGTTGCTTTGTAATTAAAGTCAATCTTTGAATATCATTTGAGAAATGATTTAAAATTAGCTGGTGTTGAAAATATCTGGGTTGACACGCAAGACTTGCTTATTGGCGTTATTTATAACCATCCCAGTAGGTCCCAACGCGATTTCATTGATGAATTTAAAAACGTTCTATATTCCGTCTTTTTGTCTAAGGGAAAGTGTCTGATCTTAGGTGATTTCAACATCAATACACTCGTCAAGAGTACAATAGCAAAAGAATACCTCAACTTGATCTATTCAGAAGGTTTTAATCCTTTGATTCTCGAAGCAACGCGCGTAACGGAGTCAACAGCAAGTTGTACAGACCACATTCTTTCTAACTTTGTGTCTTCACGTACTAGTGGTAGCATTACCCTAGAAAAAGCTGAACATTTGCCAGTCTTTACTCTTTCGCATGACCCTACGCTAAGTCCCTTCCCAAATAAAATTGAAATTAAAGATTTTTAAAGGTTCGATAAGATTGGTTTTCAAAAAGCGTTGAGGAATGTTAATTGGACAACAGTATACAAGAGCTATGATGTAAACGAAAGCTTAACTAGATTCCTTCATACTTTCAATAGCATTAGCAATGCACATGCACCGCATAAATCGATTAATATAAAAAATAAGTCCGACAAGCGCTGGGTGACGAAAGGGTTGAGGAAATCAATCAAAGTTCGTAACGAGCTCTATAAAAAATGGTTGACAACTCGAAATTTTTATTATCATAAGCAATATGACCATATTAGTAGTAAAATCAGCAAAAGTGTAAATATCATCGCAAAATTTAAATGACATGTAACAACGCAGTCTTTGATAAGAATGATACCCCTATTTAAACTACGGCTGCGTTCTGTGGGGTGATAATTAGGAAGCTCCAGTATCACAATTGGTAAAGCTGCAAAACCAAGCTGTAAGAGTTATTAATATTATTCCACTTCGACATCATATTACGCCTCATTATGTAAACCTTGGCCTAATTAAGCTCCCTGACATTGTTAAGCTAAATACCTGCCAACTGATTTATGATCACTTAGTAGATAAAAAGTCATCTAATTTTACGTTGGCCTTGGTATCTGAGTAATATAATTATGATACAAGAAGTGCATCCCTGCAAAACCTAAATCCTAGTAGCTCAGTTTATATTAAATATAAGAAAATTGAATGCTATTCCCTTATCTATACGTGAAAAGACAACTAAAAAATCGTTCAAAAGAGCACTTTTCAACCATTATCTTGCTCAGTATTAATCATCGCCACTCCGACTCTCGAACGTTATCATATTGCTACTATTTGGCTCGAGAGACCCTCGTAACTTGTATGAAAATTGTCCTCTTCTCTCTCGTCCGCCTGTGAATCATCGTTCTGGTTGATCCAGCGTCATCTAGTTGGGGAAAAAACATGGGCCCGGGATGTTTGCATGGTTGCTCTGATAGTGTAGTGGTGATCACACCCAACCGGTAATCAGGGGGAAGTGGGATCAAATCTCGCTCAGGGCATAAAAAAAGTTTTTCTCCCAATAAAAAATGTCATCCAGGGGTTGTCCGTCCTTGGTCTTTTCAAACTTCATTAAT
>OX421453.1:7597645-7600145 GCA_949126865.1 Montipora capitata
ATCTCTTTGTTACATTTGAATAAGGCCTGGCGCGAGCCATTACTTTCCAGGTTACAGCAAATTCCGTTTGGGTGTCCTTTAGGGACCAGATGTGTTTACTCAATTCGGTTGCGTTCCTTTTGTTCTCATTTCTAAATGAAGCCGTGTGGCTTCGGAATCTTGTTTTGAATTGGTTCGCGGTAAGTCCGATGTATGTTTCCTTTCCCATGGCGCGATTTGGCACCGATTGCTCCCACACCTTGATGTTCCTGTTATCTCTTCCTTAGCGTCACTCCTAAACTTTGCACTGACCAAATAGTCGGAGAGGCATTTCGGTCTTCTGAAAGCGACTATTGGCGCTTCCATAATGGCATTCCAACATTTCTGCGAGGAGTGAAGAACCGGATGTAGCTTCCTCAACATGCCGCCGATATTAGAATGAAGAACTGGAAATCCAACGATGTAGTCACGAGCCAGTACGAAATGCTGACTGATCCATTTTGAATGAAAAAACACATATGCCGTGAGTGGGAATCGAACCCGCGTTCCCTGGATTACATGTCAGGTGTGCTAACCACTGCACCATCACGACAACCCTGCTGGAAACAGAGCAATCAGAGAGGTGATTTGTCAGCCGCGGGGCTCCCCGGCGTTTTTATCATTCAGGAACAGGACTACATCGGATCATCCGAAGAAGATTCACAGGCTACCAGAAATACCTAATTATGTTTAGAATGAAGAACTGGAAATCCAACGATGTAGTCACGAGCCAGTACGAAATACTGACTGATCCATTTTGAATGAAAAAACACATATGCCGTGAGTGGGAATCGAACCCGCGTTCCCTGGATTACATGTCAGGTGTGCTAACCACTGCACCATCACGACAACCCTGCTGGAAACAGATGTGTTTTTCATTCAAAATGTGTTTTTCATTCAAAATGGATCAGTCAGTATTTCGTACTGGCTCGTGACTACATCGTTGGATTTCCAGTTCTTCATTCTAAACATATATATATATATATATATATATATATATATATATATATATATATATATATATATATATATATATATGAAAATCAATGAAAAACGAAAGTCTTCCTTTCTCTGCTTTTGCGCTACGCGTTTCACCGCTGTTGCGGCTCTTCAGGCATAGCAAAGTGTGTTTATTAACTTATTACGTCACAGATGTAATTCTAATTACAATTATAATGGCTTTTGTAATTCAAGGCGCGCGGGAGCAATTAACGTAATTTCAAATCATTAAGAACGGGTTTATATTTCAAAATAAAAAAACCTCTCTTTGTTAATAAAAAAACCTATATATATAGCAGGTAAAATGAAAAATGCTGCGTCGCCAACGAAGAATGCCACTTGCGAGCAGGATCCAAAAAAGGATACACGATGCCTTGACTTTACGAAGTGATAAATAGGTTGAATGAAAAATGGAGTCAAAAGCAAACTATTCACTGGTCCATGTTTAATGTAGGGAACAGACGTTTCGCCCTTCGGGCTTCCTCAGTGTTCACGATACAAGCTAAAATTAAAAAATACTTGGCAGGAACTAAGTCGGTTTCAAGATCTTAAATATGTGAAAAAGTGATAGTAAAGAAATAAACAGATTGCTTAATTACATGGAATTTACAAACAAGTGCTAATCAGTAGGTTACAAAATAGGCCAGCTTATAGACAGAAAAACCACTTTCACAATAGTAGATAAAGTGAACAATATAGAGTTAATTATGGGAGGTAACCATCACAGTAAAAAATAAAAAGTATTATATCTAAAGCTATAAGGAATTTAAGGGAAAAAAATTGAATGGAAAAGATAATATATGAGGATGGCTGAAAAATGGCTAAAAAATACATGGCTAAAAAATACATAAAACTTATTGGCTGAACCTAACTCTATTTTTTGAGTTAAACTCTGATCGTTTGTTGAGGCCGTGGGGATGAAGAGTACACACCTGGGAGCACCAGAAAGCTTCCCTTGTAAGTAAACGCCTATCAATGTGATTCATTAACAACTTTTTCGATAACAATGAATTTAAAGTCAGACATCCGGTGTTCAACCCTATTGAAATGCACGGCTAATTCGCACGTAGTCTTGTTAGTAAGCATAGCCGATTTGTGATTCCGAAACCGACCAAAATATTGCTAATTGGGTTGTTTATAACAAAGCCAAACCGGGTATAGCCTTTGGGACTATTAAGACGCACAAGGAAGGTAACCCGCTTAGGTTAATTACTTCTTGTTGTGCGACAGCAGTTGAAAACCTTTCTGCATTTACCGAATTTTATCGTAAGCCATTAGCCCAAAAACTGCCTCATTTGTCAAAGATGCTACTCACTTATTGCAAAAAATTGAGGATCTCAACAAGACTGGACCATTCCCCGAAGGTACCCTTCTTATTTTCTGGGACGTTGTGTCAATCATCCCCAATATTGACAACAATCTGGGAATAAAAGCTGTCACTGATGCTCTTAATTCACGAGAATTCCAAATTCCATTAACTGAA
>OX421453.1:7627645-7640145 GCA_949126865.1 Montipora capitata
TTAATGAGCCCCCCTCTCTAAGCCTCTGTAATACATCCCTCCTCTTGTGAGCTCCAGAATTAAATAATTCCCCCCCCACCCCCCCCCCCAAACCGGGCTTATTAGAGTGTTTACAGTAAAAAATATAATGATCGATTACATGTGGTCATGGAAAGTCCGACAACCCATTGTTAACAGCAAAAGGAAGGCGGACTTGACATTATTGATTTTACTTTATTCTCTAATTTGGGTAAAATGTCTAAGTCCCAACGATTTCTTAACTCTTGTAAACAAGAATATTTTTATAGAGGAATATACTGCTGTAACAATCAACATGTACTTAGCCTTTCTTTAAAAAATGGTCAAGTTTTATCGCATAACCAATTGACCCTGCGAGTGTCAGACTTAATATATTTTACCCTGTCTAACGCCAGACGATTTTCCTCGTCAACTGGGGGCGTCGTAGGCTTTTGAGGTGTCAGTGGGTTAAGCAGTTAAAAACTATGTCACCTCCGTTAATCGACCTTGCAGTTTTTCTCCTTCTATCTTGTTTTGTTTTGTTTTTTATTTATATTTTGTGTATTACTTTGTATTTCGCCTTTAATTGTTGTTATTGAAGCCCTTTTTGCTTGTTAAATAAAGCAGTACATTTTAGTCAAAAAAACTCAAGTTTAAATAATAATAATAATAATAATAATAATAATAATAATAATAATAATAATAATAATAATAATAATAATAATAATAACTAAAAATGAGTTTTAAGCCGACCCAAACTAGTCAACTAGGTTGTCGTCCAGTGTAAAATAGAGTGCACTGAGTATGGTAACAATTTGTGCTACTCCGTTTTGTTGCATTTAGGATCAAGTTGGGTGTGTAGATGTTTTGTCCCCAAAATCCGTGAGACAGCGTACGTTGAGCCAGCTACGCCTCCACTACTCTTCTTTCATATCCTTGTCCAGCTGGGTATATAATTCAACTAACGTCAAGTACAGCGCTCGAATCACAACACCAAGCGAAATGCAGGGACTACTTGAGCTAACTTGGCTAAGATCAGCAGTGTCACTCGATCCCCTGGTTTGACTCTCTCTTGTTTGGGCAAAATAAAAGGATAAAAAAAATATAAAAAAAAAACTCTTTTTACTCATTTCTTTCACAGCTTTCAATTGAGCTTGGTATCCTATGTGCTAATTATAGATCTTTGTGTTCAAGTGCTACTTGCGATGACCTTGACCGTATTTTTTATGGTAAGAAAAAGCCTTTAGAGTGGTTGCATTTAATATCAAGCGTAGAAAATCGTGCAACCATGATTAATAGGAAATAGTGAGTCTTCAATGATCTCAAAATTGGAGAAGCCCGCAAGCAGAATACAAGTTCAATTGGAAATGCTCCAAAACATCACGCGTATCTGTTAATTCCTTATTGTACGAGAAGATCGAGCGATTTTTTTTTTCTTCTTTGCATGTGGTTCACTCAGCAAATTAACATCATCTATCGATTCAAGAGTGACTATCAGCGGGAGCCCATAACCAGGGCCCAGCAACTCCAATTCAAAGTCTATGTGATGGCATTTCCACAGATCAAGCAATGTTTAAACGAGTTCTTAAAAAAGATTTGCCCTGCACGAGTGACCGTTCTCAATCCCATGGGTAACGAGTTCTCATGCAGGACTTGAGATTAACTGGAAAGGTCTGGTTTCGCGGAAAGATCAATCTAAAAATAATTTGGTCTGTAATAACGCAGTTCGACAAATACAATAAAGTTGTATGCTCCTATAGTTATGGGCTCCTGCTAATAAGCTATTAAGTAGCATTTTTATACATGTTTCAATGAAACAGACACGAACACACAAAAACAAAACACTCACGCAGCTATGAAGTTTAATTAAGATAACATATCTAGATTAAGTGAAGCTATGATCTTCGCAGTTGTGAACGCAATTTTTACAATTGCGTAGAGAAGCCTGAAAAATTCAGGACTTCAACGGGGTGACCTCGCGATTCCGGTGCGACGCTCTAACCAACTGAGCTATGAAGCCACTGACGTTGGGAGCTGGTCATTTGTGGGTTCTAACGGTCCCGTGAATCAATGATGAAATGGTGTATGAAATGAATCATATATGAACTGCGGATATGAAATTAAGTGAAGCTATGGTCTTCGCAGTTATGAACGCAATTTTTACAATTGCGTAGAGAAGCCTGAAAAATCCAGGACTTCAACGGGGTTTGAACCCGTGACCTCGCGATTCCGGTGCGACGCTCTAAGCAGCAGAATCGCTCTAACCACCGGAATCGCGAGGGACCACCGAAGGACCGAGGGACCACCGCTGTAACCACCGGAATCGCGAGGTCACGGGTTCAAACCCCGTTGAAGTCCTGAATTTTTCAGGCTTCTCTACGCATTTGTAAAAATTGCGTTCATAACTGCGAAGATCATAACTTCACTTGATTTCATATCCGCAGTTCATATATTATTCATTTCATATACTATTTCATCATTGATTCACGAGACCATTACAACCCACAAATGACCAGCTCCCAACGTCAGTGGCTTCATAGCTCAGTTGGTTAGAGCGTCGCACCGGAATCGCGAGGTCACGGGTTCAAACCCCGTTGAAGTCCTGAATTTTTCAGGCTTCTCTGCGCAATTGTAAAAATTGCCTTCATAACTGCGAAGATCATAGCTTCACTTGATTTCATATCCGCAGTTCATATATGATTCATTTCATATACCATTTCATATCTAGATTCGTTTAGCAAAAAGACGTTTTTCTATTTTAATCTATGAAAATGACAGTCAAAATCGGATACTAAAGTTAAAAAAAGTCTATACAAACGAGACTGCTGAAACACATCCATTTATGTCATTGGCTGTCCGGCTCCTCTAGCCCCTGTGGTTTTTCGGGGGAGCCAGTACCCTATTTTATTGTAATTGATTTTCCTACTTTCTCTATAAATATTTATGTAATAAGGATACCAATAAGGGTTGTTGTTGTTGTTGTTGTTGTCTATTTTCTTTCGAGCATGCCACCCCTTGAGGTGCCAGCGTAGTTGCCATAACAAATTTAATTTAATTGACCTATTTAGCTTGTACGTTTTGTTTTCCTATTTCAGACCACGTGATGTCACTCTTGGCAACTGTTTCTTTACATGCTTACTGTTACGAAAGAAACAAAAGAAAAATTCCCTTTGGTCTGATGTGGGAAAAGAAAACATACAAGCTAAAGAGGTCAATTGGGACTATGTGGAGTAATATGTTAGTTAATTAGCCAGTATCAAACATACCATAATTATACTATACTCTTTGTTTGTCCCTCCAAAAGTTTTACGTAAGCATTGTTTTTATTTTCTCTTGGGACTTACAATGGTCTCAAGAGAAACTGGAAACAACGCTTATGCAAAATTTCGGAGGCACAAACAAAGAATTTTATGGTATTTTTGATACTGTCTAATTGCACTATATTCGCCCAATCACAATCGGCTGTATTTTAAGTGTGTCACGAAGAGCCATAAAACAAAGCACTTAGCGCCCGTTGCATGAATTTGATTTGCATTGGGATTGCCTAACATCGAAAAATAAGTTTGACTGATGAATAGAAAATGTTACTGTTTGTTCATATAAAAGACCATTTTTGAATTGTACCGAGAGACCGTTAAGTTATTAAAAACTCCACGGAGGAATCCAGAATGGGGAAAAACAGAAGAAAAGGTAAATGAGATCAGGCTTTGTACTTTAATAAATCCAACGTCCCTTAATTTCAGATTGTCTGCTGGCAGGAACTGCCCTCTCCGCAGTGATCTCAATTATGTCGCTGTTGCATTTTATGAAGTGCCATAGGTAAGTCATTAAAAGCAACCCCAAAGAAACCACCCAATCTCTACATATTTAGTGAGCAAAAACAAGAGCTTTGCGCGTCCCTACTGTTAATTAAGCTATTTTTGCTCTCAATTTACTTCTGGTGTCATGCGCGTGGTTAGCGTAGTAACGTCATTGTGACTCAAAATAGTACAATTTGTTTAAGTTCTTTTTTTTTTCCGGGAAACCCCATCCCTTTCCGAAAGAAAATACTTATGCAGGATCTTAAAATATGTACAAATAAACAAATGAAAATAAAAGTCAAAATTCCAACGTTAACTACTCAAACAGAAACTTATACTAATGCTTCTTTGTAACTTGTTAGACTTGGTTTTCTCACAATGCCTTCTGATAACGAGTTCCAATCCCTTATTTGATTGTGGGAAAAAAGAGAACATATATGATGTTCAGTTTTAGAAGGTGGTATTTAGTAAGCTCGAGAGTTTACATGTCTGCTTCCTCACTGCAATGCTGTCAGTGACGGCATACCGTCATTCGAGATAAGACTGTTATATAGCTTATACATCATTTTATACATAGTCGCAGAACCGTTCTTCTTCCTTCAAGTGATTTCCATGCAAGTCTTTGCAGCATTCGTTGACACGTGATGTCCTGTGGACCCCCAAGTACAAAACTCGCTGTGGGTCGCTGCACCATTTCGATTTTGTTGTTGTTTGACTTTTTATAGAGATCCCAAATTGTAGCTGCGTACTCCAATATTGGTCTAACGAGGCCAGAGTAAGCTTGGGTGTTGATGTTATGTGAATTGACCTGTAGATTTCGTCTAAGAAAAGCAAGAGTGTTATTATTTTGCTTTCTTAGTAATAGCGGAGCTCCGCACGCCGAAGGCGCGCACGGAGCACCATGCTTAGGAAAATATAGTAACCCATCGATGCGAGAAATCTTGGTTTTAGCTATGACTTCAGCATGCGACCGTTCACGTATGCCAATGTGACTTAACCATGCCGCGGGCTCAAGTTTAGAGCTAATCGCCCTTATACTTTTCACGTGAAATTACATGAAATAAACTCATTTCTAACTTACAGTGTGAGTTACGATGATTCAGAACAGTGACTCTAGAAAGCAACGAAGCTACACCCGTTGAATTCAGAATACCGCTAATATCCCCTAAACCAACGAAGCCAGTTTCTGGAAATAGCCAGATTTTAAAAGGATTTTAATAGAGGTATTCTTCAAATTATACGAAGCCCCATAAGGGACACACATCAGTTTTATTTTGCTGTCACTTTTACTGTTACTTTTAGTGCCACGTTTAGTGCTACTTTTAGTGCTACTTTAAAAGGGACTTTTAATGCGACTTTTAGTGCCACTTTTAGCGCTACTTTTAGTGCCACTTTTAATTACCAGTGCGGGTAGAAAACACAGGTCACAGGTCATTGTTTTACCAATACAGAAAGTATCTTAAACATTCATAAAAGCTAACCTTAGGCCTATAAACGTTTGTTTAGGCCTAATTAGGCCTAAGGTTAGCCTTAATGAATGTTTAGGTTACTTTCTGAAATTAAAAGTGGCACTAAAAGGAGCACTAAAAGTAACGCTAAAAGTAGCACTAAAAGTAACAGTAAAAGTGGCAGTAAAATAAAAATGATGTGTGTCCTCTTATGGGGCTCCGTAAAATTCAGTAAGAGGCTAAAATAACCATTTCAAAATTATTGCTTACACCTAAATGCAGATCCGCGTTCAGCACGAAAACGATGTTACTCCATTAACTAAATGCCGATCCTCTCAAATCTTTATCTGAAACTGGACAAAAATTACATTTTGTAAAGCGTAATGAAGTGTCGCGTGGAGATTTGGTGGATGGCCATACTCGTGAAAATGGCCGCCTTAGTGAAGGGCTTTATATGGTTCGTATACGCAAACATAATTGCTTTTTTTATGGACTGTTCTGAATGATATTTCATGGAAAAACCTCTGCTAAGTTTTGGAAAAAATATCAAGGAAACAATTTCAAGCAATTCTAGAACGGCAGCTCTTCAACAACATCGAGTGATGAAGGCAAACGATTATTTTGATCACATGTTTTTTAAATGCCACGAACCACTTCGTGGCCGACTTTTTTGCGTTGAAAATCGCGCTAGATCATCAAATTAACCTCGCATGTATGCAAACTTCATATTTTAGACTTAAACACTCGTAAAGTTTGGTTAAAAAAGGTGTTGAAGAATCTATTCATGTTTTTTGCCCATCGAAATCCGAAGGGTAATTAATTATGCAAAACCCAATCGCCTTTGTTTGTTGTATGGAGAAATGACAGGTGTTGGCTCATATATTAGGCAAGAGTCGTATTCCCGGCCGTACTGGGGCGAATGCATCATAGCGAGGCTAATGGGGGTAAAATGTTTTCGTTGCAAATAAATTAATTTAACTTTCCAGCTTTATGTTGTTGACATTTATCAAAACAATTAAAGATATTCAAGTTTATGAAAACAGCCGTAATCTTGCCGATAAAATGGAGCTTAATTTCGTCCAAATGAGAGTTCCGGAGTTGAAAAGGTATTTACAAGTGCGAAGAATTGAATAAGAGTTGCGAATAAGCGGCGCGATAAACTTTTGGGTTTGTGGGGTAAAGCTCATGAACTTGCCATTGAAACCATCGATGAACAAGTGGATCAGAACGATATTTCTGCGAAGTTGGTAACGGACGACGGAACCATTCCCGATCCCTATTCGCCTGATTCGGACTGGAGAACAAATTTTTCGCTGTTATCGAATTACACCTGGGGCGACATGTACGCATATTTAATCGTAAAAGAGGGATATGACAGCTTAAGGCTTACAAGTCATTGGAAGAATATAGATTACACTGGGACGGACATGTGCAAAGACTCTAAACCAACAAATCGCTTTTTTGTGGATGCCACCTCAAAGTTTAGCGTGAAACCGGCGGGTCTAATTTGCAGGTCGCAGGTCGCACGTTGCAGGTCGCGGGTTGCAGGTTATTGTTTCACCAATATAGAAAGTATCCTAAACATTCTTAAAAGCTAACCTTAGGCCTAATTAGAACTTGGGCTGCCTATGCCCGGATATAGCTTAATTATGTCATTTTCTTCGCTGCCTAACTAGTGAATCCCACGGTTAATTTCATCTGAAAAACCAACTGATCTCATGAATCTCGAAGGGACGAGTGTGATATCGGTTTTTCCAGCGAAATTTACTGTCGAATTCACCAGCTAGGCAATTAATTTTTTCAATTGCAAGAGTTTTAAAAGAAAACAAGCAAATCCTCAGCAAGCGAACGGAAAAGGAAAGAAGCCATTTTAGAGTCGACTGTCAAAAGCCAGCGAATAGGAATCACGCTAAAATTAGAAATCACAGACGTACTATAGTTCGTGATGTGACAGATCGTCTTTGTCGGTTCAAGGTCAAACAAGGAGTTATATTGATGTACTTTATTCCACTTTATCTCTGAGAACGAGATCGTTTACATTTTGATGTATTTCATTCAGACACACCAGCTTGGCCAGGAACCAGAATCGGGAAGAAAGGACAAACTTCAAACAAAAACAAATCTCCAACAAATTACCTGGCTGTACGTGCTCTAAACAAACTTCTGAGACACAAGCTAGTGGTATTTCTCCTCACTTTTACGAGAACTCATTGTGATTCGTATTACGTGTTTACAACAAGGGCAAAATTGTGTTGTCACTGTCGAGGCACATCGAAAAAAAGGTTGGCAAATCTGAGTAAAAAAAAAATGTTCGCTCGCATTTTAAAGCCAAACAAACAAATCAATTATTTCTTTATGTCCAAAAAGAGTACAGATGATTGGTATTTAATTGCAGTTGTGAATAAAAATTCTAGTTTCATTCCATTAAAAGAAAAAAAAACAATTAAACAACCTTTTTTTTTAAAACATGCATCCACTTGAAATCAATCATCCGTAAAAATAAAGAAGTTAACGGTTTAGTGTCCAAGAAAGGAATTTGCGGAGTAACTTATTCCACCAAGCTCGAGCTCTTACTGGTATACTGTTTTGTCGTTCCCCTTCTTTTTCTCTCTTCTTTCTTTTCTGCTCTTCTGTCATAGGCCGTCCAGGCATCGTGCAACCTTATCAGATTCAAAATCTTCTTAAAGTAAGACTTATGCCAAAAATTGCAATAAGGCCAAGCAAAAAGCAGCTCTAAAGAAATTTAAAATATACACTTAGCTTTAAGTTTATATCCCTCCACTGCTTGACTTGAATAACTATTTATAAAATAATTAGGATAGTACGCGCACTCTCATTGGTTAATAGCTGTGTTTAGATGAGAGTATGGAGGCACGGCTGTTACATCACACGAATTTTGATTGGTTGTGTTGTCAGACGCGCGTTTTGATTGGCTGGTAGGAAATATGAGCGTGTATCAATAAAATCTGTTTCAATCTAGAAGTAAAAAAAAACAGCATTTTCCTTCATTTGTCGAATTATCTTTGAGAAATATTTTATAAAAGCAATAGAGGACTTTTTTCCGTGTTTCCATAGCCTCATCTAAACACGAGGGGGAGTTGGGAAAATTCTCGACAGTTATGCAAACCCTCGACTGGCTTTCGGGTTTGCATAACTGTCTCGAATTTTTCCAACTCCCCCTCGTGATCAGATGAGGCTATAGAAACACGAAAAACGTCCTCTATTGCTTAAGTAGCCACCAGTGTGTCCTGATCACAGCTATATTATGTCAAACCTCGATTGAAACCTGCGAAAAATGCAGGAAAATAATATTTTCCAAACTTTTTCTACCTGGACACGAAAAGCGTCGACTGTCAAGAACTCTTGTTCACGTAGTATGGCCGTGTAGCCGGGTCGAACCGCAGAACGCGCGCGAAAAAATAAACCTCGTTTACGTTCAGGTGTCTGACCTGGACTGATCCTGCGATCCAATCAAAAACCAGTACCTGGTCAGCGGTTAACTTAAAAAAAAAAAAAAAAAACAGCTGACCTTGATGAGGTCTAACCTGAGTCCGCGATATGGTCAAGTGATACTGGTCAGCGGATACCTTCTTCTGACAGGTGTCAATTGACCATAACATAGATACCCAATATCAAAGATTTACGCTGTAAACAAACTATCGTGTCAGCTGGAGTATGGCCTCCTCGATGAGCTCTAAACTTGCGCCCGCTTGCGCCCGTGTATGGTCACGTGATACTGGTCACATCATTGGCATTCATGGTGGGGTGGAAGTACGGTCGTACGGTGACTTAAATATGGTGCTCCGCGCACGCGCGCTCGGAGCTCCGCTTTAAAGGATTGTAGCAGTTATTGTTTTCCATATCTCTCTCTCGTAAAGCAAAACAAAACCTGAAAACGACACCACACATACTGTCACGTAGTTTTTTTTTTTGTCACCAGTTTGCAGATAGTTTTAGCCACTCGTCTTGTTCGTTAGTGTGAGTGTTAACTACCTATTGTACGATTCCCTAGTGTATTATGTATTATCTGATTTAGTGTTATAGAACCTCTTTTAAGTGTTGTAATAGGCTGAATGCATAAATGGCGGCCAAAAAAATATTCTTTTGTTTATGTGATAATTAGCCTCACTAGCCTGGTTTTCATGGACAAAATACAAAAGAAAGGTTGCTTGAGAGCGAGGCTTGTGAGTCTCATTAGCACATAAACAAAAGAATACATTTTTGGCCGCCATTTATGCATTCGGTCAATGTAGTCATCCAAAAAAAGAACATGTTTTGTCGTAATTTGAATAAATTAGTTTAACTATATATAGATGTAAAAAGTCTGGCGTTGGTTGGTTGGTTGTTGAAGTGGCGCAAGGTTTGTTGTCAAGAGGGAAGGCCAATTTTAGAAGAAAGTGGAGGGCAGAAACGCTCAAACAGTCAATGCTGAAAAGCTTTAGCAGACACCAACCGTACATCAAGACAAAGCCCCTTTGTCTATGGTGGAGGAAAGAGCGAGGAGAATATTACTGTACGACTCTTTAGTGAAAAGGAAAACAGAAAAGCTGAGCACCAGAGTTGAAAAAAGAGGAACAGGAAAAGTAAAGTCCGAGAAAGATAGAGGGCGCCGGCCGGAGAGCAGAAGCAGAAGCGGACCGAGAAGCAATTGGTTTAAAGCTGCATTGCTGGCTGAGGTTTGTTGGTTTGTGAGTTAGTCGGTTTCTTGGTTTGTTCGTTAGTTGCTTTTTGGAGTGAAAGCGAAGAATTGAACTGTTTAATCTTGTAAATATTCAAAGTTAAGTATTTAGTTTATTTAGTGTTGTCATTTAAATTTATATAAAGCATTAAGAAAATCTAAGTAAGATTAGTTAATTTAGAGATAGTCACTGTAGTAACTGTTATACTTGTTGTTAACTTATATCTCTAATTAAAAGTCGTACGAGTTTTCTTAAAATTTATGCTGTGTTGCGGGTTTGTGGGAAGGGGTGTGAAGCGCGTTGTCTTACCCTAACTTTTCTCCTGTTCTCTCCTCGCAATCTTTCGAGACCCAGGGGATCGCAAACCGTCACACATACACAATTGCAGATATTTACGACATTGGCGTAAGTGAGGTGAAGTAAAGCTGAACTCCGCAGGAAATCTAATGCGGGTCGACCCAGATACAAATCTGTCCAATCTAATTGATTTATACGTCGAACTTTTCGTGTGCCGAATCTAATGATTAGTTTCGGCACATGTAAAGTTCGACGTTTGAACCGGGCTTAAATTAAAAAAACGTTTTTTTCAACTTTTGTACCAGAACAATAATTTTGCGAATTTTTGTACTTACGGTTATCTTTCTGAAAAGTCCTTGGTTTTTATTATGATTTTTTTAAGACTGAAAAGCCTATTTTATAAACTTAAAATGAGATATTCTAAGCCACATTGCCATTAAGTCCAAAAAAGTTAATTAGTTTCATAGGTCTTTGAGGACCCATCTTTTCAACCGAACGCAAATGAGATAAATAACCCGGGAGCTCCGCTTTCATGCTTGGCTTGATCTATTTATTATTATTTATATGAATGATCCAGCTCATGTTAGAAAAAACACTGTTTAACACCAAGGAACTTGGAGTAATGTATCGTACGTAGGGTTTGACCACGAAAGATGTAATCTTGCATGTATGCCGCTTACGACCAATGTGGAGGTCTTCGCATTTGCCAGTATTAAATTCCATATTCCAGGCTTTATCTCATTCAGCAAGTTTGTCAAGATCACTTTGAAAAACTTCATAGTCCAGATCAGTACTAATAGATAGGACTGCTATGGTATCATCAACCAATAATCTTGTGCTTGGCAATATATTCTCAGGAAGATCATTTATGTCAAACAAAAAAAGACCACAGAGCCTTGCCTGTTTCCGCTTGGTTAGGAATGATTGGATCCAATTGAGAGTCTTAGTACATATCCCATATCCCTTTGTTTTGGTAATAAGATGACGTGACAGACTTTATCGAAAGCCTTCCTAAAGTCCATAACTAGGATGTCAGTTTGTAAAACATCATAGATGATATTTATAATATCACGAGTAAAGCCAAGTAATTGGGTCTGATATGAACCTTTGTCCCTGAATCCATGCTGTAATGGATACAGTATACGGTGATTCTTCGCGTGTTTTACAATAGAGCTACAGTAGTTATTATGTGTTCCATCAACTTACAAGTGAGATTGGCCGGTAGTTACTCGGGTCGTGTCCTGAACCTTTCTTGAAAACTGGTATGATGTTGGCACTTTTCTAGTCGCTTGGTATCTCACTTGTATCGTATGACTTCTTAAATACAACAGTAAGTATGCTAGACACTAAATAACTTAGTTATTTCAAGACTCTCGTTTTAATACCTTCAGGGCCAGGAGTCCAATCGGAATTATGTTAACTGTCAATTAATTGTTGAGTTTATTCTAAACGTAAAAATCCAAACTTTGTGATTATTTTGGCACAGTCCCCATCAAGTTCTACAATTTGAGCAAGTAGCACATTTGGATGGAGGGGCGTTTCCTTTTCCATTCTATTAATTTTCAGCGGCACATAATCCTGAAGTTCGAAATTCTTCTTTTTCTTCATCCCTTTCTGGTGTATGATAACTGAAGAAGGCAGACTGATGGATGCCTACAAATAGCGCTTATAAGTAGTGTTTAAGTCTAAGCACCTATTTCAAATAGTGTTGATAATTAGTATTTAAGGCTTAGCGCCCATTTTGCGGTAAGTCTAAGTCTTAGCGCTGCAGTGTGAGAGATAATAGGGAAATTAATAACACCCCAGGAAGGTGAAGTGTCTCCACTATTTTTACAACTTGTTGTAGCAAAATATTTCAAAACTCCCAATTTTTCAATTTGAATCATTCTCAAAGCTTATAGTTAACTTTGAACCCTAAAATGTGGGAGCTTAGGATGTAAGACAATTCCCTTTACTCATTGTCTGGATAAAATGTGATATCTGTCAAAATTCGGAACACTACAGCTTCTTCAGGACCTCGAGGTTGATATGTTGTATATCTTTACGTGTCTAACAACACCCCCCCCCCCCTCCTCTACCCTTTTCCGTTTCCAGGTGCTATCATTATGGACCCTTACGGCAAAATAGATTCGCATTAATTCTCCATTGATCTAACCAACGCTTTCGATGCTTTTCCCTTGTTTTTTTAGGGATCATGTTCTTCAGCTGTATCGCGGCAAAAGAACTTTTTCACAAAACGTTACTGTTTCACCTGTTGATGCATTGGTAAGTATTTTGAC
>OX421453.1:7646381-7648881 GCA_949126865.1 Montipora capitata
GTAGCTCAGCTTAAGAGTGTTTCGGTTGAAGATTTTGGTTGAAGGAACATAACATCAATTATCAGATTAAGTGGAAAAAAGTAAAGCAAGCTAGGTCGTATTCTAATGCCAACAAAAAATGCAATCTTTGCCTATGGGAAAAATATTTCATAATTTGTAAGCCGGAAATGTCGACACTTAACCATAGAAACGAAATGACATCAACCTGTAGACATTCTAAGAAATTTCTGTTAAGTAGCGCGTTCACCTAAAATAGTCTTACTCGATCGTTTAGCGCTTTTGCCGTCCAATCACATCTTGACACGTTATGCTAGTAACCATTGTTCCCCACTTTCAAATTTGTATATCTTTACATGTAACCGTTATTGTTGTCAGTTGCCTGATGATTGCTTCATTAGAAGCATGAAACTCCGAGTAGCAATTAAATGTTTTTGAACTAGTCCGACTCCAGAAATTCATCCTTATTCACAGCTCTGGTTTAACCATCGAGCACTCTTATAGCAGATGAAGTCTTCAGTTTTTCCACTGGGAGTCATATTAAGCTCCTATTTGTTGAGCACTCTGTTCGACTCATCGACTACTACCATGGAGAAGATCAACCTGGGCTACTCAACCAAGAACATCCCACTGCCATCAAAAAGCGAGTACATGAAAGGGTTTATTGAAAAGACGGAACAATTCTTACGGCGAATGCGATGGAAGGCTTACTATTTTCTCAATCAGCAAAAAACATCAGCGAAGGAGACATACGGATTCAAATCGAAAAACTCCCCACCTAAAATCAACGAGCTGATACCCTTTGAAGAAGACATGTTAGACCTTATGCGGCACATTAAATTCAAGAACAACATAAAATCGAACTTCCAACGAAAATTAGATGCCGACATCAAAAGAAAAATCAAGAAACCTAACAGCCTTCTGATCCCTGCTGACAAAACCACAAATTATTACGAAATGAATATAACCGCTTACAACAAGTTAATCAAGGAGAATGTAACAAAAACCTACAAAAAATCAAGTAGCAAAGTTGTCCAAAAGTTGAACGCACAGTCTGCAAGAATAGCTGAACACCTCAAACTAGATGACCGCATCGATAAGCTAGCCGAAAAGGAAGCATTTCTCACTTTAAAAGATCACAAACCTGCATTCCACGACCACCCGACCTGCCGCTTAATCAATCCATCCAAATCTGAAATCGGAGTGATAAGCAAGCGCATCCTTGATGATATCAACACGACCATCATCAATAAAACTAAAATCAACCAATGGAAAAACACATCCAGCGTTCTAAAATGGTTTAACGGCCTGCAACAAAAAGAAGTGCTATCTTTCATATGTTTTGACGTGTGCGATTTTTACCCCTCAATAACCGAGAAACTACTCCGCAAAGCGCTGGATTTCGCCAATAGTTACCGACCCATCAGCGCACATGAGCGCGACATAATAATCCACGCTAAAAGGTCACTGCTGTTCAGCGGAAACGTCCCATGGGAAAAGAAAACCTCCAACGACCGATTCGATGTCACCATGGGATCATTTGATGGAGCAGAAACATGCGAGCTGGTTGGTTGCTACATCTTATCACGCCTCACCGAAAAGTACGGAAATAACATCGGTCTTTATCGCGATGATGGGCTGTCAGCATTCAATAAACCACCACAAGAAATCGAGAGAATTAAGAAAGATATCTGCCAAATTATCCGTGACAATGACCTTAAGATCACAGTAGATGCCAACCTAACCAAAGTCGATTTTTTAGATGTCACCCTCGACCTAAAAAGCGGAAAGCACTCGCCATACACAAAAGAAGGAAACATACCGCTCTATGTACACAAGCAATCCAACCATCCACCTTCTATTCTAAGAAACATTCCCGAATCCATCAACGAGCGATTTCAGAAATTTCATCGGACAAAGATTGTTTTGACAAGGCCAAAGGTGTGTACCAAGATGCGCTCAATAAAAGTGGCTACAAGTACAACCTGTCATACAAAGCGCCAACTCCTGATGCATCACGAAAGAGCAAGAACCGTCAAAGAAACATCACGTGGTTTAACCCGCCATACAGCCAAAATGTAGAAACAAAAGTCGGTAAATGCTTCCTCCAACTAATTGATAAACATTTTCCTAAATCCAATCCACTGCACAAAATCTTCAACCGAAACACTCTTAAGCTGAGCTACAGCTGTATGAGAAACGTAAAAACCATCATCTCCAGCCACAACAAAGCCCAGATGAGTAAATCATCAAATCAATCAGAAAAAATCGATGACAACTGTAATTGCCGAGACAAGAATTCCTGCCCACTTGAGGGAAATTGTAACACCCGGAACATTGTCTACCAAGCAGAGGTCGTGACCTCACAAACAAAAGAGTCATACATCGGTCTGTGTGATACAACATTCAAGGAACGCTACAGAAACCATACATGTTCCTTCAGGCACGAACGGTACAAAAATGTAACCGAGCTCAGCAAGTATATTTGGAGTCTAAAGGAACA
>OX421453.1:7661381-7663881 GCA_949126865.1 Montipora capitata
CTAAGAAAATATAATCATACCTTTTCAGGGATTTAAAGGATTGAAATTCCATCCAATAAACCAAAATCCTTTTCTCCATCGTATCCGATGTATTTAGTGTTATTTTTTGGCCGAAAAACTTTGATAATTAAAGCCGCTCCGCGACCGAAACAAAATTTAGCCTTCGCATGGCTTCAAATGGCCTGAAGAAAATAGCCATTCATGTAGGCGTCATAAAAGCTACAAATATGAGATTTTCAGGGAAAATGGGGCCATATTTCCCTAGTAAACACGCCAAATTTCATATCGATCAATGAAAATACCGCCATTCTAAAATCCATAAAATAATGAATCACGAGTGTTTCATTTTTAGGTACGACTAGGGAAAAGATTAATTAAGTATGCATGTAATGTTCAGACGATATCCTAACTTATGACCTTTATTTATTTGCACTTACTCTTTACATAAAACCTACACGACGATCTCAGAGATTTAACGAAACTATATGGGCATTACTAAACCACGAAACAGCGAAACACCGAAACGAAACACCAAAACACTATGCATGGGCCCACCACACATTGAATACTAACCGACCAAGGTTGGATTTTGGGATGAAATGTAGAAGGCCTAAAACGTTATTGCTCATATTTTCAGTCTTAATCTTAATCATAATCTTAATCTCAATTAAGTAGGAGCAATAACCTTTTAGGCCTAATTGGTATATGTAATAGTACTACATGCTGTCCAATTTTGAAATAGTTGGATAAGATAAAAATTCTGAGGACAGCCAGTAGAACAAGTCCAATTTGGCAGTCTGAGGAATTTTTTTAATCCTATTATTTTCAAATTGGACAAGCATGTAGTCCTGTTACCTATTAATTATATAGCTAATCAGTTGTAATTGGGCATTTCTCAGTCAAGCTATTATCATTAAAGAAAGGCAAACTAAAATATTGGGAATTATTTTTATTTCCAAAATATTACCTGAACTCCAGAAGAATTCTTCGTCTGCTTGGCCTAAAGCACGCTTTCCGTAACCCTGCGGTCGCATCAAGTTGTTCACTTGAATTTGCAAATTCATGATCTCGTGAATCTCATGAAGCAATGACGATTCAACGAGCACTGCATGACAGCCAAACATTCTGTTTTGTATTGTTTTTTTTTTCTAATTTTCATCGAAAAAACGGCGAAGAGGTGCATCTACAATAAGTGCCAAAAGGGTTGAGACACTTTCCCTTTTAAGGAATCTCGGACAACTCCCTCCCTCAAAGGCTTTTCATTATTAATTAAACAGTAACTGATCGACGTTTTAAGCGTTGATTTCAAAAAGACACCTCCATATTTTAACTGGAATATTCTCGTTTAATGGTCCGCCATTACTAACTTTATAATCTTGAGAGAGCTGGATCGAGGAGTAAATGACATCAAAGACTCATTAGTTTAAAAATGCAATGAGTGTGTAAGCGGCTGAATTAATACGCAGCACGGAGTTTCGGTCTTCAGACTTTGAAACTCGCCTTTTGCATATATAATAAGCTGCATTTACACGCTGAAATCTTAAGCTAGTGAGTAAATGACGTCACTTTTTTCTAGATCCAACCCTCTGAGGTCCAATCAGTCAGTTTGGAACGTGAGTAATGGCGGACTGTGAAATCCAAAACTTACACTCAAAGTAAATAGCCTTTGAATAAAAAATCAAAGCTTAAAATTTTGTTGAGCAATCTGAAAATAAAAAGAAAAAAAATGATCATAGTAGCACTTTAATCTTTCACAAACTTGATCGAATACGTACGAAAACTAAACTGACGAACGAACCTTGAATAATTGCTGGCTCCTTTTGTAGCGAACGACACTAAACTCTTGAATGCTTATTGTAGAAAGTCTTGCAAATTAATAGTTTTGTACTAATTCGTTCTTGTTTTGAATTGCTTTTGTGCTGCTGTTTACGAACAGACATCTGAGTAGACGTCTTGTAGTTATTGTTTCTAATTTTCATTCATAGGTTTCCTCGTCATGTTTGGTTTTCTAACCATCATATTTTACTACCTGGGTTTGATCATCAATTCTCCAGACCTGCAAGAGGTAGTACTGAATTACATACTTTCAGCTCTGTAAGTATTGGAACGGTGTTATCTTTCTTTATTGATATTACAGCTAAAGGGGTCAACATCTCTCTCTCTCTCTCTCTCTCTCTCTCTCTCTCTCTCTCTCTCTCTCTCTCTCTCTCTCTCTCTCTCTCTCTCTCTCTCTCTCTCTCTCTCTCTCTCTCTCTCTCTCTCTCTCTCTCTCTCTCTCTCTCTCTCTCTCTCTCTCTCTCAATAAGAAACTATACCTACACTCCTCCTTTCAAGTCTGATGGAGTCCGGTGCAATTTTTAAGAGCGGAAGGTCTTACGTTCAAATCTCGGTAGCTTCAACATTTGGGTCTGAAATTAATAGTTGACTTTTCTTCCTCAATATCAAGTGCTGAGACTTTTTTGCCTTGTAACATAACGAAAATGTATCGGAAGCCCCTTCT
>OX421453.1:7666381-7668881 GCA_949126865.1 Montipora capitata
GCATAGTTGTTAACTATGGTCAGTTGTTGTACCCGGAGTTGCCGTACAGATCTTGTAAGTAGTTTATTTCAGTCGTGGTTTTTTTGGCGTTTCTGAAGTTTAGTTTTTAAAGTATCTTGCTGGGTAACTTAAATGAGATTGTATTTCTATATTTCCTTTCTGTAGTGAATCGTTTTTCAAGCTGTGCAGAAGTTTAATTACAGTAGCCTTACCCTAAACCACTTATTTTATCTTATAGCAATATACGCCTAAATTCCATGTAACAATAATATTACATTAAATACAGAAAGTCAGTTGTATTCGAATGCTGCACAAATTTTTGTTTATTTGTTAAGTTTACTTATTGCTCTTTGTCATCTTTCCGTCAGTGCATTGTAATCTGTATCTCTAGATATGAATGGCAAACCACCTATTGCAGAACTAGAAACTAAAAGGATCCAGTAAAACGGTTGTATCGAAGGTCCAGTCAAGTGGTGTCCCTGTTGTATGGTTGTAATTAAGGCTGGCTTACTGTGTATTGATTCTGCGTTTTTCTTTCATGCAGGCGATTCTTCTCCGTTGTGTCGTATTTCTTCTTCTTCAATAATATTCTTGTTGGATTTGTTTCATTGTTATTTCGCGTATTAAAAGGAACGCTTTTGGGAGTTTTTTTTCTTTCTCGTCTCGATCGAACTTGCTTGATGCATGGATTTCAGGCTTCAGATAAAGGTACGTGAAAATTGTATGTGGCGAAATGTAGTAATCGGAGTTAAATGGACAATTTATGCAATTGTCTCTTATAGACACCTGAAAAATTCAGGTGGCTTCAACGCGATTCGAACCCATGCCTTGACCTCTACAATGCCGGCGCAATGCTCTACCAACTGAGCTATGAAGCCATACAGTTAAGAGCCGGTCACTTTGTTGTGCTCATTTTGTACCCGTGAAAAGACTCGATGAGTGAAAGAAATGTATATATTTGAAGCGCGCGTTGGAATGGAATGAGTGGATTTTGGAAGGGGATGAGTAATCGAGTAAATGAGTGAGTGCCATCCAACTGCCTTCGACACCTTATGGCATGACTACGTCATCCATTAGCTAAAAGACACAAGTTAGAATAAGATTATTTTCGTAGCAACCTGTCGTTTGCCTTTTCTCCGGGACGTATACGTAAAGGCCATGCTCGGTCGCCCTGAAGAATGCATAGTGCGTGAGGGAGATAGCTTGGCCGAGTGAGGAATTGGCCACGTTCGATATATCAATATTCACACATTGTAGAAGGCTTTATGGTTAAATTTAATATTCTTTTGTTTAGGAAACTCCCTGAGACTTGTGAGGTAAAGAAAACATAACTGAGCCGTGAAATTTTACCGAAAAGCCTCGTAGCCATGCCCGAATATTTATATATCGAACTTGGCCTATTGAGGGCCAGGCCGAACTTGCAATGCGGAGTTCCTTGGTGAAGCCCCGCTCTGACAAATGGGTGCATTTGTCCCGGGTAGGCCCTGATCAATTTCTAACTGCAGGTTGTTTGGAACAGCTAACTGGTCTGTCTCCCAGTAGCTGGGATTATCAAAGCCTTGTTTTGTTTTCATTACATGTTTTATTGGCCTGAAGAGCTAATGAGGCGCGGTCAATTTATTGAAATTTATCTCTTTATCCATTTGTTTATTTCTTTGTTTGTTTGTTTATTTATTTATTGAGTTTAAGTGGTCGCTCTCGATGAAATATTCTTTTTTTAAACCTTTTTTTCTTTATCGCTGTTTATGTTTATTAAAAAAAAAATAAAGACTGCTTTTCATGTAATTACCATTATTGTAATTTACGTCATCATCGCAGTTATCATATCGTCGTCATCAAAATTATCCTCATCATCATCAATTTCATTAGCATCATTATCGCATCATAAGCAACGCTACCGGCATCATCATCGTCATCAGCATCAAAATCACAATCACCATTATCATCATCATCATCCTCTGGGTACCGGTGATCATCGACATCGGGAGGAAACACCTGTTCTGCAAAAGATGCTTGAGACTTCATTAAGATAATTATTTTCTTGCAGGCTTTGTAGCTTACCTGGGTTTTCTCGACCTGCTTGTGGCCCACAGCCATCCCATGATGCTCGTGTTCTGCCAACTGCTAATAAACAGAAACAAGGAACGCGGGCTCATTGAATCTACAGCAACGCCTCAATCGAGAAACGATCAGCGAGTATCGGAAGAAACTGGAAGCGCTGCTACTGGTATCAATATTATATTTTTAAGCAAATTGCAAGTTTTTTCCCTTCTTTTTTTCTCAGGAGACGTGATGTATTCGGTATTTTTTTTTCCATCCTCAGCTAATTTAAGAGACCATGACTTAAAATTACCAAAGCAAAACGTTTTATAGACCATGAGAGCACGTGGCGACTTTGCTATTATTTTATTTTATTCTGTTTGTTTCTTTGTTTGTCTTTTTTTTTCTTTTTCATAACAAGAAATTACGGTCTCGTGTGCGTAGAAATAAGAGTTAGTCG
>OX421453.1:7676381-7688881 GCA_949126865.1 Montipora capitata
CTGTGTTTTGACAATGGAAGGCGCAAGCTTTTATTCTTCTTTGTCATCGAATGTCTCACCCCATGCTGGAGGACATCTGGTATTTTACCACTCGAATAAAAATCATTTTTCACACGAGGCTGAACGTATTAGTTGCGAGTAACCAACCTGAACCACGTATGCTTTCGTTAGTCTAGGAGACTGCTACATCAGCGGTAAAATGAGAAAGTACGCCGTTCCCAAATTTTAAATGATGAGTAATGAATGAACAATTTAGTGAAAAAAGACAATAATTATTATTCATCGTGGCGAGGTGCAATAATGATTTTCGTTTGTCTCACGATGTGGTAACTTATGTGGAGGTGTGGTATCGAGTCGATGTTTATCTAGTCCTCTTTCCCTCGTTTCCCGGAAAATTTGAGTGATCCCAACAACTTATTAAGTAGATCAGCTGGTGACGTTTTGATACATTAAGCATACTGCTAGTCTTCCTCAGGCGACGAAAAAAAGCCGACCAATCACAACGGAGCAGTATAATGCTTTGTAGTTTAACTCCAGTCGTCAACAAAATTATCAAATTATCTCCAGACTTAAGGGACGGCTATGGTGACAAAAATGGCGGTCGCTTTTGTCAGCATATTCATGGCCGAAATCGAAACCAACCTACTGAACCAAAGTAGGATAAAGCCTATAGCATGGAGACGTTACATCGATGACGTTTTGTCCCTTTGGGACACGTAGATATATTCGCAAGAACGGATAATCTGTTGGAAATAGACACTCTAGCGAATTAACTTGAACATATCGTGACAGTTGATGACTATGGACAAAACCATGTTATACTTACGTTCTATTTTTAGATTGTTATGTAAAATCCTCGTTTTAATGACAATGAAAAGCCAGGCAACCTCGCCTGCAAATTCCTCTTCGATTGTGTAATCTTCGTCGGTTGACTAGCGTTTTGTAGTCCTTGTTAAGTTCACTGTTTTTCGAGTGATTAAAGCGGTTGCGTTCAAAAGGATCGTCTGGATCAATAGTTAAGGCCTAGTGAATTGTTCTGGATAGAATTTCAAGTCCAAAGAGTGTCTTTCAACACGACCGTCCCGGAAACTTCCTTCTGCTCTTTCTAAAAACTGTGTATCAATAGTTATTTGCTTTTTCATCAATATTCGTTTTGCATAAAGCAAGCTAACAGAATCTGTACCTTGCTGAGTTCGCATTTGTTAGCGTTAATAGTATTTTCGGTCAGATGCTTCTGTTTTTTATGAGCGGTTTATTGTTTTGGTCTCCCATCCTAACACTAACCCCGCTGAACAGGGCTTAATTTCAGTGAAGTTTAGTATTACAAACCTGTCAGATGCTCAGAGGGCACACTTGTGGTGAAAAGAAGTTGTGAGGGAACTTGAAAATTATCAACATGTCAGCCCAGAAGCCAATGTTTCTCGCTTCTCTTTTATTTGTTATTCTTCAGAGACTGGAATGCTGTATTTCAATACCACAAAATTCAGTGCCTTCTGATTTTCTGTAACACGTACCACAGGCAACCCAGTGTATGCTTCCCGGAAGCATCTCGTTTTTTTTTTTTTTTTTTTCCGTGTCGGTAAACGTCTTGCCTGTCACTCCCCTGCTAAGTGGCGTCTTTGTGCATAGAGCCTTCTGCACGTATTTTCTTGGGATCGAGAGGGCAGTGGGAAATGCGTAGATTTCTCTGGTGGACACAGTAGAACGATTAACAATGGCAATGGCGTCGAAAGTCATGTAACCGCGAATGGCGTTTTAGTGGATCTTTGAACAAAATATACCCTTATGAAGCTCAATAATGGCAAGTCAATTGGATATACAGGCGGTGGAATCTTAAAAGCGACGAGTAATGGACTTCGACAACAATCTATCGCCCGTCGAGCCGAAATCAAAGTGAGCTGTATTTCAAATATTTTACCAAGTGTGCTGTTATGTAGAACACTGAAACCAAGTGGAAAATTCTCTGGTAACTTATGGGTTCAACAAAGACAGAGAACGATTGAACGAGTCGAACACCTTACGTGGATCTGTGATCAACTCTGCACAGTCTTCAGTAAAAACATAATTGGAAATGTGACAGCCAAGATTTATTTGAAAGAAAGCTTGTCGTCTATTTTGTGCCTCATTATTCAAGGAAAAGGTTCTTCATGGAAACGGTTTGATCCTGAAATTAGTTTGTTGCAATAATGCGCATATTTGACACGATTGAGTTTCTTCTCTTCATGCACGTAATGAAATAGAAGGGGTTTTTGCCTCTAATAGCAAATTTGTTGCTTGTTTCAAAAAATTGTTCGCTGGAAAAGGTGGCCTTTATGAATTCATCATGCTTTATGATATGCGAGCTTAACTGGATAGTTTTTATGGCAATAGTAAAGCATTTTCTTGTCAAAATGAGGTTAGCGTCTTTCTGGTGTGTTAACTTAATTAAATCGTGAGTTTGTATTTGCCGTCTGCCGCGTAACCTTGATTTCCACTCTCAAAATTACCTCCAGAACCTACTTTTTGCGTAGAATAAGCTTTTAGAATGATGTTCTTGTTTTCCATAAAGCAAGCTAACAAAATGTGTACCTTGCTGAGTTCGCATTTGTTAGCGTTAATAGTATTTTTTGTCCGATGCTTCTGTTTAATGAGGGGTATATTGTTTTGGTCTCCCATCCAGATACTAACCCCGCCGTACAGAGTAACTTTAGTGAACTTTGGTATTACAAATCTGTCAGATGCTCAGAGGGCATGCTTAAACTTGTGGTGAAAAGAAGTTGTGAGGGAACTTGAAAATTATCAACATGTCAGCCCAGAAGCCAATGTTTCTCGCTTCTCTTTTATTTGTTATTCTTCAGAGACTGGAATGCTGTAGTTCAATACCACACAATTCAGCGCCTTCTCATTTTCTGTAACAAGTACCACAGGCAACCCAGTGTATGCTTAACGGAAGCATCTTGTTCTTGGTATGAGAATTTGGCTTACAGCTCTTTCCAGAGGTTCCAATAGGTCTTGGGTGTCAGGAATTGTTCT
This sequence comes from Montipora capitata, assembly GCA_949126865.1. NCBI lineage: Eukaryota > Metazoa > Cnidaria > Anthozoa > Scleractinia > Acroporidae > Montipora > Montipora capitata. Next base: position 7,679,394 of record OX421453.1, read on the forward strand.
GAGAAAGTAAGTCCATTTGTGCTTAAGACCAAATATGTATGCAGAATAACAGGCTTGAGGTTCTGTTGCAGCGATTTCCGCGAGTTTGACTATTTCACAGACCCATTCTGTTACCTTTCCGTCGACATAGTCTTTTTGGTACTCCTGCGAGCCAATCACTGCGCCAAGATGTTTGTGGCCTTGGGCTGTAACGTTTATCGCTGTCGACTGGAACAATTCTTTGGCTGACTCTTCTCTCTCAGGCTTTAAAATAATCCAACACTTCTTGGCATTTGGGAAATACCCAAAATCAGGACCAATTGCGGTAAGAGTGTCCCACGATGACTCCAAAGCCTAGCATAAACAAGCTATCCCCAAAAGAAGTATTGAAAAGGATCAAGCGCTATCTAGAACAAATACTCTGGGATACAGCCATCTACATAGATAAAACACCAGAGAATGGAGCAATAAGCCAAATATGACCATCTACGATAAGAAAAACAAGAAAATCATACTTAAGGAAGGAACTGTGTGCAACGTAGCACAAATCAACGACAGGGATGAGTATAAGAAGAGAAAGTACCTGGACCTACGACTAGAACTACGCAAGCTTTACCCTGACTACGAGATCAAGTAAATCAAATATAATGTTTAACTTCCTGGGAGATTTCAACAGCACCCTAGAGAAAGGACTTTCTGACCTAACCCACAAGAACGAAACCAACAAACTCCTAACCAACTGCCAGAAATTGATCATCACACAAAACTGTGAAGTCATCAAGAAACTCTACAGTTTGGTTTCAAAAATTGTAAATGGAAAGATATCAATAAAATCTATAATAATAATAATAATAATAATAATAATAAGAAGAAGAAGAAGAAGAAGAAGAAGAAGAAGAAGAAGAAGAAGAAGAAGAAGGAGAAGAACATCCTGCTACTGCTGAACGACGACAGAAGGATGGTCAAAGAAGGTTGTTTGAGTGTTACATTAGGAGTGTATCAGAGGATACAGAAAGAGACTGGTAGATCTGTGAAGAGACCGTAACACCAAGGAAAGAGCTCAAAGAAGTTACCAATCAGAGATTGGCTTATCAAGTACGACAGATTAAAGCCAAGAAGTGGCGAGAGACTGTGGAACCAGGGGAAATAGCTCTGAGAGAAAAAAATTAATATTAAGAAAATTAAACTACAAAGCATATTGCCACAGACTTACCAGATTATGAAAAATCATCTGTTACCCAAGAAGAACACCGAGAGAATCCTCTGCGAAAGGATTCTGGAAGTGATGCGTCTTGAACAGGGAGTAGAATTACCATCAATTAAGTCAAGTGATTAAGTATAGCTGAAAGCAAAGTTAATGAAGCTCTCAAGAGGATTCAAACCCAAAACATCACCGAGCTGAATTCTTTAGTGTACGTATCTGTTACTACAAAAAGAATTACAGCGCACTCAAGACGAGTGTGCTGTCCTGAAAATGGGAACAGAGTATACCTACCAGACGACTATCACATCAGGGAAGTAAAAGAGGAAGGCTCTAAATACCGGTCATCACTTCTTTCCATCCCTCAAACTGACATTTCCCTTTTTATTCAACTTATACGACGTACAGAGTTAACTGAATAGAGTGTAATGTGAAGTGCTAGATTTCAATCCCATATGAACCATGTGAGCGTTAGCCCTACAGATGGAAATGGGCCCACACAAGGACAGAGAAAAACTCTGACCAGGGTGGGAATTGAACGCACGACCTTCGGGTTAGATCAATTCCCACCCTGGTCAGAGTTTTTCTCTGTCCTTGTGTGGGCCCATTTCCATCTGTAGGGCTAACGCTCACATGGTTCATATGGGATTGAAATCTAGCACTTGACATTACACTCTATTCAGTTAACTCTGTTTAAAATATAGTGCTACACGGCCAACGTTTGTATAAACGTAACCTTTCCTTATACGACGTACAGTCTACTTTAGACTTCAAATCTACTTCAACGAAACAAAGATTTTAAACAAGCTGAGAAGATTCACAATAGGCGAGGCAAAGAGTTGAACCAGGATCGATGGCTTCATCTTGCAGTTTCCGATATCCACTAGACTATCGAGACAACCTTCCGGAAGATCGAATTTTTTAGAGTATTGAAATAGTAGTACCCAGCAAAACGATTGAAAGTTAACCGTCTTCAACGGGGTTTTTAGACCTAAATACTGTAGATCAGCGCGGCATAGCTTAGAAACGCTATTTCTTGTTGAACTAAACCTGTAATTCTGCTTGTTTTCATTCTTTTTAGAGCGGTAAGCTTGTCAATATTAACATGGGATATTGCGTCGTGTAATTGTTACGAAATGTCCAATGTCAGTTTGAGGGATGGAAATTAGTGTTGACCCTAAATACCTTGGCATTTTCCAATTGGACCAGCCGGACTCTTAAGACCAGCATAAAGGGCAAAATAACATCGGAGTATGCCAGAAGAGTTTAAAAGTTGGATAGATCCAAACTGACCTCGATACGAACGCACTGCAATGCCAACACCACGGTGTCAGAGATAGCAGCAAAGGGCGGGGTAAGTCATGCACAAGCAATAGCTGACAGAGTAATAGAGTGGTCTCGCGAGAACAGGGTTCAACCGAACGCCGATAAGTGCAAAGAACTCAGGATCATCTTTGCCAAGGGGCAAAGAGTCTTTGATCCTCTCATCACAGAAGGGAAGAAGATAGAGTTAGTTACTAGTACAAAGCTACTTGGCCTTATAATAGCGAATGATCTAACATGGGATGACCATGTAACTGAGACAACCAAAAAGGCCAGTAAGGCTACATTCACACGGTACCGGACGAATTTTCGACCGGTTGAAAATTCATACACTTAGGGGTTCCGTTCACACGGAACTAAGCTAAACGTACGAAAATTTAGACGCTTCACCGTTCAAAAATTTGAACGCCAAAATCGGGGACGAATTTTTAGCCGGTGCGGTCGAAAATTTGACCGGCGCGCTCTGAACACGTCTGAACACCATAAACGTCCAATTATTTTCACGGTAAAGGCTTGGTTACGTGAATGCGGTGCTGCTCAGCTGGAAGAAAAAAACATGGAGGCTGCCTTCTTAATCGCTCTTCTCGGAAACATCACGGCGTTGATGGAAAATATCATCATTCAAATGGCCTTGACCTGCACAGCTTACCAAGCAGGAAGAAGACGCTGTGTTAGTGCCTTTTACAAGCAGAAAGCCGTATCCAAAAACGTCGTTTAGCTATCCATAATCCAAAAAGAAAAAAGAGAAAATATTGGGTGAGACCGGGAAGAACATCTCTCTGGTGGGAGAATTTTGAAAATAACATTGTCGTTGCAGAAGACTGGCGTGAAAACTTTCGAATGTCCAAAGAAAATTTCATGAAATTATGAGATAAGGTCAGACCTTTTCTACTAAAGCAGTCTACAAATATGAGATCACCTATTAGTGTTGAAAAAGAAGTAGCTATCTATCGGACCTTGTTTTCACTGACTCCCAGTCTTTTCCCTCGGTCGTTTTCTCTGTTTTGTACGATATCGCAACTTTCAGTAGTAAAGCCGTTTCTTCATCTGTCCATGTAAAATATTTATCTCTTTCAGTGCTTTCAGGGGTCGTATCTTTGTCCTCATTGCCGCTATCGTCAACCTTTCTCTTTCTTGGCGGCATTTTGGATCTTGGAAATAGCCCTCTGCGCATGAGCAGCTTGTAAGTCCACTGACAAACGTTAAAATTTCATCCAGTACATCAATTCCGTGTGAACAGAGCAAAAATATTACACGGTTCCGTGCGAACAGAGTAAACGGTCAATTTTTCAACCGGTCGAAAATTCGTCCGGTACCGTGTGAATGTAGCCTAAGAGACTTTATTTTCTAACTCGGTTAAAAAGAGCGGGAGTTCCGAAACAAGATCTAGCACTGTTTTATGTATCGTGCGAGAGGTCTGTTGTAGATTACGCAGCATGTCTTTTTCAAGGGTCTCCCCCAGTCCGTAAAGAACGAGCTGACAGGGCTCGAGAAAAGAGCAATGTCAATAATAACCTCGGGAAAGTGCAACTTAGCTTGGCAATAAAGGTAAAGGTACACGTTATTTAACGTCGGAAGTTCCTTTACTCTCAAGAGAGTATTCTCCCAGGAAGCCGACGGTACGCTCATTTTACCCCCCTCTTTCCATCAGTGCTCCGTTTTAAGGGTATTTAAAGCTACTTAGGCTACACTGAAAGGAAAGAAGTCGAAACAAGGATGTGAGATCCAGGGATCGAACTCGGGACCTTATGCACCAAGGCCGCGCGCTAGCCGACTGTGCCACCTTTGCTCCTTGGGGTGGGGGTAACACCCATTTTAGAGCAACATTACGTATTATGTAGCAAGATTTTTGATAACATTGTCAGTGTCCCAAATCATAAACTGAATGCGCTCCTTCCTCCAGTCTATGACAACTCGCGCTATAATCTAAGACGACAGCGCAATTTTAATATGCCAAAGCTTTGTACGAACAGAACAAGTAATACTTTTATATATGCGATGTCGAAATAGTCCGGGCAGTAGTTTTATCCCACTCACATTCATATCTTATTTTTCAACACAAATACATGATATAGAATTTTTAATATTAGCCTAATAATTAGTTTTTGACTTATGATTTAGGATTTATGAGTAATTTTAAAGTATTGTAAAGTATTTGTAAATAATTGTGTAATTCAGTCTTTGGCTGCGATGCAGTTTTTAATAAACTGTCCATCTATCTATCGGAATGGAGGTAACCAGAGATCAGTGGCATCAATGCCTGGGCTCTAGGCGCAGTACACCAAATAGCAAGTAATGTGGATTGGACGCTGGAAGAACTGGTCAGCCTGCGTACTTAGTACTAAGTACTAAGACGATTTCGGCCATGAAGGGTTGTTTGTGCCTGCCGAGGAAGGAAGTTTGAGAAGACTGACTGACTTGCATTGAGGAGTGTGTACGGATTGAGAGAAAATCCACACATGGATACCTCAGAGAGAGCACGGAGTGTGGGATGCCTCAAGATGCTTTAAGGGAGAAGGTGATAGAGGCCAAAGAGAATCTCCGAGACTATCAAAGAGGAGGAAATAAGATATTAAAGTAAGGAATTGGAAGGAGAAAGTCCTACATGGAGAGCTTGTTCCACAAACGTCAGATATAGCAGACGAGGATCCGTTGAGATGGCTTTGGAATGGATTCTTGAGGAAGTAGACAGAAGGCTTGGTCATGGCTGCTCAAGAACAGGCTTTAAGAACAAACTTGATCCACCACAGTATAGATAAGACCTCTATGGGATCACTGTATAGATTGTGTGGAGACTCCAGTGAAACAATACGGCCTACCGCATGGCGGTGGATTCAAGAAGCTTGCCCAGAGAGAGTATCGGTAGCGCCATGACAAGTGGCACTGTGTGTACAGTGGAAGATATGCACAAAGTACGGGATGGAGCATACCGACAAGTAGCGTGACGATCAGCTCCGGCCACTCGTAGAGAATGGAGAACTCTGCATAGCCTGGAACATGACTATCTGCACAGACAAGGTGCTGAATCATTGCTCTAATGCATAAAAGACACACTGGAGTATACCCTTGGTGATATAGCTGTGGCAGCGGATCAGAATATCATAAGGACTGAGGAGGAGAAGTTAAAAAGGTATGAGGACCTACAATAGCATTCGAAATCAGAAGAATATATGAAGTCTTGAGTGTGACAGGGATGTCCATTTTGACTGGTGCACTCGGAACCATCTCGAAGAAAGCAAAGACCTGGTATGGAAAGTTAGATCCACCTGACCGTGACGTCATTGGAAGTAAAACGTTGTCTCGGAACTGCTTACGACTGAGAAGAACATAAGAGAACTGGAGACAATCACATGATGACAGTAATGATGATGATCATGATTAATTATATAGATACTGATAAAATACCCGGATTTTTCCTTTTACTAAAAAATCATATCTTCACCGCACGCAGTGAACATATCATTCTTGTCTTTCACATGTGAAAATATAGGTTTCGTCATGGTAACGGGCACGATTAGCCAATTAAACGCGAACTTCCTCTTCATTGTAAGGTACTTTTATGCTTTAATATAATTAGTCTCTACTACATTAACATTTTTATTTCAAAATTTTACATTATCGTGATTTGTTTTTCATCACGTTCATATCTTGTTTCATATTACACATCATGCGTGTTTTGACGGTTGGTGACCACTTTTTCATCATTTCGAAAATGGGTAAAACAAGTTGTTTTAAATCTGGACATTTCATCAATATCTATATAATAAACAGAACATTGCATGGCCCCTTCGGGATACGAATTCTATCTTTTCGTGCTGAAAGTATCTCTCACTCGTTCGCTTCCCTCACTCGTAAGAGATACTTCCAGCACTCGAAGATAAACTTCGTATCCTCGCGCGGCCATGTAATATCCTCCACGATATAATGATAAAAATAATAATGAGACAAATCGTGGGAAAGCTGAATTCAAGAGCATTGGAGACAAATCCAGTCCGTTCAGTGTTTCTTTAAATGAAATGAAATTAATGTATATTTGAAGTACAGGTTATTGACGAATGAGAAGTGATCCTCGTACTTCGCTGAAGAATTTAAGCAATTGCCGCTTTTTATAGACATCTGAAAATTTCAGGTGGTTCCAACGAGTTCGAGCCACGACCTCAATGCTCTGTCAATTGTGCTAGGAAGCCACACAGTTGAAATCAGGTCAATTTGTTGGGCTCATTTGTTCTCGTCAAGAACTCGATGAATGAAATGAAATAAAAAGTATTTTTTTTAAGTGCGGGTTATAGACGAGTGAGAAGTATTTAAAGTGCTAGTATGACCAAAACGTCAATAGGCCATTTCCGAGTTCATGTCTGCCTCCTCTTCAAAGTGAGTCTACGTGCGAAGTTTTTGTGATGGTAATTAGTTCTTCTTTACATCGGAATGAAAACTAATTTTCATAACAAAAACTTCGCACTTGGACGCGCTTTGAAGGGGAGGCAGACATGAACTCGGAAAAGGCCTATTCTTTTTTTTTCATTTGGATTTCAAAAGTTTGTTAACTAAACACTAATTGGCCCAAGTGTGTTAAGCCTTAATTTCAAAGACATCTCCTTATTTTTACTGGAATTTGCCTACTTCATGGTCGTCATGTATAGAAACATTACGTACGTTAATCCAACAAAGTGGGACAGCGATAAACAGAGATCTGAGGCGGTCCATTTTATTAAACAAACCGCCATGGAGACAAACACGGGAGTCTCTTGCTAATATTTTCATGGAGCAAATTGAAACAAAGTTAATCCAACAAAGTGGGACAGCGATAAAACAGAGATCCGAGGCGGACCATTTTATTAAAAAAGCTAACAAATTCCTCCCTACCAACAAATTCACGGCCGAAATATCAAAGAAAGAAATCAGGTTGCTCGACACAGTGGTGTTTTAATTAAAGAGGAACGATTTAAAGACGAATCCATCATGGACATTCAAACTGATTACAAGCCGACTGAAACCTTTCAATAGGCCCTTTGTATGACCGTGTCACATGACCTTGTCAATCGTAAAATGTGGTCGTCATTTCTGCCAGAAATGGAGTTAGCACGACCCTACCGGAGCGACCTTGAAGACCACACTGAAGGACTCCTTTCAGGCTTGCTACTAACTTCCTATTTTAAATCAGTCCCGAAAGTATGAGACAGTGGTATTTGAATCTTTAAGTCAGATTGCCTAAAACCCAAAAGAAAATTAGACACACCACCCCCACCCCCTACTTTTCATATAGAATTTTAAATAAAGACTCATTGGTACTGTTGATTTTGTGCATCTTTCTCACAAACAACAGTTTGGTCCCATTTGCGATTGCAAACATGCTATCTGACCTGGACAAAGAAATGAAAGTCAAAAATCCGATATTTCTGTTGATATACAGGATCACTAGGGTTCACCGTGAATGAAGAAGAAAGCACTTATTTTAAGCAGTTAACCAGTGGTTAACTGCTTATTTGTAGTATTTGCATTCAGATGCAAAACTTTAATATTTAGCAAAACATGATTTGACTTGCAACGCTCTGGAAGATACATTGTTAAGGAGAAACAACGAGACAAAAGATACGGATTTTAAAGTCAGAATCGATGAGAATGTTCTATCAAGATTACAGATTTTGAAACTTAATGGGAGCGCTTTCTTTAAAAGGAAAAAGAAGACAGTCGGTGATTGAATGTGCACATGAGTACCACTTGCAGAATTGGGCTCGTGTCTTTTCCTTGTTCTCTTGCAAAATGATGTCAAGAGTTATTTAGCTTGTGAAGTGAGGAGTATCTATTTCATAAAATTCGCTCAGTTCTTTGTTTCTTGTCTTAACTTGCTAATAGAAATCCCCAGTGCAAAACAAATCCTTACGCAAAAAACGGGAAAAAAAATACGAAAATGAATTGCACAATCTTGAGAATATTCAAATTTTTGGGGTACAGTAATTACGTATTTGTTCAAGCGATAACAAGTCATACGTCTAGACATACGGTCGCCAATATTTTTTGCAGAAAAGCAGAATCTTGGACCAACTCTGGTTATCATCGGATTTTTTCGAAAAATATCCACTCAACGCCAGTGTCTACCCCCAGCAGGCGAACAAGAAAGCAGTAGTTTACTCCAGGCATCAAACCTGGCTTGAAGAAATAACTGAAGACAAGAGATTATTATTATATAATCTTTTGTTGAAAAATATATAATTACTTGCGCAAATCCGGGTGAAGTTGACGGACGAAGTACCAAGCTTACTGCAAAAAACCAATCCTGCAATATGTCAGAAACATCTGAAATCTGGAAAGGGTGAGTAAATAAACCTCGAAATGCGTGTGTCTTGCTTAGCTTACGTTCGTATTTATGATGCTGTGATCATGAATTTGAATGACTGCCTGTCAGAATCGAGAATCGAATCGTCCGTCAACGACCATTTTGGTGGATCGCTCATATTTTGCCCAAAAATACCCTTTAGTGAACTGTCTTCAAAAATCATATTTGCTAGTTCCAGCGATTTTTCTTTTTTTGGGAATTTGAGAAAATTTGTGTCTTTCAGCTTATAGACAATAAAATTTAGCCGATGAGCGCGCGAGAATTTTGCAGTCATTGTAAAACTTTTGGACATGATAAAATTGTGATTTTCCAAGCGCTTTAAAGAACATCCTCAAAGGCCGCATAACATGGCGGCGAAAAATGGGTGATATTTAAGGCGATAAACATGTAGCAGCTGGTACCTCACTGTTAAACTTGTTTACTTCATATTCTTCAAATATTGCTATCATTCATTTCCTGTGTAAAGTTTTGTGCTCGAACTCGGAAGGTTTCCTTCCGAAAATATCAGATATGTTTGTAACCTGACCGAGCTAAATGACGCGAAATATTTGAACGCAAACTGATGCTACAGTAATTATCCTTATTATATGACTAGCTCCGTGAGCGGGCAAGATGAACCAAATCGCGCGCTCTGATTGGCTACCCGAGCGG
>OX421453.1:7696381-7701381 GCA_949126865.1 Montipora capitata
GGAGCCGTCTCGTCCCGCAATTCTTTTGGTTAACACCGTTTCACAAAAAAATGAATGTTCGGCTCTTTTGCACAGACTTAAAAATTTGAAACATTTGTGGTTGCCAACGTTTACGAAAAATGAACCCTTGCTATGACTGTGCAGATTTCGGAACTGGCTAAAGGCCAGAGGTCCTCAGCCTTGTTCCCAGTCGTCCTCACGTGAATCAAACGTTTCGTCACCGGTCAAGTTCAAAATGCCGGCTGATTGCGACCAACTTCTACACTAACCTGCGATTAGGCGTACTTTACCCTTTCGCACCATGTCTAAAGAAACGGTACGCCTGAACGCAGGTTACTTCTACACCTGCGATTAGCAGCGGGGTATGGATGGGAAACGGTTTTTGCTTGGATGTCAGAAAATTCGAGACACTGAACCCGCTTTTTCTGTTCGCGAAGAAAAATATCGAAACGTTTACCAAGGATCTTAATTAATGCACCATAGCAGTTCGTCCCCTCTTATAAACATGAAGAATATGAACCTGGTTGTCACTGGGGACGGAATTGTTTATATCGATCGATTTCGGTGTTAGTCTAAGCACTTGGAACTTCGCGTACGTTAATTGTATTATGGAACTTGCGTTAAATAATTCCTTATATTATCACCTTGATCGTCTTGATCCTATGGTGACGGAAGAGAGAATTTGTGGTATATCCTTGAACAGCAAGAGTGATATGGATGCCAGTCTTTATCACGTGATAGATACGTGCCTAGATACGTTTCCGGAACGTTTTTCTCAAAATATCTCGATTTTGCGACAAATATCCTGTTTTTTTTCTAAATATTCCGAAAATATCTGCCTTTATTTCTAAACATCTCAAAAACTTGTGTCTAGGCCTAAGACTGAGGTAATGCAAAAATGCAGCCCTTGTGAAAGCATGTATTTGCTACCTTAAATTCGAGAGTAAATAAAGTTACAAGCCCTCAGAAGTGACAAGAAGAAATACCCGGAAACGTCACCTAAGGTAGTGTCTACCTTTTGTTGTTTACAACATTAAATTTTGGGTTGTCCTTTGAGGTAAAAGCTTTATGAATTTAAACTCGGTGCCATCATGGGGTGCACACAGTTAACCAGTGTTAGTTCGTAAGTGGTTTATCACAAACTAAAAGCAGTTTTATCCGTGTTTTAGGGGCCTGCCATTGCAATAATATAATTATTTAAAATGCAATAAGCTTATTCTTTCAATGGGCATTTTCAGCTCCCAGATTACAAAAATTTATTTAATTTTCTTAAAGGTCACCCCATTTTCAAAGCACAGGAAAGATGCCCCCAAGTTTATTTCTTAGGAAAAAATGTCCCCCCCCCCCCCCCCCTCCTTCCTTTTGGCTAATTTAAATAACCCTTTGTACGCCCATCTTTTTGTTTCTTTCTCAACAGAACGAACGACCAGTCAGGCTAAGAGGGTTGGGCCAAATTCACAAACTTTTATAAAACATTATTTATTGATTGAATATAACAAACTCTGGAACTGAAAAACAAAAAAATAAACAGAGTTGTGACAGTAATATGTAAGAGTTATCGGTCTGAAGCGAGGGGTTATGTGATTTATTCCCCAACGCACTAGGGTAATAAATCACATAACCACGAGCTGAAGGCCGATAAACTGCTTATTGTTACATTGGCGAGGATTCCTCAAGTTTTGCAAAAATACACTGAAGAAAAAGGCCTCTTTTGTTCATCTTTCTTTTGTTTTTCAACACTCCATGCTGGCACTGGTGGGATTCATAAGTTTCTCGGCCTTTTAATTATGCTAGTTTATTAAAGTCGCATTTCGAAGTAGTTGTTCGTCTTGTTCGTAGTGAATGCTAGGAACAGGCTAGCAATGTTGAGCGATTCAGAGTCAGAACTATTTATTACTCAAAGCAGTGGCAGCAACTCAATTGAGCTTTCGGAAAACAACTTTGAATATTTATTTGCGGGTGCAGACAACGAGAAAGCAGTTGACAATTTCAATTTACGCACCGAGGATCTTTTGACCGACCTTTTTACAGATAAAGAAGATTCCGGCCGAGGGATCACTACTGTAACCGACAAGGAAATTCAGGCCAGGAATGAAGCAAGAATACCACAAAACACTAAAAGGGCAATTTCATGGAGTACACGAGTTTGGGATAAGCGGGTTACAGAGCGAAACTCTTTACCAATAAATGACAGCGACAGTTTCGTCGTATTTCCAAACAGTGGAATTTTAAAGACACTGTGCATTTTCGAACTGTCGTTTTGGCTGAGCAAGTTTATATATGAAGTAAGAAAGAAGGATAAGAGTGAATACCTTCCAAATTTACTGTATTTACTGTGTACAGGTTTGCAGCTAATGAACAGCTAATTTAAATGCGAAGGGATTATGTATTAATATGCAAGGGGGATAAGTGACTCATCCCCTTGCATATTAAAACATAATCCCCTCGCATTTAAATCAGCTGTTCATTAGCCCCACTCTTTCCTTCAATCACTCAAAGCCGCACCCAGCTTTTCAGACCGTAGATTTGGGGTTATGTAATATATTCCCCCCCGAAAAGAACAAAGGAATCCGAGCTCATGTAAAAATAAGTGTAGTTAATTTATCACTTGTCTACTTTTCAGCAAAAATCCAATCAGCAAAAAAAAAAAAAAAAGTCTTTGCATTATTTGTTATCCAACAGGTGAAAGATGTTTTTCATGTGACAATTCTTCCACACATATTTGAAGAAAAGCCTGCTTTGGCTGTCCTTTGGAGTAGATTAGGACCTGTGGCAAATTTGCAGAACTTTTATTCCTAATCATGTTTTTCTTTCACACTTTCACCTCTTGTGTATCATATTGGTTGGAGTAAATGGTACATGTCTTTTTACAGTACTAGTCACAGTTTTCTTGGGTGAGGCTGAAAGAAGGAATTTCAGTTAGAAATAAAATAGAAATACAATGCCTTCCTATGATATATGATTAGTCCTGGTAAACAAATACTCTTGAAGTACCTGACCTTTTGATTTTGATGATGTGCTCTTTGCCTCGCTTGTTCTTTGTTTACAAGAAAGAAAAGAGTCTCACACAGGAATAAAAGAATGGTAATTTCACAAATAATAATTATAATGAGTTAATCAGCCTAGGCATGACACCCAACAGGATATTATTCTTAAAACAAAATGTACTTTAGATTTCACTGTCCGCCATTACTTACGTTCAAAAATGACCGACTGGACTTCAGAGGGTTGGATCTAGGGAAAAGTGACGTCATTTACTCATTAAATTAGAATTTCAGCGTGTAAACGCAACTTATTATATATGAAAAAGGTAAAGGTAAAAGGTAAAGTCACTATATTTAACGTTGGTAGTTTCTTCAGCTACGAGGCTGGTATCAATGGAAGCCGACGGTGCACCCTTTACCCCCCTCCCTCTGTCAGTGCTCCGCTTTAAGGGGATTTAAAGCTATAGCTACACGGATCAGAGGAAAGTCGAAACAGACGTTTTAGTCACCGAGGATCGAACCGGGGATCTCTCGCTCCGAAAGCCGCCCACTAGCCATCTGAGCCACGACGAGTTTAAAAATCTGAAAGCCCAAAACTTCCGTGCTGCAAATTAAATCAGCCGCGTACACACGCATTGCATTCGTAAACCAGTGAGTCTTTGACGTCATTTTCTCCTCGACCCAGCTCTCTGAAGATTTTAAAGTTAATAATAGCGGACCAATAAATAACAAAATTCCAATTAAAAGAAACAGGTGTCTTTTTAAAACCAGAGCTTAAAACTTGGTTCACTTAGTGTTTAGTTAACATAGTTTTGAAATCCAAAAAAAAAAAAGAATTGTTTTTTTGGTCGTAGTGGCACTTTAAAAAAGTACTAATAAAATAACAACGGTGATTAGTGTTAGGTCTGGGCCTTAGGTCACAACTTGGAGCTTAAAGATCACATAATTCTCTTCTGGTTATAGCTTTCTCAAGTCATCGATTTTTATAACAGCTTCTCTCTTCAAGTTTCGTCAACATAGCATGATTACTTGGTGATGCAGGCTTCTATACGCGTTAGGCACGTGAGCCTCTGACAACTTTTTGCCTGTAAAGCAAACACTTCTAAAAACCACAAATTATGAATGGGGGTTTCGTGGACTTTGAGACTCTATAAATCTGTTGCAAAATGGCGGATTTTAAGCTTATAATTAACAAATAGATTTCATGCTACCGTGTGTCCGTTCAATAATAAATCACACATGGCGTAAAGCTGTGGTAAGATTTATTATATGATAAAGATGTATTATCAGGAGCTCATAACCAGGAGGGAGCCTACAACTCCAATACTAAGTCTATGTAACAGCATTTTCACTGATCAAGCTATTTTTAGACGAGTTTTAAAGTACAATTGGGCTCTCACGAATGACCATTCCCAATCCAAGGAGTGTTAATGTGTTATGCAAGACTTGTCATCAGGTGGAAATGTCTTGTTTTGCGGGAAAATCAAGCTAAATATAAGTCGGTCTGTAGAAACACAATTCTAAAATTGCAACTGGTTCTCATACTTCACTGAAACACAACTCCGACTGAGCAGGAGTCGAACTTATGACCCTCACATAGTAAGTTCGGATGCTCTACCACTAAGGCACAGGAACTCGCATGCGTAGGATTAAAAATAAAAAACCTTCACGTGACAAACGACTTGTACACTGATAGGCTGGTTAACTAATCGAGAATTTAAAATTAAGATTTAGTTGCTAAACGTATCAACATAATCATTGTATCAAGTGAAGCTCTATGATCATTGTAATTTATTGCTAACAACTCGTTGTAGCAAATTAGCAAAGGCCATTTATTGTACCTTGCATGTAGTACATGTGGTGGTTTTGTTCCCTCTCACACAACGATTACTATTCATTCGAAGACACTCTCTTTAGGAATGCACTCTTCCAGTAGAGATTAAAGTTTATGTATGTTTATGACCTGACTCAGTCGATAAGTGTTTTATCATATTGTCTCTTTGGATCATTTAAGAG
>OX421453.1:7706381-7751562 GCA_949126865.1 Montipora capitata
CAATACGTATACCTTGCCCTCCCACAATTTTTTTTTGCAAATGGGTCGGGAACTCGCGTTCAAACAACATTGTGAGGAGGAGAGCAGGCCTCGGAAGCGCTCAGATCTGTATAGTCATGTACTGTCCCAAGGAATTTTGTTACATACTGTAGTTAATTTCTCTTAAAGCTTTTCCTGTAGATATTTACCAGTATGGGTACCGATATAATGTCTTATTTTTGGGTGTCAACTTTTGGATTATGGCAGTTACCGTGGCAAGATCACATCTAATGACAGGCAGATCATATATATTCCTATTTTTGGCCTAAATTCCTTAATATTTATACTTTCCTTTTCCTTTTGCCTGACATTTTGAAGTGATAAAAAGTCAAGGTCGTTCAGACGGTTTTGCCAATATTGTGTAATTTGTCACTTTCCTTAATATATTCGATTACCTCTGACAGATTTTAACAAATATAGGGTAATTGATAGGAACTGAGTGTGGCTAGAACTGAGCCAATTCTTAAAAAAAAAATTACCGAATGGAACACTAGAAAATTAGAAATTAATTTTACAGATTTGGTCACGCTGACGTCACAAAAATCAGAAAGACAAGAGCGATTCATGCAGGCTTTACGCGCCATACTAGTGCTCAGCTTGCGCGCGGCTCTTAAACTCTTGGACGCCTCCTTAAGGACGTTCGCGCCCATTGTTACTGCGCATTTTTTCGCGCATGTCACGCACACGTCAAGCATCGCAGACCACGAAAGTAAAAACGATACTTAAGGCGCAGACATTTTCCACAAGAATGGTACGTGAAAGCGTGTGGCATCATGTGATATACAAAAATTTGGTTTTATCAACGGAGTTGATAAAGTAAATTGGCCACCGTACAGAGATTCTAAAAGCTGACGGCGTTTCGAGCGTTAGCCCTTCGTCAGAGCGAATCGACGAATTATGGGTTACGTGTAGCTTTTATAGTAGAGTAGGAGCTACGCTATTGGTGGTAACATGGCAACGTGAAAAATAGGAATATTTAGTTAAATGAAAAGCGTTCGTTAATTCTGTGAGGATTAAGGGTGCCGATTTGGAAGATGAATTTTTGTTCTAGATTCTTGCGGCTTTCCGTCGTTACCTAGATGTAGGGAAAGGCCGCAGATAGCCATGTGTTTTTTGGAGTGGTTAGGGAGATTAAAATGACGAGCGACTGGCTTTGATGCATCTTTGTCATTCTTCTCAACATCGCGAAGGTGTTCGCGGAATCGGTCACCTAGTCGTCTACCTGTCTCGCCAATGTATAATTTATTGCATAACGTACAGGTTATGCAATAAATGACATTTGCGGAGGTACATGTGAAACGATCGGTGATCTTAACAGATCGCTTAGGTCCCGATATCTTACTAGTGTTAACAATGAAACGACAAGTTTTGCATCGTGAGCGCGTGCATTTGAAAGTGCCGGGTTGCTTGTTAGTTTTGAGCGCGCTTCTAACTAAAAAGTTGCGTACGTTTTTGTCGCGTTTGAATGAAATAAGTGGAGGTTGCGAAAAGATTCTACCAGTCTCGGGATCATTTTGGAGGAATTTAAAATTATTTAGAATGATGCTTTTGACTGCGTGATTATGAGGATGGAAAGTGAGGGTGAATGGAATTCTGTCATTCTTATCTTTTTGTGACGTTCGTAGTGATGACTGTCGATCAAATTGTTGGCCGCGATGATGGCCCGCTTTGACCACAGAGTCTTTCGAAGAACTGGCACATCTCCTCTGATTTGCTGGAAAAATCACTACATAGTCATCACTACATAGACGTCGAAGTCTAAGAAATTGAGAATAAGGAATGGAGTTCTTGACATGTGATGGATGTGATGATGAATACAACAAATAACTGTGAGAATCTGTAGGTTTGTAGTGCACACTGGTACATAGCACGTTGCCACTAATAGAAACTTTGATATCTAGGAAAGCCAATGAAGTTTCCGAAATTTCCCAGGTATATTTAAGAGCCGGATGAAAAGAATTGACGGAGGTTATAAAATGATCGAGTTCTTCTCTGTTTTATGAAATAGCGCCGAAACAATCGTCGATATAGCGGCCGTAGAGTTCAGGTTTGGGGCCGTTGTACTGATTAAAAAATTGGTGTTCAACATATCCTACAAAAAGATTGGCATAGCTAGGTCCCATTCTTGTGCCCATCGCTACACCATTAATTTGTTTGTAATAGTTGCCGGCGAATGAAAAACAATTAAGCGTTAAAACTAGTTCGGCAAGGAGGAGGAGCGTTTCCGAGCTTGGTTCTTTGACAGTGCGTTGATCGAAAAAGTGTTTAAGTGCTTGAAGACCTTCGCTATTGGGAATGACTGTGTACAGAGATGCAATGTCCATGGTGAAAATAAGTTTGTCTTGGCCGGAGAAATTGAAATCGCGGAAAATGTTTAGTGCGTGTGTACTGTCTTTAATGTATGATGGCAAAGATTTGACGATTGGCGTCATAATCCTGTCTAAGTAGCTAGAAATGAGTTCGGTGGGGCAAATACAGGCAGAAACGATAGGGCGACCTGGGTTGTTAGGTTTGTGAATTTTAGGCAAGAAGTAAATGCACGAAGTTCTAGGGGTATTGATGATGAGATTACTGGCAGTGTCCGGTAATTCTTGATTAACTATGAGATTCTGAATGGTGTCTTTGACAAGTTTTTGATTTTTGGAAGTGAGATCTTTCTGGATTTTGGTATAAAACGAGGTATCCGAAAGTTGCCGCGAAGCTTCTTTTTGGTAAAGGTCGGACCGCCAAACAACTACCGCGCCGCCTTTGTCGGCCGATTTGACAACTATGTCATTGCATTTACTAAGATTTTTAAGCGCCGCCCACTCTTCCGAGGAAAGGTTGGAAAATTTAGTGTCACGATTGAATTTAAGTTTGTGAATGTCGTGACGGCAGTTTTTGGTGAAAAAATCTAAAGAGGAAATTGGCCCTCTGGGGGAGTCCATTTAGATTTGCGAACTTGAGGTGTTTCAAAAATATCTTTGTTAGAAGTGTCCGAATCGTCCTCTTTGTCATGAAAAAAGGCTTTTAACTGAACGCGGCGAAGGAATTTTTCAACATCTTGCATAATAGAAAATTCGTTGGTGCGTTTGGTAATAGGGACAAAATTTAGGCTCTTACTGAGATTTTCTGGAATTGTAACCACGGTATTATGGCTATGCAATGTAGTGTCGTCGGTAATTTGCGGACCTAATAATTGTTGAAGTTTTAGAGTCTTGGTTTGGTGTAAATGGTCAAACAGACCAGAATTAAGTTCTCGGATTTTAGCGCGAATCGATTGTAATAAAACTGCTGGACAGATTTTGGAAAGTTCCGAGCGGCACTGAAGAATTTGTTTGTCAAGTTTCATGTGATAGCTGTGGACTAGTTTCTTGTCAAGTTTCATGTGATAGCTGTGGACTAGTTTCTTGTCAAGTTTCATGTGATAGCTGTGGACACAGGTCTTCTCGGAAATGTAACGGAATGAGGTGACAGTGCGAATATACCATCGGCTTTGAGAAGTTCGCAGCGATTTTACTCTCTTGAATGCTCGGTGACCCCGATTTTTCTTCGTAGATCACGTTCTTTTTTGATTTTGTCCATTAAAAAAAAAAAAAAAAAAAATCTGTGCGTGAGAATTTACAAATATTTTGCCTTTTATGCTCTCGTGTGACCGACGTTTTCTTTCTTAGACTAATATGTATCGTTTTTCAAGGTCTATTTCACCTCAGAAAAAGACATCAGCTGCAAAGGTTAATTTAGTTATATTAGTTATGTTGAATTGAGTACGTTTACCTGATCTAATTTTCACTAATGTAGCTTTTTTATTGCTGACAGTTGTAAGCTGAAATCGTCTTAAAGTAACGCAATCTTCTAAAAGTGCACCTCATTATCTCGAAAACGAGCACGGTGACCCCTCATTTTTTTGCCTTTTTGGCAAAAGTAGATCATTGCCTTTCTGCGTGGCAAAATTTAAAAAAATCTGTTGGTGGGAACGTTTTGTGCGCGAACGTCCTTAAGTTGTTCTGCGTGTGACATCACTTTCCAGAATTCAGTAGATAAAATTTGATTGGCTAAATTGCAGGACAAAAATTGTT
This sequence comes from Montipora capitata, assembly GCA_949126865.1. NCBI lineage: Eukaryota > Metazoa > Cnidaria > Anthozoa > Scleractinia > Acroporidae > Montipora > Montipora capitata. Next base: position 7,710,479 of record OX421453.1, read on the forward strand.
GCTTGAAATCGGGTTAGCACGTGCTTTTGTTTGGAGGAGGAATACGCCTTCCCGAAAAACGACTGCCTTGGACGTTAGCAAACACTGAGCTTGCCTTTGACTCGGAGCATTCTGTTACAGACGAAGAAAACGACAACGAATACCAATATTAACTAAACGAATATTCACTAAAAGCTAATTTTGTTCTCCTACAGGAGAAACGTTGATTACATATTCTCACACTGACACCTAAATGTGCTTGTGCTTGCGTCACTATTGAAACCAGCTTTAATCGTTTGATGTTTTTAAATTATTTGACAGATTCTCGTTTGGATTTGGTATCGCTTTCCAGTGTGGCAGTTCGTTCAGTGTGAGTTTAAACTTGATCTACATTTGTCTACATCTACATATTGTCCCTTTAAGTTAGGGCTGTTTGTGCCACGGTGTAACTATACAACATGTGTCTTTTTTAAGACATCAGCACCAGGTCATCCATTTTTTTGGGGGAAGTCACTGTAAGTGCACTACACACTATGTCACCGGGTTGTAAGAGTGGGTAAGTCCGTGGTGCCAATAGGCCCGCAGCGCGTGCATAAATCACGAAAATAAACAGCTCTGTTGGAAGCGCGCTTTAGTTTCAACAAAATGAGCCCCCAAATCGGCACGAATTTCTGACGCTTATGAATAATAAAGCAGCTGCTATTTCCAAAATGATGGAAATATCTGGTGATAAATAACCTCCTCTAGGAGAGTAAATTTTTGACTTTACAGAAACAATGGTCAACCACAAGAGATGAGCGATTGTGATCTTCCTTTTGAATTAGCATTCTTTTCAATCATTATAACACATAAAAGAAGAAAAAAAAAAACAACTAAGTAACAAAAACAAAAATCCGGTGTCTTGCCTATCATGTTGACCCAGATGTATCTTTTGTTTCGCGAGTAAACATGCAAGGTAACTTGATCACGGTGCCCGCTGAATTCGATGTCACTTTCAATTTTGCAATTAACTTGTGCAGCTAAAAGTACAATAGAAAACTTGAACGTGGCAAAAATCTCGCAAAATGTTTTTCGCTGGTGGGAACGTTTTATGTTTTCGGCTCAAAATTTCGCAAATTTTGTTGCTGATAGCAAAATATTTTATTCTCGATTGACACTTCCTGAAAACTTTCTTTTGCTCTACCTAAACACTGTGTATCAATATTTATTAAATTGTGCATCAGTATTTGTTTTGCATAAAGCAGGCTAAACAAAATCTGTACCTTGCTTGGTTCGCATTTCTGAGCGTTGAAATAGAATTTTCGGTCCTATGTTTTTGACGGCAAGTGTGTAGATTTTGAGGTACCTCATCCAAATACTGACTCCGCCGGACAGGGGTTAACTTCAGTGAACTTTTGCCTTAGAAAGCTGTCAAATGCTCAGAGTGCACATTGGTAAGGGAAGTTGAAAACGATCAACATGTCAGCCTCGAAGCCAATTTATGTTTCTCGATTCTCTTTCATTTTCTTCAATCTTTCAAGATTTAGTATTTTACTAGTAACCACATGTCGTCTCAGGGGTCTATTCACCTAAGACATCTACCATGGCACTATAATGATATACGGTACCAAAAACAATATCGTGTACTATTAGAGCTACGTATTACACAAAGATAACTTGATATGGAAAGCCACAACTTTCTTATGTAATCTTTATTCTTTTGGTCTTGAAGTTTTGCCTTGATGTTTTGGAGTTTTGTCATGGTGTACTGTGGCAACATTTTTATATGGTGTGGTTTTGTCATTATATGATGAAGTTCTGTCATTATGTGACAAGATTTGATGGTTGCGTGTTGTGTTTCCTTCATGATAAGTTGAGGTCTTCTTTTGATGACGTGCTGTGTTTATAATCACATAAAGGGAGATCATAAAATAACCTCACCACGTAAAATGTAAACAAAGCACGTCAAATGATGGAAACACAATCTTAATCATCAAACTTCGTCACATAATGACAAAACCTCACCACATAATAACAAAACCACTTCACGTAATAATGTTGCCACCGCACACTATGACAAAACTCCAAAACATCAAGACAAAACTTTAAGACCAAAAGAATAAACATAACATAAGAAAGTTGTGGCTTTCCATACCTCGAGATCCTCTTTGGAGCCTGTGGTTATTTATATAACCTTTATTTCTCGCTCATATAAGTTTTTCCCTTTGTTACGTGTTTTAAGCCCTGTAATCTTTTATTTTTTTGCACAATGGGCACAGAAATGTACTAAAATTTATGGGTCACTTGCCGCACGGTTATTTTTCTCTTTTAACCAATAATAGGGACTAAAAGAATGACGACGGCGACGGCTACAACAAAGCCACAAATCAAAAATATGATTGGTTTAATGAGGAAAAAGAAGCGTGCTGCTCGTAGCACGTGCGGAGCGCATTTGAGCACAGATTCGTGCGGTACTCTGCATATCACCACTCCTTTGAGGTTTTGATGACAACATGAGCATACAATAGAGAATCTTTCATTGTTTGTTTTTACGCTGAAACCGCTCTCACCAATTTATTTATTTTATTACGACATAAAGGAGGTGGAAAAATCACGAAAGATTAAGATAATAATAATATTCTTACACACACACATATGAAAAGCATCACTGGACAACAGACGTGTTTATAAATTTCTAAAGTTATCCAATTATCTTAAACTAAGTAAAGTTCTATTGATAAAAATGCTGTTAAAACGTTCAGTCCTTATTCTTGGTATAATGAAAGAGTGACCCCTATTTCGTAAAACTTTATCCCTCCCTAGTTGGCGATAAGAGGTGATGAAGTGCATTTGTCGGGAGACTTAGGGTGCGTTCGATTGACCGTATTCCGGAATAGGAATACGGGGAATAGAAGATAGAAGTCCTTCATTTTCACGGAGATTCACATTAAAATTCTCGAACACCTGCTAAACTGCTATTTTAAACATATCTTTATTATCCTTGCTGCTTCAAAACGCCAGACATACCGTTTCAAATTATCACTCCAAGTATTCTTATTCCGGAATAGGGTCAATCGAACGCACCCTAAATTTTCTTCCAAAGCTGGCGATCCTTTTCAGATAAAATATTCAAAACAGAATAACATTATCAATACGGCTAAGATATTTGTTGAAGAAAGCACCACTCCAAACCTCAATAGCATAAGTCAAAATTGGAAGAATTACTGACTTAAAATGAAGATCTAAGTAGTCGACCGAAAAACCCGTAGTATTTGCAGACACGCAAAATGTGAAGACGAGAACTAGCTTTGGATATGGGTGATCTGGGGATATAACATATGATCAAAATTTGTATTCAAGCTGGTTGGATTATCCTCAAAAATAACTCCAAAGAGTCTTAAATTAGATTTGCGCAAAATATCTTGCAAAGGGCCAGGTTGATATTTTTCTGTTTTCCCTTTCATTAACATTTCCCATGTTTTCCCTAGATTTAAACTCGTGCGATTATCTTTTGCCCATTCCATTATAGGTTCTACCTCAATCTCGCTATCTGCTTGAATTAATTTAGCGACAACTGGTATACTTAAGGAAATGTCGTCTGCATATTTAACCAAAGAGATTACTAGATGGATTTATATAAGATATTTCACGGTTGGTGAGCGCGTACGATTTTTATTCACAAGTTGTATAAAACAAACGAACGAGCGCAGCGAGTGAATTTGTTTTACACAACGAGTGAATAAAAATCGTAGAAGCGAACTAACCGTGGAATAACTTATTTATTATATACATACCGAGATTCATAAAGACCCGTGCAAACGCTCGCAACAACACGCAACATTGTTGGGCCCTACAATGTTGTCTCTTGTTGCGCGATGTTAGCCGATGTGTGCAAACGCTCGCAACAAGTCAAAACATGTTGGGTCTTTAGATGAGAATACAAAGGACTCTGTGACGTTTTCCATCTCCGACGCCATGTTGATTTTTTGTTCGCATGTATTTGTGTGGATACGTGGTATGTAGTGCGCGTGCGCCGGCGCAACATTGTCGGATGTGCTGTGCAAACGAACGCAACATTGTTGGACCACGCTTCGATGTCCGCGAAACAATAGAAATGTTGGCACTTGTTGGCTCTGAAATTTGACCAGTTTCAAACTTCATCCAACGACTTCCAACAAGTCGCAACAACACGCAACAATACACAACATGGTGTGCAAAAGCTCGCAACATGTTGGGCCCAACAATGTTGCGAGCGTTTGCACAGGCCTTAAGCGAACAGAACTCAAAGATAAACATATCTTTATTTTGTTTCAAAGGAAAACAACGCGCTGTCAAGCCGCCTCACAGTTCGAGAGTTGCACTGAAATGGCTTCCTTGTAAAATACTTTACATCTAAATTATCAAGGAAAAATGACGTTAAAAGGCATAGTTTTTTTTTCAAATGGCGCTCAAAGCTAGTATAGCGAAGAGCGCCCTTAGGCTCGTATCCCTCGTTGTCTTCTCTTTTGCGAACCGTTATAACGAACTCGCTAAGTAACTTCAGCTCTTGAGGAGTGAATTCGTCTCGCCTTTCAAAACAAGAAATTCGTGGAACAGAGCAACATCGTGTTTGATCTTTTTCTTGGTATTTTCATTTCCCTGTCCGTCTATGAAATCTTGTACTGATGACTCTAGGCTCTGAAAACGGTTAGCCTGATTTGAAGCCATCTTTCTAAAGAAAAATGCGCCTAAGCTCTTAGAAATGTGCTACTTGTCAGTCAAGAGGAGCGGCGAGCAAGCGACATGGTTTTGTTTACTAGTAAAAATAGTGATATTCCCAATCAGAGCGTCGGTACGTCGTTTTTCACTAGTGAAAAATAGAGAGATTAAGCATGACGTTTACGCCAAACGGCAAACGTCGGATTGAAATTGGGGTTTTGCCAAAGATGGAAGAACCCTGCTTGATATTAGCTCATTTCTGTCTTGTTAGCTCCATATATCAAGCAACTTCTCAAAGGAACGAGACAAGTTAAAAGGAGATAATTTTCACGCTTTTATGACAAGCAGGAGCCTGCCGTTTCCCGTTTGCCGTTGGCCGTAAACGTCATGCTTAATCTCTCTATTATCGTATGACCAATCAGCTGGCTTCTCTAGGGCGAAGAGACTATTTTTATCTCAATGCTTTTTGGCGCGCAAATTTCGGTATGTATATAATAACTACCTTTATATCATTCATCCTAATCGAAAAACGAATGACGCCAAAGACAGTCCCTAGGGGAATACCCCTATTCATAGAAAGATAACTAGTACTTATTCCATCTACAACTACCCTCTGTTGTCTACCCTTTAGAAAATTGACTATCCAATTATGAGTATAGGGTTTGAATTCTAAATTTATTTAACTTTCGACAAACAATGGCATGCGGAACGGAATCAAATGCCTTAATTACTAAAATCAAATGAAAAAATACGAATTAAGTCAGCATCACTATCAAATTCAGCCACTTTGCTGGCACTTAATTAACCAAAGCCATGGTAGTATTATAGTGGAGCTCCGCGCACGCCGTCGGCGCGCGCGCGCGGAGCACCACAGTTAAGAAAGTATTGTTAACCCATCGATGCGAGAAATTTTGGTTTTATAGCCATGGCGTCATCAACCGTCCGTACGTTCGTACGCCCACCCCTACATGTATGCCAATGTGACCAATATCATGCTAGTTTACAGCATACATCTTTGATATTGGACATCCATGTTTTGATCAATTGACACCTGTAGAAACAAGGTATCCGCTGACCAGTATCGCGTGACCATATCGCGGGCTCAAGCTTAGATGTCACCGAGGTCAGCTGTTTTTTTTTTAAAGATGACCACTGCCCAGGTACTGGTTTTCGATTGGATTGCAGGCTCAACCCAGGTTAACTGACCTAAACATAAGCGAAGCTTGATATATCGCTTTCTTTCTGTGGCTCGACGCGGCTACACGGCCATACTACGTCAACTATAGTTGTTACACAGTCAAGGCTTTTCGGTGGAAACGGTGGAAAACGGTTTGGAAAAAATATTTTCTTTCTGCATTTTTCGGTAGTTTCAATCGAGTTTATTTTGACGTATCATGATATCTGTGGTCCACATTGGTGGCTACGTAGTTATTCAAGTCAAGCATCGAAGGGATATAATCTTAAAGCCGAGTGTTTATTTTTAATTTTCTTAGAGCTGCGTTTTTTCTCTGTATTGCAATTTTTTTTGCCATATCTTTAGAAGCTATGATAAGGTTACATGATGCCTGGAGGACCTATGACTAGAACAGAAACGAAAAAACGAAAGGCAATCGAAATTCACACGGGCAGTTTATTTTTATTCACTGTACGCTTTCGACCAAACAGAAAAGAGTTAATTGTTGTACTTAATTCCATGAAAAACCTTTCTGTGTCTGGAAGCCAAATCGTACAAGTAGCTCCAGCAGACGCCATTTTGTACACAAGAAAAAGCCCTTGCATTTTCGAGGGGCCTGGGCACGTAATGATACTTCCGTTGTGCAAAATCATTTCCGCTTCCTCATCATTTATATGATTATATCGAACATCTTTTAGTTGTATCAAACATCCTTTAGTTGTATTGGGCACATTTTATTTATATCGGGCATCTTTGCTTATAGATTTATTGCACATAACATTCATGTATGCAACATAACATTGATATAAGCACATTCGATATTTTGTCCGTAAAGTAAAGGGCCTTGATACTCATCGATGGGTTTCCATATTTTCTTAACAATGGTGGTCCGCGCGCGCGCACGCCTTCGTGGTGCGCGGAGCTCCGCTAATATATCGAAAAGGCATATTAACGTGACGTCATCACCACCATGTTGGTGGACGAAATCAGTGTTCGACACTAACTTTCTTACTGATTTGCCCTTTGGGCAACCAGTTTTGAATTTGGTTTTTTCGGCTGCTTCTTAAGACTTGTTGCCCATTAAAACTCAAAGAAAGCTTGTAAGAATGTCAATTTTTTGTAAAATGTGTGTAAAATGGGATTGGCAGACCAATGCGAATCCTGCTAGATGTGTCCACGGTGGGGAGAGTAGAAAACACTCCCTAGTCCATGGACTACCCCAACGGACTACCCAAATGACTACCCCAAAAATACTATTTCAAATGAGTACTCTGGGTCGTAAGCAGCGTCACAAATAGTGCTAAGCCTAAAGACCCATTTTAAACAGCGTTTGTAAACAGTATTTAAGTCTAAGCACCCATTTTAAAAAGGTTACCTTTCAATAATTGTTGTGATGGCCGATTACTTCATGTAAGTGAAGTGAGACCGGTGCGACAGTTATTGAAAGCTAACCTTTTTAAAAAGGGTGATTAGACTTAAATAATGTTGACCAACTTTCTTTAAAATGAATGTTTAGGCTTGGCACTAACTGTAACCATGGTTAATCGAGGGAATGGTTATGAAACCTTAAAACCTTTAAAAAGCGAGAGCAATGTTGTTGCAATCGACGTTGAATTGACCATGAAAGTGCACAATCTTTTGTTTTCGCTTCGCACGGGTTTGCAAATTAGTTGCACATAATTTAATCGAAAGATATGATTGGTTATCTTCTTGAAAAAAGGTGTGGTTTGTGCACCGTCAAGGCCAAAAATACAGAAAAAAACATAAAACAAAAAGACCAATAGTACTCATTTGAAATAGTTTTTTTTGGGTAGTTCGTCGGGGTACTCCATGGACTAGGCAGTCAGTATTTTCTACGCTCTCGTCCATGGTGTTCTAGTAGCCTTCACACTTTTGCTTTGACAAGCATATCTATGTCTATAAGAGATCAAGGGAGATTCCCTGAATATCTGTCTGAGATTGGGCTGGTTTTCAATTAAATGCCATTTGTCCAATAGTATGTTCTTTAAGCTTTTCAAAGCTGGTTGAAGGTTGAATTTTCGTGTGCTCTTGTTCGATATCAAAGTATCGTAGTTTATTTGGCCGTGTGAAAACTGGGTTCCATTGTAACAACCATTCCTTTTCGCGCGGAGAAACATAACGGCCCAGTATCTTTTTAATAGAAAAATAAATGAGAGCAAAGAGATGAACCGTTGTTTATTTATTTTTATCGTGTTTGCGGTGATTACATCATATTACTAGTCACTTACTTCATTGCAAATCAAATCGTCCCGCAAAATATAAGTCGAACAAAAATTCAGATTGCCCGATCGGGCAAGTCTTAGAGTTGTTTTACTTGCCCACGGATACATTTTGCATGCCCTGGGTAATCGGACAAGCGTTAGTATCGAACACTTACAAAAGATCTCTAATAGCCCTTATCAGAATTATCAGCGGTTTTTCCACATAAACGAAGTTAAGGGGTCATAATGTATTGAATTGACCCTTAAGCCTCTTTTGCATGTAGTTTTAAAGAAAAGAAAATGTGCCTGCAGGCTCAACTCCAATAAGGTCTATTAGCCTCACTTCTCTATTGTTATTGGTATCTTTAGAGGTTGGTTGAAAACGTCCTACAGGGACAAAGCCTATAATCAACAAAAACGACTTCTACGAAAACGTCACTTCAAAATATACCCTTGCACTATTCAAAGTCTATCGCGATTTCTCCATCTCACTTACGTAGTAACATTGTTGGCAAAGATTGGTACGAGCGGTTTAAGAGTAAAAATAGAGAAATAAAAGGTTCATATTTGTATGCTCACGTTGTGGTCAAAGCCTCATGCAAATTACTTATTTCACGTCGTTGTTACGCCGAGTACCGCAAAATATGTACCAAAGTCCGAGCCGCAAGTTCATCACGGTTCTGCCTCTTCACTATTTACTACAGAGTCACGTGAGGTATCACTTACCACCAAAAATGCACTGTTTCCGCTATTCTTGTTGAGCAGAAAATTTTATTCTGATTTATTTTGGAGTAAGATCGCGCATACGGGCTGGCCTTTCATATACCGGATCTGAAATAATTAGTGTCTATAAAACAAACGAACGAAGCAAACATAACAATACCTAGTTAGCAAGGCCTAATTGGAATGACAATGGTTCTTTTGTCCTCCGCCATTTTAGTCCAGTATATGAAAGTCTACCCCCAAGACGCGATTTTGACACTGACACAGCACTGTTTTAGCAAAAAATAGCAAATGTCTGAGCTTTTTGTTCAGCTCACGTGCTGTTCGTGGTCGAACTTAAACAACGAGGAAAACCCTCGGATTTATCGCCTGATAATTGAGAGGTCTCGCCCCAGATATGGATTCTCACCCATCTCTCTAAAGAGAGAGAACGTAAACAGAACTCAAAAAAGGGAAAACGTGGGAGCAAAGAATTATGAGGGCATTGTGTCCACCAATGTAAACTTGCTTATTTGGGACCAGCTCTAGCCCAAAACACTTTCCAACGATGTAAGAAAATGCAAAAGGTGCAAACATCAATAATTAAGATAACCGTTAGTTGTTGTCCTTCAGTAGCACATTGATAGTAATGATTTCAAGTTCGAGTGACGCCTAACACTGCTGTGAAGTGGGTTTAAATCCCACCCTGGTCAGAGTTTTTCTCTGTCCTCGTGTGGGCCCAATTCCAATGCTAGGGTTGATCTCTGATGGAATAATTGGGTATAATAATTTCACAGTAGTGCTAGGCCTTTCTCGAACTTAAAATCGATTACTATCAACGATTAAGAACATTATTCCACTAGTCTTAATCATGGAGACTCTGTTGAAGGCCGAGGAACACATTGATCCCAGAGTGTTAGACATATCTACTCTTGTAAAACAGGCCATTGATTCCTTTGCTTTATGGGCTAATGCCAACTGCGAGCTAAATCTGAGCCATTAGACGACTCGAAAATCTTAACCAAGATTACAAGCATTGTGGTCAAGTACCGTTCCTGTTGTACACTAAACTACACTACACTACACTACACTAAACTACACTACACTACCCTTCTAATTCACCACTACCCAAGGAGCTTTTCAGGGCTCATAAAACGATAAACGAAACGACAGAGCACAACAACAACAACAACTGTTAAGAATCACAACTGGCCGGAGGCAAACCAGTTGACTATTTACAAGTGTGGCCGAGAAGTTGAACCAGGGGCTGCCGGAACAAATTCAACGAGTGGTTAAAACGAGTGTTGCATTGAACCCGGGAACTCAGGATCTGAAGCCACGCGTCCTGATCGCTGGGCCGCACTGCCTCCTGTTTGGTGACGAGCTTTCAAAACAGTTAAACGAGACGGAAGAAGCTAATCGAGTAAGAAGGAAACTTGGAACCAGCAAAAAATCCCGACCATACAGAAGTGGCTACAACGCTAATCAGTGCACGGGCACCATAAGCAAGGATTTTGGCTATAAAAGCAACGGACGTTTCCCCGCAAGGCTTTTAAGTAATTAAACTAGCCGAGGGCCTCCTCTCAAAAAAATCAAAAGGAAAAGGAAAAGGGCGAGGGAAGGGCACCAGGGATGCAGTGAACCAGACACATGTTGAGTATGCTCCACCTCCTAATGAGATATGGAGGAATGTCTTAAAATCACGACCTATTGAAGCAGGGAGGCTGAAAAATTTGTTGGTAAATGGAAGAAAACAACATTTACTGATGACATGGTTCCAATACAGAACTATACCTCCCAAGGGATTAGGTTTGATTCTCAAGAAACGGAAGTCATTTGCATTGAGATTAATAAACATTTGGAGAAGGGAGTAATTATACCTTCCCAATATGAAAAAGTAGAATGGGCTGGCCGTGGGATGCCGACTTATACTAAGTCTAAAAGAGCTAAATGCCTTCCTACCCTACTACCATTTTAAAATGGAAACTCTGGAACAGCAATTAAGCTTGTCACCCCAGGCAGTGTAATGGCTTCAGTTGATTTGAGGGATGCCTACTATTCCATCCCCATTGCCAAAAAGAAAAAACCCTGAAATTTATGAAGCAATGCAAATTGTGTCAGTACAAGAGTTTGCCAAATGATCTTTCAAGTGTCCCCAGGATATTAACCAAACTCCTTAAACCCGTCTATTCAACTCTGCAAGCACTCTGCAGTTTGGTACTTGTCATCAGCATATATTGATGATTCTTAGCTGCAGGATAACACATAAGCGGGTTGGGAGCAAAATCAGACTCTTTACCACAGTTGATTTTCTTTGCGACGACTAGGTTTTGTTGTTCATGAAGATAACTCATACCAACACAAGAACTTACCTTTCGGTGTTTCTTGATCAACTCAATAAACATCGAAGTCCAACTGACAAACACCAAAGCACAGAAAGTTAAGCCTTTTGTGTCAGTCACCCAGAAGGTACAATCAGAGCACTTGCAAAACTAATTGGCGTTTTTGTTTCTAGTTTTTCTGCTGGGTAGGATGGGCCACTGTTTTGCGGATCATTCGAATTCCCACAAATGTCAAATACTTCAGACACATAAAAGGGACTAATCAGCCTGTACTGTTTTTGACAATTACCCTTCAATGGTGTGTGACACATATTTAGCCATTTGTCTCATCTCCCATGGCATTCCAGTAATTGTCCACCAATCAGATGCCTCCCTTCAAGGGTGGGGATTTCTTCAGGGCAGATGTCTCCACAAGTTGGAGATGGACTCCTTTTTGTGTACTTAAATCACTGCGTAGAGAACAGCAAGTTGGAAGTCCGGGTGCACTTTTCCAAAGTACTTTAATTTGATAAACAGATTATTACAGCTGAAACGACACCTAAAGAATGTTTTAGATCATGGGACAATTTTACAGTATTTGTGCACAATAAAATTGTGCCCATGAGATATAACATTTAATTTTTTTTCTTGTATTACTTGACATTATAGTTGCGTTATACTCAGATTGTGTCCATCAGATACTTTGAAGGCTCACGTGAATCCGCAGGGCTTGGTGACGAGGCAGAAGCAAATATTTAACGAAGCTTACCTGGAAGTTAATGATTGATTGGGATTCTGCTACGTTACCAGGAACAAGGAGTCACGTGCCCATCCCTTGAGGATACACCCAGTGGCCTCATGATGGTGTTCATTTTGCTGATGGACACACTGATATGCTTTCAAGACTCAGCAGGTTTGGTGCTATCTCGCGTAACTCCTTGTTGACTCAGCAGAATCCCAATCAAGGTTCAACTTCCAGCTAAATGTCGTGTAATTTTTTCATCATTTTTCCTCGATCTTTTACCGGTGGTATTATCGTTTTGTGGCATTGTCGCTTGCGTCGCCATCGTTGCTAAAGCCTTGGTATGATTAACGCTGACGACGCACCGAGTTTGCGTATGCTGCCGGCTCAACCTTGTGCTTGCGTCACAAGTGAGAACTGTGCGTCACAGGGAGTAGGGTCCTAAGAAACTTAAACAATCCCAACGGAAAACTAACGTTGTTCTTGTTTATATTATTTTCAGAAGTCTGACATCTTGTTGCAGCTTTTACCTGGCCTTGCAACCTACTTGTGCCTCCTTTTTATCGTAATAAGGTTTGCCGTGGTGATTTTCCTGGAAGGGCGAAAGAGGTGGTTCCACAGCAGAAATGATATCGATGTAGGTAGTGAATTCATTATCGATTAATTCTCTTAATTGGGGATATGGGAGTAATGGTGATGATGACAATGATGTGTGTCTTAACGTTGATGACGATAATGATGAGGATTGACTGGGAGGATTGCGCAGTGTTTTGAGGGCATCCTCATATGTGATTCATGAGTAGTACTTTATAATTATTTTGCAAGGGGACGTTCAATTAATCACATTTCCTTCCTTCCTTCCTCCCTCCCTTCCTCCCTTCTTTTCTTCCTCCCTCTAGGATTGACTGGGAGGATTGCGCAGAGTTGACGGAGGAAGGGGAGTAAAAGATACTTACCGTGGGCCACAAGTTTATCAGTAACGCTAGTTCATTGGCACGTGTTGTCCTTGTAAATTAAGGAACTTTACCTTTATCGTTACCTTTTCCATTAGTCTGATTTTTCCAGGCTTTCCTTTCGTCAATATTTAAGTAGTGTTCAAAAACTGCGAAGATCTTAAATGCTCATATGTTTCTGATTCCGCAGTTCAAATTTATGTCGTCTCTAACACATGGTACAGTAATGATATTGATAAAAAATGATAATAGTTAATGTAAATCTTGTTTAGAAACATGGACAAGTCCGCGTTGAGACTAGTTTGGCAAGAGAATCAGGGATTAAATACGTCAAGTTGGCACTAAATCCCGGGTCAAACATGTAAGCATTTGTGACAGTAGTAAATACAGCTGCAACGGTACATTCAGGGTCTCTTAAACCCTGTCTACCCGAGCATTTTTTATGTGTCAAATGTACTTGCTGAAAAACTGGCGTGTTAGCGTTTGTACATGTGACAAACAAAAGTTGTTGAATACAAAAAATACCTTCAGTTGTGTAGTCGCATAAAATATGGCAAATTTCTGCTTCTACCTCGCGTTGTTTCTGCTTTATCCCTGCTGTCCAAAGGCACTAAACTGCGAGTTGTCAACGATCATTTGTCGTGCCATCTATACGATCAAATAATTGTATTTGCCCCGTAAATTGTCACATATGTTTGGCTGTTTTAACCGTGTTTATCTTAGAGTCGAGAGAGAGGTCAAGTGGTACACGAAAGCAGTTCACTATATTTACAAAACCAGAGCAGGTACGTTTCATAAAATGTATTATTCTTGGAGAGTCTTTGTGACCGAGGTGTCTAAATGACCGGCAGTTAAAGGTTTTTCAAATGACCGTTTTTAAGAGGTTAGCCCTTTGTAAAACTCTCCCGTAGAAAATGCAAACAATTTGTTTCATTACTTAACTAATCAAATTAAGAAGAGGAGGTGTATCACTCTCGCAGAATTTCAATTTGTTTTGGCTTTCTGTCTGAAAGAACATCGTAGTGAATACAAGACTTTTATAAAATCCAGGATTAAACTGGAGTAGAATCCCTGACCGTGCGATCGCATTTTTTCACGCTGCATTGTGCTCGACCACTGTACTATGAAGTCATTTAAGTTCAGTTCAAATGCTGGGTTGGAACTTTTTATGAGTCAGTCTTTGCATGCAATTGCCTAAGTCACTTTATTATCATTGCTACAGTTGATAATCTTTTGCTCAGAAATTTGATACACATCCGCAGTGCAAATATGTAATATATTATGTTCCAGGCCTCTTATTTTGGGGTCTGTGCATTGACACCTAGGTTTTAGGAGTGGAGGGCATTTACTTGGCTCCGAAATAGTACAATTCTGGGGACAGAAAGTTTTTTGGAGGCCACGGTTTAAGCTAAAACCGTTTCCCCAACAGATGTTTTCTCACGCCTTACCCTATGTTTCGCTGCGCCTGTTCCCTTTCGAAAATCCGGTGAAACTTTAATGTTGGTGGCCGTCATTTTGCCATCAGATATGGCTTAAATACATACATCATATTTCTTTCTTAATGCGTGGGTGGGCGGAATTCTGCCCATCCTGCAATCTGATTGGCTCAGGAAGCGGGCGGAAATTTTCTATCTTGCCCGCCAGCCCGGGCGGAATCCTAACTCTGGTTGCATGAGCTTGTGTAGTGACGCCGAATCCGTTTACATACAGAAGTAAGTGTTTCAAAACAGATTTTTATTCGACAATAGGTGTGGGTCCATGCATCTTTTTGACCTCTGTACTTGTAGGCATGGAATCGAGGACGTTTTTCTCTTTGGGTATACTTTGGGGTTGCACTACCTGGCCAATCTGCTTTCCCTTTTCCAGATCCAGCATATATACTGCTGACTTCAAACAAGAAGGCAAATGAAACAATAAAATTTTGATTACTGTTGGTAATACAACCCTATCCTCATGCAGTGCAGAGTTGGCAAGACTGGTCAATGATGCTCAACCAGTCAAATATTTCCCGGATTATTTTTTACGTTTAGCTCACACTCTTGATATGTTTTACTATTTTTTAATTTTCAGTTCCAGTATAGTATTCACTGACCGTTCTTGCTTCGAATTAATGCTACCTAAATAGGAACTCCACACGGAATCGAACCAACAAAACTCTTGGGTAAAATGCCTCTATACCACTACCTCGCTATACTAGAATATGATGATAACTTAAAGATCAATCTTACCTGTACTTTGTTTGTGCCCGGGAGGTGAAGCTTTCAAAAGTACTTCGAGTCGGATTATTTGCGCTGGAACTAGCACTTGTAGGGGGATTTTGACGTTCACTTTCTGTGGAAACTGAAGGCAAAGGTTGTACTTCCCTTTTGGCGAAGTAACTTGATCTATCTATCGATCGATCTAGCCACTATATTTTCATTCTCTGTACGCGTGGAAGTCCTGTCTGCCATTTTTCACAGGCCATGTGACCAGATCTCGCCAAAATGACAGCCCTACTGTGAGCCTCGCTTTCATTTAACTGTTAGTTACCAGACCTCCGACAAGACGACGTGAAAAGTAGAACAAGATGACCCGAGAAGAAGGCAAGACGACATCTTGATGTTAATATACGAAAATACACGAGATAAGAAGAAACTCGACATTGCAAGTAGAAAAGACAACACCACAAAGAGACAAGACGACACAACAAGTAGACAAGATGACATGACAAATCGGCAAGACAACAGAACAAGTAGATGAGACGACACATCAAGTAGAAAAGACGACACAACAAGTAGACAAGGTGACATGACAAATCGGCAAGACGACATAACAGGTAGACAAACGAAATAGGAAATAGACATCGCGTTATTTTTGATTTTCATATTCGACATCTTAGTTTTATATCCAACTTGAATTTGACATCGAAGTTTTGAGTTTGACATTGAAGTGGAAAATTCTGTTTTCAGATTCGACTTGTAAGTTTCAAATTCAACTTGCAACTTCACGCATGAATGACTTGACCTTCAATTTCGTATCCTTGGTAACGCTAACCACTGGTGTAATTGACTGAGGGCTCTTAAGGCTAGGAAATTTAGGAATGGCGGCTGAAGATTTGAGAAGGCTGGCTGAGGTGGTAGAGGAGACATTAACATTACTTTCCCTTTTATCCCTTCGAAATTGATTGAGTAGTTCTAAGACTAGATCATGTGGCTCGAACACTAGTGAACATAGGTAGCGAACTTCAGTGTTCGGCTTTTGGGGGAGGGTACAACTTGCTTGTTGCTTGTTGGGTCATATCATTCGAAGTCAGGTCGTTACAGAGTGATTTCATTCCACAAAAAGTCGGATCCTTAGAAATAACGAGATAAAAAAACTAACAACAAGGGTTAATTGCAATCATTACTACTACTACTACTACTACTACTACTACTACTACTACTACTACTACTACTACTACTACTACTACTACTACTACTACTACTACTACTACTACTACTACTACTACTACTACTACTACTACTGCTGCTGCTGCTGCTGCTGCTGCTGCTGCTACTACTACTACTACTACATGCACTAATAATAATATAAGACAAAAACTAGTTTAAGAAATACCACAGTTGTAGTCAGGCATGATAATAGCAATTGAAAAAAATCGTTGTCACTGACTAAAATACTTATAACCTTCTTCAGCGAAAAACGGCCTACGAATGTAAATGATTGCTTAAAAAGAGCCGCAGAAACGTCACTTGGGATCGCCAAGGGCCTTGTAAATGTCAGGAATGTAAATGTGTTCATTAATGATATTCAGTTCGCGAACCATTGAGAACAGCGGTGAATGATCTTGACGTCGTCAAGGTCAAATTCATGATTGTTTTGCATCCAATGTTGGGTTAATAAAGAATTCGTATATCCCGTGAAGATCTTGTGCTCTCTAGTCCTGGATCTTAGTGCCATTGATGTTTGACCGATATAGACTTTGTCACAGTATGTTGCCCACAAACCCGTAATAGCCGTTGGCTCTATTAAAAAAACAAAACAAAAAAAAAACGAACAAAAAAACAAAAAACAAAACAAAAACCAAAAAAAAAAAAACCTTAAGACAAATTTAGTAAAGAGCTATCAACAGGAGTGATCTATAAAATCAATTGTAAAGACTATGACAAAGTCTATATCGGTCATAGGTTTTACGGTATAGGCTCCAACATAGGCAACAACACCAGGAATGCCAATGGGTGTTCCCTACTCTCCGCCACCTGTGTCATAAACTTCTTACATAAACCTTTTCGTCTATCTTATAGAGTCTTCATTAGTCAGCACCCGAGTTTGATCATATGAGCAGTCCGGGTAAATGATCTTAAAAGCCCTTTTCTAATTGATTCTATGCTATTATAGAGGTACTCAGGGATATTTTGGCAAACGGCACATTCAAGGATAGACCAAACAATACTCCAACAGACATTCAATAAATCTGGTGTGTTCACACCGCTCTTTTCAGACGTCGTAAGGCATAGAGTCTCTTACATGCCTTGGTGACAAGGTAATGTATATGATGATTCCATTTGAGCTCTTCGCTGATAACTACACCTAGTTTATTCGAAGAAACGCGCTCAATTTGACAATTGCTGCACATAACGATCTCATTACGATGTTTGAACGTTTCATAAGTTAACCAACATTTCTTTACATTTTTCTGGGTTACGTTTCATGCTATGATTAACACTGACAGTAAAGTACTAATTTTGTGAATGTCCCTAACCTCTGGATTTAACAAGCTAATTGAATTACGTGGGTTGACTTAATTAAAAAGGGCAAACTTGACGTTTCTTCGTGTGTAGCAGAACAACTTATCAACTGTTGCGGAAAGTTTAAATGACCTTCCCTTTCGGAAGGAAAAGAAAAGAGTTTTACCAGAGTACTTGTATATCGAAAGTTCGGATACAGTCCGGCAGCGAGGATGGACCTTTGTTTTAACTCGTTATGTCAACTAGGAGTGCATTGAGCATGAATTTTTTTTACAGTTTTCATTGGATAACAGTGTTTTCTTGTCTTTTTTTTAAGTGGAACGATCTGACTCTTTTGTTGAATGAACTGGGTATGCTGGAACGTCAACTACATCAGTGGTTACCGTTACCAAGCATACGAAATTGAGGTCAAGTCATTCATGCGTGAAGTTCAATTCAAAAGTTGCAAGTTGAATTTGAAACTTGAAAGTCGAATGTGAAATACACAATTTTCCACTTCAAAGTCAAATTCAAAGATACGATGTCAAATTAAAAACTTCAATGTTGGATATAAAACTTCGTTGTCGGATATGAAAATCAAGATTCAAATGTGAAACTAATTGGATGTCAAATTTCGATGTTGAATTTTGGCAAGATATAACTCCATACTGTTGGGGGAAATTCTAGTAAGGGTGAAATATCAAACCTAGGAAGTGCAACTACCATTTGTTGTGACTGAGGACGACAAACCTGTGTTGCTTGAACGGAATTGGCTGGAGGAACGTTTCTAGGTTTCCAAAGTGAATGCGGTGGATGGCCTAATCTAAAAGTATCGAGTCCTATTTGAAAAGGGGTATGGATATCTAAAACAGTTTAAGGCTTCCATTCATGTCCGCGATGACGCACAACCTATCTTCCGAAACGCACGGCCGGTTCCTTATGCCCTCAAGGACAAAAGTGGAGCAATTTTTGCTGAGGTTAGAGGAAGAATTCGAAGGGACCATTTACAAGGTGAGCCAAAATGATTGGGCTGCCCTGGTAGTGTCTGTCCCTAAGAAAGATGGAACTTTGCGAGTGTGTGGTGATTACAAGATGACCGTTAATCAGTGTGCTGGTGTTGACCAATACCCGTTACCGAATGCAGAAGATTTGTTTGCAACGTTATCTGGGGTAAAATCTTTAGTAAGACTGATTTATCACATGCCTCTCAGCAAGTTGAGCTGGATGACGATTCCCAGAAGTACCTGACCTCATAAACTCCCAAGGGCTTATACCGGTATAAGCGTTTGCCATCTGGAGTTTCCAGTGCACCAGCAATTTAATCAGTGAATTTTGGAATCGATCAGCTTTTGCAGGGAGTGAAGTTCACGATATGACGGTTGGATGACATCCTGATCTCAGGACGTTCTCCGGAGGAACATTTTCAAATTTTAGAGGAGGTTTATCGACGCTTACAAGATCATGGCATCAGACGTATTCCTATCAAGTGCATTTTCATTCAGCCAGGGCCTGCGTTTCTTGGACATTGGATGGACCAACTTGGCATTAGACCCCTGGCACATAAAATGGAGGCAATTATGGAGGCCAACAGTCCGACCAATGTCATAGAACTGAATCCCCAATCTTTCCACCATTCTGCACCCTCTGCATGACCTTTTGCAAAACGACAGGCCTTGGAAGTGGACTGAGGATTGTGACAGTGCTTTTGTGAAGAGTAAGCGGCAGTTTCAAGATTTATCTTTGTTGTTCATTATGACCTTAAGAAACCACTTCGCTTGGCCTGTTCCGCATCACCCTATGGTGCAGGGTCGGTTATCTCTCATGTGATGGAGGATGGTACAGAAAAGCTTGTTGCCTTTGCCTCTGCGACACTCACTACCAGTGCGCGTAATTATTTAAAGAACGAAAAATAGGGACTTTATACCGTGTTCGGAGTAAAGAATTTTCATTCATACCTTTAGGGCCGCAAGTTTACGTTGACCACGGATCACCAGCCATTGGTCACAATTTTTGGTCCAAAGACATGTGTACCCTCGTTGTCAACGGCACCAATGCAAAGATGGTCCTTGATTTTGGAAGCTTACAAGTATGACACTCAATATCGTAAGTCATTCCTATGAGTTTCACAACCACTTTAAAGACCGTTGAACCTTTGGGCACAATGGTTGCACGTTATGGCATCCCAGAAGACTTAGTTTCTGACAATGGACCGGAACTTGCAGCTGAGGAGTGCACCAAATTCATGAGGCAGAATGGGGTCAAGTTCACCCACGTACCACCGTACCACCCTGCAACAAATGGGGCGGAGAAATGTTCCGTACAGATGGCTAAAGTAGCTTTGACCAAGTGAGTCCTTGATGGGACAGCAAATACCCTTAGTCTTGACCACTGGCTCGCCGATTTTCTTATTAACGCCTTCCAAACTATTTGTGGTTTTCCAAAGTTGTTTTTTTTATTGTTTTTATGTATATTTTGACTGAATAAATTATAAATTTGAAGGAATTCAGCAATTCTTGCGGACGGCTGGTGAATTCAGAGAAAAAGAGCAAGAACCTTAGTTTGTGGATACCAGTGCAGTAAAATAATAATTAAGATGGACTACCAAGAGCCACTCGTCCTATTATTCATATATATTCCTTGCAAAACTTTAAAAGTGATTGGTGCAGCAGAAATTCTGCAGCCATCCTCAACTGGTGCCGCAGAAATTCTGCGGCTATAAAATTCTGAGGCCATCTTTAACTGGTGCTGCAGAAATTCTGAGGCCATCTCTGACTGGTGCCACAGAAATTCTGAGACCATCTCTGACTGCTGCTGCAGAAATTCTGAGGCCATCTTTAACTGGTGCCGCAGAAATACTGCGGCCATCCTTGACTGGCGCTGCAGAAATTCTGAGGCCATCTTTAACTGGTGCCGCAGAAATACTGCGGCCATCCTTGACTGGCGCCGCAAAAATTCGGCAGCCATCTCTGACTGGTGCCGCAGAAATTCTGCGGCTAAAAAATTCTGAGGCCACCCTTAACTGGTGCCGTAGAAATACTGCGGCCATCTCTGACTGGTGCTGCAGAAATTCTGAGGCCATCTTTAACTGGTGCCGCAGAAATACTGCGGCCATCCTTGACTGGCGCCGCAAAAATTCGGCAGCCATCTCTGACTGGTGCCGCAGAAATTCTGCGGCTAAAAAATTCTGAGGCCACCCTTAACTGGTGCCGTAGAAATACTGCGGCCATCCTTGACTGGCGCTGCATACATTCTGAGGCCATCTCTGACTGGTGCCGCAGAAATTCTGAGGCCATCTCTGACTGGTGCCGCAGAAATTCTGAGGCCATCTTTAACTGGTGCCGCAGAAATTTTGCGGCCATCCTTGACTGGTGCTGCATACATTCTGAGGCCATCTGACTGGTGCCGCAGAAATTCTGCGGACATCCTTGACTGGTGCCGCAAACTAACTACATGTGCGGAGAGTAAGTCAACCCCCTGACCCCCACTATGAAAGAACAGCTTTGGTGTACAAACCACTATTTGTCTACTAAATAATAACTTTTAATTCATATGTATATACAGTTTACAGAAAATAGCAGAAACTGGGGTCAAAATACTGTGATATGTGATCTTGTCATGGGCCGCAGAATTTCCGCGGCATGTGTGCTTGCCAGGGGCTGTAGAATATCTGCGGCATGCGTACTTTCCAGGGGCCGCAGAATTTCTGCGACGTGTGTGCTTGACATGGGACCCAGAATTTCTGCGACATGCGTGCTTTACATGGGACCCAGAATTTCTGCGGCATGCGTGCTTGACATGGGACCCAGAATTTCTGCGGCATGTGTGCTTGCCAGGAGCTGTAGAATTTCTGCGGCATGTGTACTTTCCAGGGGCCACAGAATTTCTGCGACGTGTGCTTGACATGGGACCCAGAATTTCTGCGACATGTGTGCTTTACATGGGACCCAGAATTTCTGCGGCATGCGTCCTTGACATGGGACCCAGAATTTCTGCGGCAGGTGTGCTTGCCACGGGCTGTAGAATTTCTGCGGCTCGTGTACTTGCCAGGGGCCACAGAATTTTTTAGTCATGTGTGCGTCAGGGACCGCAAAATTTCTGCGGCATGCGTGCTCGTCAGGGGCCACAGAATTTCGGCGGCATGTGAGCTTGGCATGGGACCCAGAATTTCTGCAGCATGTGTGCTTGCCAGGGACCGCAGAATTTCTGCGGCATGTGTGCTTGACAGGGGCCGCAGAATTTTTGAGGCATGTGTGCTTGACAGGAGCTGCAGAATTTCTGCGGCATGTGTCCTTTTCGGGTAATTTTAGTAGAGTAGTGGGTAATTTCTTTGCAGCTGCCATATTTCAATATGTTGCAGTTAATTTTATTTGATTTAGAAAAAAGTGAATGATGTTTTGCAACAATTCTGCAAGAATTTAGTATTTAAAGTGAATTATTGAAGAGATGCAATAAAAAGCATGCCATCTAGCACTACCATTTTATCTCAGAAAGGGCGTAACTGTGCTCTGCAGTGGGTTACTAGTGTTTCGGACATTGTTAAGAAGGTCCTTTTTAGTGTAACCTCAATTTTTAGCCAAAACATTCTGTTCAATATTTTGGGAAAATACACCATTTTCAGATCTTAAATTGCTATTCCTTTTGCATACTTCAAGAAAAAGCTCGAAAATGCTGTTTTCCTGCTGAATGATGCACCCAACTAAGGTGAACAGGTCTTATTTTCACGGAAAAATGCACTTTAGAAAAACACAAAATTGTTTGGAAGGTGTTTATTCTGAATCGCAGCACACCGTCACTGTCACTGTCACAGGACAATTCCCAGCTAACCTTTTTTGAGAAGTCAAATAAGAAACTGGTCCACACTACTGAAGCCCAATCTGAACAGAGCAATGGACGGAAAACAGGTGAAACAGAGAGAGTACCATGATGAAGGGCGCGTCAAGTTTCGTAAGTTCAATTTTAATGAAGTTGTCCTGGTTCGTAACTGGCGAAGTGGAATTAAAAAGTGGATTCCGAGACGGAACAGGTCCTTGCACTTACCTTGTTCATCGTGGGAACCAAATTCATTTTGTCCATGTGGATCAATTAAAAGGAACGGGCTGCAACCCTTCTTTTGGTTCGGTGGCTGGCTGTAGAGAGAGAAGTCGCCTAGAGGAGTCGGTGGAGTCGCATGCAGCGGTGAAGTATTGACTGGTATTCCCCGAGCGCACCAAGTCCTGGGAGTCGTGCTGTTGCAGGAAATACAGAAGAATAGCTAGTACCACAGAGACACAGGAATCGGTATTGGGAGATGCTCTGCAGGGAACGAGCACCCCAGGTTCACCATTGTCACCACAGTCAGTACCATGGTACCCTCGCCGAGAAAGGAAAGCCCAAAGCAGACTTACCTGTGAAATTTAATTCACAATTAGATTTCGTGATGAGCACTGAACACTGCTTCCGTATGATCTAGACTTGTTGAGTTCCATTTTTTAATAGTGAATTTCCCATTTGTTCGGGAGCAGTGTAATATACTAGGTTCCGGGCCTCTTATATTGGAGTCTGTGCATCGACACCTAGGTTTTAGAAATGGAGGGCTTTTAGTTGTTTACAGTTTCAGCTCCGAAATAGTACAAAATATATGTGGCTCTTATGAATACCTTCTGGGAGGCGCGGTGGCCTCATGGTTAGTGCGCTCGACTCCGGATCGAGTGGTCCGGGTTCGGGGCCTGGCCGGGGACATTGCGTACCGGCGTAATGCTGGGGGTAACCCTGCGATGGACTAGCATCCCATCCAGGGGGAGTATAGATACACCTTGTCGCTTCATGCTACGGGAACCGGAGATAAGCGCCGCCCTGATGGGCCTTCTAGGCTCGTAAGCAGTGACTATGAATACCTTCTATCACCGATCTGTGTTTGTTTGTTTTATATTTAAGATTTTGAATTCTCCACCCAACTAATTTCAACTGTGATGGTTGCAATGATTGTTGTCGTTCAGGTGTGTAATCGAGTGAAAGGAGAAGTTCACTCCAAATGACAATCCTTTTTTAATCGATTAATAGATTCATGATTAATAGTTCATGAGGAGAACATCTTTTAACCAAAATTTCAATCTTGAAATAGCTTTCTAACCTTGTAAAATCCTTGTTAAAAATACACACATGCATGCCGCCATCTTGGATTATACGTGACGTCATCGAGCTCAACCTGAATTTTTGCGGGAAGCTTGAAGACACAAAGCTGTTGAGATCCCTCTTCGTATTCCAGTCATGTCTTTTTGTTCAGCAACATAAATTGCTCAAATAGGTCAGACGGACGAAACACCGTTCATGTTGTAGACATTTCAGAAAGGTACGATCAGCTGAACTCAATGACGTCACTTATAATCCAAGATGGCGGCCTGCATGTGTGTATTCTTAACAAAGATTCCACAAGATTAGAAAGCTATTTCACGATTGAAATTTTGGTTAAAAGCTGTTCTCCTCATGAACTTTCTATTAATCGATAAAAAAGGATTTCATTTTAGAGTGAACTATTCTTTAAGAGTGCAGCAGTATCGACAGTGATGATAGTCCTGTTCCGGGACTTCCTCTTACCCCATCCTGAAAATGGGCCTGGAACCCAAGCGGGAAAAGAGAGAGACCTGTATTGCTTGCAGGCGCATGCTCGAAATGACGTCACTTTCCCCCCAAAACGGGGGAAAAACGTATTAATTTTGGAAAAAGATTTTTTAATTAAACATAGTTTATTCGGAGTGCTTTTATACTGGAAACATGGCGTAAAATGTGAAAGAGAGTTATGATGCCAAGTTTCTTGAGAAAATAGATTTCGCGTTTAAGGAATGCTTCTTTAACTTTGTGCCTAAGGCGGAAGAACTGCAAGCTATTAATGCTTCGTTACCAGTAATGATGTTTTTTTTGTTAAAGCAGCAAGAGGATTTGGCAAGTCTGCTTGCCAACTGTTGTTTATGCTTGCCACTGTTGTTAATTCATAAACATATTTGTGATTTTCTTTAATCCGAGTCCGACGTTAACTGTAAATCTACTCTTCTTATCGTGAGTCCCTTAAAAGCACTTATGGAAGATCAGATGGATGACATACGAAAGTATGGAATTTCGTGCCTGAAACTTTATAGTGAACTCCCAACTGAACAGTTGCATAATATTGGCGCAGAAAAATATCTAACGCCAGGAAATTTTACTCTGTCTAACACCAGACGAATTTATTCGTCAACTGGGGGCAACTTAGGGCGTTTGAGGTGTTAATGCATTAAGCAGCCGAGAAACTATGTTCCCGCCATTAATTAAGCTACCTTATGGTTTTTCTCCTTCTATCTTGTTTAGTTTTTTTACTTATATTTTGTGTATCACATTGTATTTCGCCTTAATCACACGGCGGTCATGTTGAGTCCCGAGGGATTAAAAACTTTTGTTTTTGCGCACCAAAACTCATTCCCAAACATTTCAACTCGAGGCTCGTATACGAAATCTCTCGTCTATGGCCAATATGGAGGCCGCGAGAATAAGGTCCATTGATGATAAAAATTAGGCAATAAGGGCTTGAAAATTTAAAGAGTCGGTGCAAAACCTCTTTTTACTCATTTCTTTCTCAGGTTTCAATTGCCGATTTTATTGTGTTTCAAGACCTAGCTGAAACATTGAGATCTGGGTGTTCAAGTGCCATTTGTGAAGATCGTTATGGTAAGAAAAAGCCTTGGCCACCGGTTAGAGTGGTTACGTCTAATATCAAGTGCAGAAAATCGTCCAGTCACGAGCAATAGGAAATAGTGATGTTTTTACTATTAATGTTTCTATCAGCTATTAAGAGTGTTTATACATGTTTCAGCAGTCTTGTTTGTATAGGCTTTTTACTTTTGTATCAGATTTTGAACGTCATTTTCTTATATAAAAATACGAAAACTTCTGTCGGACTATTTTCTTGCGAGTATGCCGCTCCTTGTCGTACCAACCTAGTTTCCATAGCAACTTCATTGGGACTCTGTGGAGTACACTTTGGTGTTCTCGTCCAATGAGAATCGGGTATTTTTTTAACCACGTTATAAAGAGCCATAAAACAAAGCACTTAGTGCCCGTTGCATGTATTTGATTTACCGCAATGTGATTCACTAACATCGAGAAAGAAAATATGAATGCTGAAGACAAACTGTTATTGTCACTGTTCATATATTAAAAAGAGCATTTTGAAATGCACCCATGCACGGTTAGGTTATTAAAAACTATGTGGATGATATGATATCAGGCTTTGTGCTTTAACAACTCCAGCCTCCTTTCAGTATTTTTAGGTAGTCTACTAGCAGGAATTGTCCTCTCCGCAGTGATCTCAGTTCTGTCGCTGTTGCATTTTATGAAGTGCCATCGGTAAGTCATCAACAACAACCCCGAAGAAACCACACACCCCTACATATTTAATGAGCAAAAACATTTATATCTTTGCACGGCCTTTTGAGTAAAAGAAATCGAACGATCTCCTTCCATGACTAGAAATGAATTGGTCCGGATGATGGTTTCACGGATAGGCAAAAATAACACATGTCCACTAATTCCAAATTGTATGAAAGTATCGTGTGATTTTTCGTTAACCGTACACTTCACAAATTCTCTTGATCGGCTATCGAGAAAGGATTAAAATAGACAAAAACTGAGTTCACTTATGAACAACTTTCATTCACCTGAAAAAAAAAAAAAATCTCACCTAGGTTTGACTGTAATTGTACCTTTTATAACTTCTCGTTTTTGTAAAAAAAAAAAAAAAAAATTTTTGTTTTCAACTTACACCTTTTGGTCTCGTGGCACGTGGTTGGCACAGCAACTTCATTGTGACTCAAAAGAGTACTGTCAATTTATTGTCGAGTTTATTCTAAACGTATTAACAAAATTTAATTTCGCCATCATTGCTCGACCTTCCTCATACTGTCTCATTTCTACTGAAATTCTAACTCTCTGACCCGACATTTTCTTTACAGACAGCAAAAAAAAAAACAATATATGGGCGAAAATATCGACTTAAAGAGTGTAGTGTATCATGAAAAATATAATAGACTACATAACCTTTACTTCACGCAAATTAAAAGTCATCATAGAAGACCGCTTCCGCGAACATCTCCATCTTTTCATTGGAACTTGTGACACAGCCGCATATAGAAAGCAAGCAAACCAAGAAAGCAAAAGAAGTAACGTACGATTATCATCTGCTAAGCCACTTCATCCAAAAAAAAGACGATTTTAAAAGCGAAAAAAATCTACAATAAAATCTCATCTTTTAATTCAGCACTCTTATCCCCATGCAATCAAGAAACTATCCTCGTTCTACTACTATGCTTTTTTTTCTTTTCAAGTTACCATGTTCCCACTATTAGCGTTGCTCCACCTTATGATTGAAATTTCCAAGTTTCTAGTAATAAAAAGTCTGTGACAACAAAGTTTCCAAAATACCAACCATCCTCGGATTCACTCTAACAAAGGGCTAACACTTGAAGCGTCAGCCAGTTACAATCTTCCCCACGGTGATCAATTTCCTTTTTACAACTCGTTTCCAAAGTCGGATGTTTCCCAATAAATGAAAGCCGGAGCAAGTTCCAAGGGGTCCTACTTGCAGAATACTGCAGCTTCTTTAGAACCTCACGGTTGAGATGTTGTCCGTTTCCATGTGGGTCTAACGACATTTACTCCCCTCCCCCTCCCCTGCATCAGTTTGCTTCAGTGCTGCCCTCGATTACTTTATACCAAAACTGGGGATAGCGTTGAAGGCGCGCTCTGATTGGCTACTCGTGTGGGATTTGCACCCGAAGAAAATGGAATAAATGATGTAAAACCATCTTTTTGTGCTATATCATCTCACTGCTATATATATATATATATATATATATATATATAAGTATTACATCATATGCCAACCACAATCAGCAACACTGAATAAACGCAACGAATTAATTAGCAAATGCAGGCACAATGAAAAATTCCTATTGAAGAACGTTAAGTAAATAGGAACGTGCAACACGAACAGTCATGTATGACTCAAAAGCTGTAAACTTCAATGAATAAAACCACTCTTGGTTATACACTGATGAGTGTATATATATCGGTGTTCTCTATAAACGTGTCTTGTCTTCATTTGTGTCTTCATTCCCTTGTTCTTAGGGATCATGTTCTTCAGCTGTATCGAGGCAAAAGAACGTTTGCACAAAACGTAAACGTTAAACCTGTTAAGGCATTGGTAAGTATTTTTTCCCGTGTTAAGTGATTCTCATCAAATTCAAGAGGTCAAGATCTTATCATTTCACTAAATCAAAAGCCGCAATCAGCCCATCGATAAGAAACAGATCGATGAATTAAATTGGCAAATATGATGTTAAAT
The DNA here is from genome assembly GCA_949126865.1 of Montipora capitata. Classification (NCBI taxonomy): domain Eukaryota; kingdom Metazoa; phylum Cnidaria; class Anthozoa; order Scleractinia; family Acroporidae; genus Montipora; species Montipora capitata. The sequence goes on from OX421453.1 coordinate 7,738,303, forward strand.
AAAGAAGCACATGTTTTTATTTATAATTTCCTCGTATACCTAATTAAAATATGATTAAAGATAAAGAAATTTCAGCAAATTACATATGGATGGAAGATATGAGAAACATATCTACTGGAACTGAGTATAAGAAACGATTTTGTAAGCGAAATATGCTGCAGTCAACGAAATAATTGAAGCAGTCTTTCAGAAGCCTGAAATGGTCCAGCCTTTAATTTCGTACTAAAGCTGCTTTTAAACGACGAAATGCGTACGTAAATTGAATCAAAACTGTGGCGACGAAGTTTTAGTTTGAAATTATTTAAAGACGTAGCATGTCGCTGTTTCCACCGCATGGCTCCAGCTCCAACGTAGGAGGAGCTTTTCTTTAGAAAGTGGTACGTGGTTAACACCCGGACTCGTTCAAATTTCGTTTACGCGGCCATCAGTCATTTGAGCGAAGTGTGTCTGATTGGCTGATCTCTATCGACCGTGCCGACTGGATTTTCAACGGTCCACTAACTGCCTCGGCGAGAACGACTATGAGTACGAGTTTTCTGTATATTGGGGCACTCATTATGTTCAACGAACGAAAATTTCCGACACACTCGTGCTCAGAATTGAGAACTCGCACTCGTAGTTGTCCTCGTTCTCCAATCTGAAGGTCTCTAGTGACAGTGACAGTTGGGACCTTTAGGTCGGGGGACGAGGACGACTGCGAGTACGATTTAACCGTTCTGAACAAGGGCATTTCGAAAAATGTCGCCCTCCAAACCTTATGCGCATGCTCAGTACAGAAAATTCGTACTCGTAGTCGTCCTCCTACTCCGAACTAAAGATCCCTAGTGACAGTGACAGTGACAGTGACACTGGGGGAGCAGAGCAGGGATGGCGCAGTGGTGCGAGCAAACGGCTCCCACCAATGTTGCCCACGTTCGATTCCGATCTCCGACGCCATACTAAAGTGGGTTGAGTTTGTGTTCGTTCTCCATTCTGCTCCGAGTGTTTTTCTTCGGGTTCTCCGGTTTCCCCCCACCTCCCTCAGCAAAAATCAGCATGCAACTGATTCCAGCTGGCTGTAAGCTGTTCTCCAAGGTCACAGCTAGAGGCGTCGACCTACTAAGGAGCCATAGTGTTCTTTCGGTTTGACCTTGTTGAGTTGCGTCCTTGCTGTACTTGTGACGGCGAATAGCGTGACAGTTATTATTATTATTATTATTATTATTATTATTATTATTATTATTATTATTATTATTATAATTATTATTATTATCATTATTATTATTATTATTATTATCATAATTATTATTATTATTATTATCATTATTAGTCAGTGATCGTAATAATGATCGTTTCACCTTTCCATTTCAAAAGGGCGCAAAAATTCCTACACTTTTTGAGTAAAAGCTACGTGCAATACTATTTATTGCAAGACCAACCTCACTATAACCTGAAAATATGAATTGTCAAGTTATTTGAAAAGCAAATTGCGAACAGAAAGGTACCTCATCTTTTTAAAGTATTTCTCTTGAAAGCAACAAGCGTAAACCGGTTTTTTTGTTCGCTTTAATTATATGTCCGCGGGTAAACCGTGGAATCCGCTAAGGGACAAAAAATATAAGCCTAAGGCCCGTTTTAAACGTCGCATTTACATGTGCCGAATCTAATGCAAATGAGCAAAAACAATAGATTTTTCTCATTTGCATTAGATTCAGCACATGTACAGTAAAATGCGACGTTTAAAACGGGTCTAAAGCATCCTTCGATAATATACTTATTTAAACTTCATTTCCAGCCTCGTGGTAAATTTTATAATTTGCTATTTGCCGTTTTAGAGACTGGTATTATGATAATTTATATCGGGTTTTTGCTTTTTGTCTCCATTTCTCTTGTGCGTTTTACTTTCTTAGCGTTCTCCTTATCCCAAGTCTTCCCTCAGATTCTTCTGATAAATATTGTTGTGAAATCAGTTGCCTCAAATTCCCATTCTGAGCAGACTTGATTGTGCCGTCAACTTTGATTATTTTTGCTTACTGTTGTAGAGGACCAGCCTTCGATTCTCGGGATACCAGATAGCTTATACTGCCTCAGGTAATAGTCTATCTTTTAAGCATATATGTTTGTAGAGTGGGTATTTTTTAGGTCATATAAAACTTCAAGTACACTTATGATAGTGTCCTGCAGGGACCATACACTTTACCGAAACGGCGTCGGCGAGAACATAAATTGTTACGTTCTTCAAACGTCTTAGAAATTCTTCCAAATTTGTCGTATTGTGCCAAAGTGTACCATGGAACGTTGCAAATGTGTGCACACAACGGGAACTTGAAAAAAAAAAAAAACAACAACAACAACACAGGTTTAGAGCCATTGCTTTGTTCATTAAACTGAGGAAATGTCATCCAACGCGCATACACGAGTTGGTCAGAGTTCGAGTAGCCAGGAGCCTATGACTAGGAGCGGAGAACTCCCACACTAAACCTATGTTAGGGCATTTTTACAGACCGATCCATGTTTAGACTACATGTTCCCCAAAAAACAAAGGCAGATCCGATTCTGTGACGCTGTGACGTCAAGTCAGTTACTTGTGATTGGTCATCGGGCTCCTGCGGGAAATTCAATTAAAAAATTAACCGGTCTGTAAAAACGCCGTGACAGGATTATAAGGCTGCTGTTCGCTCCTAGTCATAGCTCTTAGAGTAGCTAATTTCATTTGCTTGAATCGCATTTGTCTTCAGAAAGTTCCATGAGTTCGAAAAACACAGGCACGTGAAAGCTTCTCTCTTTGAAGCGACAATGTGTGATTGGATCTAAGGCCATGATGGCTGAAAACCAAAATATGAGTGACTTGGAAGCATTTGGTTCCTAATGCGCTTGTTTTCTAGCTGACATAGTCCCTTTCAGCACTATTTTAGTGCTCGGTGCTTTCAGTAAGACCCGCCTCCCGTCAGAACTCAGGCGAGTGCCTTCTTGCAAATCGACCGCTGTATTCCTGCCTTAAAGTGCTTATGGCGTGAAATAAAAAGGAAATAGCAATTCACTCTATTAAATGGTTATTTATTATTGAAAAGCTGATAAAAACGTTGAAAAAACCCACCAAATGATTCATTTATACACTACTCTCTGATTTTACCACTTTAAAAGCCACAAGAAGTCGTTTTTTCGGTTGCGTTTCATCGTCACTAGAGGTCAAACTGCAGCGCACAGCCTCGTTCTCGTGCTACGTCCTTACGCTTAGCATGGCGCTGTCGAATCGAAAGAAGGAATATTAATTGCGAAATCGTCAAGAAATCGCGCGATAAGTTTTTATAGTCATCGAATAAATTAAGCATTCTCGAGTTCCACGATGAAGCGACAGGAGTCTGTGCTGTCGTTTCTGTCTGCTTCTATTAATTTACAAATCTCATGGAAGCAATCAGGTAAGTCTTAAATAGTAAAAGTATGATATACATGAGATTAGGACACATACTGGCATTAACTGCCTTGAGCTATATAAAACACGTTTTGTCTTTAAAAAACAAAATAATGCTTGGGTGTTAATATTTTGCCTTAAATCAATGGAAATCCTGTTTCCAAGCTTCCCTATTTCAAAACTCTGCTGGGGGAGCATGCCCTCAGACCCCCCTAGAGGAAAAGGGGCCTTGGGCCAACTTGAAATCTTACTGAAAGCACTGAGTGCTGGGGTCGTTGTCCGAGATTTTCGGGTCCATCGCACCTCGCCGACCCCTGATTTAGGAGACAAGCCTTAGACAAGGTTATTGTTTTTTTTTAAATATGTTTAAAGTATTTTTTTTATATAAAAAATGTTTGTCCTTGTTGCTGGGGAGCACCTGTAAACGAGCAAAAGAGAAGCATATTTCCACAATAAACAAGTATGCACGTAATGGCTTGAATTGCTTTTGTACTGCTGTTTACCAACAGACATATCTGAGTATACGTCTAGAAGTTATTGTTTTTAATTCTCGTTTCACAGGTTTTGTCATCATGTCTTTGTTTCTCACCTTCATTTTTTTCATCCTGGGTGTGAAAATCCTCAGAGAATTTGTATGGGACTATATAATAATACCATTAATGTAAGTATTACAACGCTATTTTCTTTCTTTCTTGATATTACACTCTAAGAGGTTACATCTCCCTCCCCTTCCCTCCCTCCCTCCCTCTCCCTCCCTCCCTCTCCCTCTACGTCTGTCCCTCTCTTTTTCTCAATCAGAAACTATACCTACACTCCTCGTTGCTAGTCCAATGGAGTCAGGTGCAATTTTTAAGAGCGGAAGGTCTTAGGTTCAAATCTCTGTAGCTTCAACATTGGGAGTCTGAAATTAATAGCTGCCGGACGAGAAAGTAGTCTTGCCTTCCAACGTAACGAAAATGTATCATAGACTCCTTCATAGATCACTTCGATGGGGACATTAGCGAGATTTAACATTGCATTTACGTGAGCGGGAAAACGCCCTAGCCAACGAACTCAACACACATTTATCAGACAAAGAAGTGATCTTCCCACTTACCTGGACAATTTAAGAAATCTCCTCAAAAACCAACATTTGATTTGATATGTATTGATTTGATTTGATTTGATTTCATTTGTGCACGACCCCACAAGCTGTTCAGCTTTAAAACACTATCGTGTGAAAATAAAGGATTATTATTATTATTATTATTATTATTAAATTGGAAGAATTACGTTTTTGCAAACGTTGGCCGTGTTCACTCATATTTGAACAGACTAGAGAACAGATTAGAGTGTAATGTGAAGTGCTACTTTTCTACCCCATTTGAACCATGTGAGCGTTAGCCTTAATAATGGTGGAATGGGCCCCCACAAGGACAGAGAAAAACTCTGACCAGGGTGGGAATTGAACCCACGACCTTTGAGTTAGATCACCGCTGCTCTACCGACTGAGCTACTAGCTTAGACGGGAGCAGGCCGTGGGAACTGAAGATGTTAAAGTCACGGCAATGAACATGTACAAGTACAAGGAAGGATTACGTTTATGCAAACGTTGGCCGTGTAGTACTAGTTCCCACGGCCTGTGCCCGTCTGACCTTGTAGCTCAGTCGGTAAAGCAGCGGTGATCTAACCCGAAGGTTGTGGGTTCAATTCCCACCATGGTCAGAGTTTTTTTCTCCTTATGTGGGCCCATTTCCATTATTAGGGCTAATGCTCACATGGTTCATATGGGGAAGATATTAAACTAGCACTTCACATTACACTCTAATCAGTTAAGGCAATTTAAGCAATTGTAGGTTATAGACACCTGAAAAATTCAGGCGACGCCGGTGCAATGATCCACTGTCTAACTGAGCCATGAAGCCATTCAGCTAGGAGCAGGTCAATTTGTTAGGCCCATTTGAGCCACGGGTTATGTGCAGTTGGTGGAGCATTGCGCCGGCGTCCCGGAGGTCATGGGTTCGAATCTCATTGAAGCAACCTGGATTTTTTTTTGGGTGTCTATAAGACACAATAGCTTAAAATATTCAGATAAGTGCGAAGATCCCTTCTCTTTTTCGTCTATAAACAGCACTTCAAGTGCTTGCACCTTCAAGTGCGCACTTCAAGCATGCATTATTTCAGCCCACATGTATACATGACGTCGAGTCTGAGAATCGAATCCGGGAACCCAGATAAGAGGGAAGCGAGTGCTCACACCACTGGGCCAGCCATGCTCCCCATTTCAAACGTGAAAAAAGTGTACCAGTTGCTCAAGGATAAAACTTCTTGGAGCAACGCTTAATTTAGCAGCAAGGGTAAAAATGTAATTTCACGTCCTGACGTTTTCCACAAAACCTTGCAGTTTGTTATTTCATGACGCGTTTTTGTTTTGCAGGGAACGTAAAAAATAGACAAAGCAAAAAGCGTCTGTGCAGAGCTGCGTTTCCGTTGCCGCGTTAATCTCCAAGGCATTAAAATTTACTTTTGTTCCTGTTTCAGTCCCGCTATCGTCATGTCACTTATCGTGTTGATACTCCAGGTGCTTCTCGCTCACTTTGTCTTCCGTAACAGAGACTTCCCAAAGATAGTCATCACGGTGGATAACAGGTAGAGCTACATTCGCCAATAAGCGGTCTTCTCGCGTATGTTGAATTCACATACAATTCTTGTGCCCTTTACACTCGTACAGTGTCATTATATGCTTAACTTGCCTTGTGCAACACCAGTAAAAGACATGTTGCACAAAGTGTTTCCCAACGTAACACACGTAGTGGTTACAGTGTTAGTACAATCAGTGCCGTTTCACAAAATAGCCTTACCCTAAAACACTTATTTCTTTTATCTTCTAACAATGTGTGCCTAAATTCCATCTAACAATAACGTTACAAACACTTCCTTAAATCCAAAAAAAGTCAGTTCTATTCGAATGCTACTCAATCGAAGTGAATTTTCGATTATTTGCTAAGTTGCTTTTATTTGTCATCTTCCCTTCAGTGCATTGTAACCTGTATCTATAGCAATGAATGGCAAACCACCTATCGCAGAACTAAAGCGATGTAGTAAAACGATTGTATCCAAGGTCCAGTTTAGTGGTGTCCCTGTTAGTTGTAATTAAGGCTAGTTTACTGTGTATTGATTCTGCGTTTTTCTTTCATGCAGGCGGCTGTTCTCCATTGTGTCGTTTTTCCTCTTCTTCCAAAATATTCTTGTGGGAATTTTTTCATTTTTCTCTCGCCTGTTAAAAGGAATGGTTTTGGGAGTTTTTTTTCTATCTCGTGTCGACCGAACTTGCTTGATGCATGGATTTCAGAATTTCGATCAAGGTACGTGAACAAAAAAAAGTTTCAATTTTAAGGCAAAATGTAGAAGTGATCCTTGGACAGTTTTAGCAATCTCTTATGGTCACCTACAAAATTCAGGTGGCTTGAACGGGATTCTCACCCATAACCTCTGCGATGCCGGTGCAAGGCTCCAGCAACCGAGCTATGAAGCTACACAGTTGGGAGTAGGTAATTTTTGTTGTGCTCATTTTGTTGACGTGGAAGAATTCGGTGAATGAAAGAAATGTATATATTTTAAGTGCGGGTTGGTAGAGCATTGCACTGCAGAGATCATGGTTCCAATCCCGTTGAGGCAGCCTTAAATTTTCAGGTGTCTATAAGAGACCATTGCTTAAATTGTCCACCTGATTTTTGGTCATTTCACGTTGTTGTTTTGCTGACGACGGCAAAGAGATGGACAAAAATGAAAAAGGCACGTGTAGGGCGTGCAAAGCTATTGTTTTTGCCCACTAAATATGCAAATGTGTGACGTTGTAGTTGCTAAAGCTCCGTAATAGATCACAGATGACGTGAAAACGTAGTAAGAACAAAACAATTAGTACACGAGGCGATAGCCGAGTATGTCACTGATTTTCTTACCACATTTTGACGTCTTCTGTAATCTATTACCGAACAGACTCACGGCAACATGGAGTCTATTTCTTTGCTATAATTAACAATTAAAGGCGCCGCAAACGAGGAAACATTGTAATTGCGGAAGCAAATGTTTCCCCGTTTGTGGCCTCAGAAAAGATTTGTTGCGGAAGCAAAAATGTTTCTGAATTTGTTCCGAAACATTTTGCTTTCTCAGCAAATGTTTCCTAGTTTGCGCGCCGAGGAAACATTTCGGGGAACAACGTGAGCAATGCGTCTGTTTTCTAATAGATAAATGGCGAGACCCAATCAAAATGCGTGCATTATTGACTTTATTACATAATAGTTAGAAGCTAAAAGGCCATCTTTGACTTCTGATTGGAAATGTTACTTGCATTAGGATAGAGATTTAGCATTGCGTTCACAACAATCGTCATGCTGAATTCGGCGCTTTGTCAAAAATCAGTGAAATTTGTTTGGTTTTGATAAATTTCTTGCATTTCATCAGCAGAAATTGAGCAACTTCTCCCAATAAAAACCTAGCACCTTTCTATTACCCCGTGAAACCTTCCAAACAAATATACGCGCATGAACACTGGGACAAAAGTAAAGCTTGAGTGATCCGGTGAATGTGTTGCCATCCAACTGCCTCCGATACCTCATGGTATGACAACGTCATCCACAAGCTTAAAAAAAGACAAGTTAGACTAAGAGAATTTTCGCAGTAGCTTGTCGTTTGCTGTTTCCGGGACGTGAACGCCATGCTCGGTTGCTCTGAACAATGTAATGGGCTTGTGGGAGATAGCTTGGCCGAGTGAGGAATTGATCATGAGGGTCGGTATTGAGGAAATGAGTTTTAATTAGTTAAACTTTAATTTTTTTTTTCCGCTTGTTTTCCTACTCGAGCCATTTAGCTTTAAATGGTCCAAATCTTGCATCTTAATTATCCCAAATCGAGGCATCAAAATAAATTACGTCATCATTTTGACCAGTTGGCCGCGAACTTAGCCGAGAACCATTTATACGAGCATTTCGCGTCTTATGTAAGCCACACTCGTGTAAATGGTCCAGTTCGTGTCTTATATAACCGGCGTCCAGTGTAGGCTGCGGCTTATTTATTCTCGTATAAACGGCCCTATTTTATTGTCATCATCTTCATTGTCGTCATCATCATCAGCAATATCATAGACCACTTTCATAAATGGTGACCACCTTTACCTTCTTTTGTATTTATGTCAATTAGACCTACTGCGCTCATTTTGAAACAAAAATTATTTTGCTCCTCGTAGCGAGGCTATATAAAGGCTTAAAACAAGAGAATACTTTGTTTAGCCGCCATTATGAAAGGGGTGTATAGGCATCATTATCGCATCATTGGATTACTATCGGCATCATCATCGTCTTCAACATTAACATCAAAATCACAATCATCATCATCATCATCATTATCATGCTCTTGGGTACCGGTGATCATCGTCATCGGTAGGCAACACCTGTTCGGCAAAAGATGCTTGAAACTTCAATAATATAATTATTTTCTCGCAGGCTTTGTTGCCTACCTGGGGTTTCTCGACCTGATTGTGGCCCATAGCCATCCCATGATGCTCGTGTTCTGCCAACTTCTCATAAACAGGAACAAGGAACGTGGGCTCATCGAATCTACAGCATCAGAGGAAACTGGAACCGCGGCTACTGGTATGAATATTATGTTTTTTTCATAATAAGAAATTACGGTCTCGTGTGCGTAGAAATAAATATTAGTCGTATCTTGGATTACTAAATTCTCTACCTAGTATATTGCGTTCTAATTGGCTTATCAAGTCTCAGTGATAATCCCTTATAACCCACGCATCAATTTTTGTACGATTTCTTAGGGCTACTTTACGTCACGTGGTTTAAATCACAGGGCAGATATCACGCAATAACCTCCGTCTGGGTCGATATCTGTCCTCTGATTATTTCCGTTGAAAAGAAACAAAGCCAGCTCGAGAGCTTTATTATATTACATAGAAGAAAAACAAACTAGTTTCGTAGAGTCTAGTGAATGATTATTGACCGAATGCAAAAATGGCCGTCTTTGTGTTAACTAGCCTGACTAGCCTCGTTAACACGTGCAAAATTGAAAGAATTTTGGCTGTGAAAAGAGGCTAGTCAGACTAATTTTCACAAATACAAAAGAATAATTTATTGGCACCCATTTTTGCATTCGGTCTATTGTGATACTGACAAATCGCAAATGTTGTTCAAACAGTGCATCGGAAAATTACGGACTGGTAAGCTGAAAAGCGCCGAGATTTCGCGATTTTTTGTTGAGTTAATAATAATAATAATAATAATAATAATAATAATAATAATAATAATAATAATAATAATAATAATAATAATAACACATACATATAAGTAATGAAATAATTAATACTAGTTAAAATATGACATATCTAAGAATAACACTAGAGCAATACATCATAGTTTGCTTTATCATGGCATTGTAATAAAGAATTCGTTGATCTAAAGGTAAATAACGCCTGATTTTTTTCCAAAACAGCAATACACTGTGTTTGCTCCTTACATAGATTATCAATATGCTCATTAAAACTAAGTTGAGAGTCAAAATTTCACAAAGGCGAAATACCAGCCGCTTGAACGGGTTTGTTTAACAAATATGCCATATGATTGCAACTCTGGTCCTAGGAACAAAGCTGGGGATTTTCCAGGTTAGGAGACCAATTTTATGCCCAAATATGGACAAAAGTAAGATTGAAGCTGCACGCGCGGGAAAATACACGAGTTACGTTTGATCCAAATAAGGAAGTTTTAAAACTAAAAAAATCCCAGCTCTGAACGAGAGTTTAACGCTTCGGCCTTCTTCAGGTTAAAAGTTAAAAACTCAAAAGATATTTACAATGATTGCAAATCACAAAAACAGCGGCTTATATATACAGAGCAGAAATATTGAAATTAAGGAAACGTAACAAAACAAATAAAGAACTATGGGTGACATATCGATGTGAATTCAAATAAGTGACTAATATCATATTGGGAAAATGTCAACTCGCAACTACTCAATTGTAGTAATTGCGGTGTTTTGATCTAAATTCCCGCCTTTTGTTAAGACCATGAGGATTGAGGGTAAGGTAAATAATTGCGCAGTCCAGTAGGCCTCCCTAGTGAGTAAAAGTTGTTCAAGATGTAAAGAATTTTCATAAGACCTAATTTGTTCGATAGTGATGAAATTGATTTGTGAAATTTCATGTTCAGAGTTATTAAAGTGGATGGCCAATTCACAAGTTCTTTTGTTCTTCAGCATGTTCGACTTGTGGTTACGAAATCTTACTTTAAATTCAGTCGAGGTGGAGCCTACATATTGCAGGTTGCATTTGTCTTTGATTGTCAAATCCATGTAATCTTGTAGCTTAGACCTTTGTTTTGTTACATTGATTTCAATATTTCTGCTCTGTATATATAAGCCACTGTTTTTGTGATTTGCACTCATTGTAAATATTTTTTTAGTTTTTAACTTTTAACCAGAAGAAGGCCGAACGGCCGACACGTCGTGTATCAAACTCCGTCCAGAACAGTCAAGAGTTTGTCGCTTTTTCCTACATACACTAAACTATATATAATGTATATATATATATATATATATATATATATACTGTCTGCAGTTAGATATAGCTCTTTGGCATTACAAAGCTTTTGCTTTCATGTTCAAATTGAGCACTCTACTAGGATGAGTCATTGCCGCTAGCAATTGCGCATGCTCACTAGCTCGCTAGTTTGAGCACTCTGGCATGACTTGGATGTACCACATGCGTGGGTCATCTGGGGTGGCTTTATAGCTTAACCTCCATCCTAGACATCAGCACTGCACTGATGAGGCCCAGAAGGCCGAAACAGTACTGTCTGCAGTTAGTTATATATATATATATATATATAAAATGTACATGCGTGAGAAAAAGGCTAATATGATCAGCCATTAAGGCTATTAACGCCATTAATATGTCTGCTATATTTGCAACTGATCATTGAAACATCACTAAGGTGACTTCAGAAGAAGTAATGTTTCATACCCTATGGAAGCCGTTTTGCCTTACCCAACACGTGGAGATTTCCTTCAATAAGACTCCAATAAAGAGGTCTAGTGAATTGTTTTGGCCATGGACTATTACCTCATACTTGTTAGACTTGCATGCGGCAAGCCATGACGCAGCCCCCCCTAGGAATTTAAAGCTCGCCGTCAGTGCAACTGCTGCCAAAGGCAGGCAGCAGTTGCACTTTGCATTTTGCAGCCAAGTTTGACCTTGTTTTCAAAACTCCAGCTATATATCTCACATAAATCCAACAACTCGTTTTAACATTGGGAAATTCTTTCTCTTGCCTATATACATGTATGCTCGCAATTTTTTTCTTTTTTCTTTTTTTTTTTTTCGCTCGACACTTAGTTTATTTGTTAAACCAAAGTGCTTGGATTTCCCGAAATCAATTGTCTCACATAAATTCAAGAAATTATTAAACAATGCTCATCTTTCTTTTGCCTATGCTGCCAAATTTTACTTCCAAACACTGACGATATTTGTCAAACCAAAGTGCTGGCATTTCCTCAAATCAATTATCTCACATAAATCCAACAACTTGTTTTAACAATGGATATCTTTAACTGTTTTTCAGACCCTATAGGTCATCATTTACTTCCCTCACCCTCCCATAAAGAGGTCTATTGAATCATTTTGGCCATGGACTATTACCTCATACTTGTTAGGCTTGCATGCGACAAGCCATGACGCAGCCCCCCCCCTAGGAATTTAAAGCTCGCTGTCAGTGCAACTGCTTCCAAAGGCCAAAGGCCAAAGGCAGCAGCAGTTGCACTTTGGATTTTGCAGCCAAGTTTGACCTTGTTTTCAAAACTCCAGCATATATATATATATATATATATATATATATATATATATATATATATATATATATATATATATATATATACATATATATATATATATATATATATATATATATATATATATATATACCTTATGGTGTGTCCAAGTTTATCCTACGAAGAGTGCTCTACACCCACAAGTGGGGGAGCGTTACAATAGTTCAATGAATGGGACTAGTCGTTTGACATTTGCCTACAGGCCTGTTTCGTGGAGGCTTTAGGCTTCCACTCTTCAGGGCTTTTTTAATTAAACTGTGTGTTGCCTGCAGTATTTATAAATGGTCATCTTTCCACATACGTGCGTACAAAAATTCACGAGCTCATTAGTGTAAGTGTCCACAAACTCGCTATCACAAGCATTCACAAGATCGCTATCGTAAGCATTTACAAGATCGTTCGTGCGTAGCGTAACTTAAATGCTTGTTATCACACTATCCGTTCTTTATAAGAAATTTTCTTGCGTGCCTACATGTGCTAATCAATTCTGTTCTTTTGTTCAGGGATGCAAGATCGCTGTGACAGATAATAAAGAACTTTTCTAAGTTACACAGATTGCATGTTTTTGTTACGTTCGTGTACGCTCTCGCCTTTCCCAGGATCTTCCATGTTACTTGATAGTTAGCTCCTTCTTCCTTTAAATGCCATATGTGTTTACTCAGCTCGGTTTGATTCCGTTGCTTTTCCTTGATGAATGATTGCCTGTGATTTGCGAGTCTGGCCTTGAAAGTGGTGTCAGTGAGCCCTACGTATGTTTGTACGCTTTCGTTGTTGCCCGATGTGATGGTTGCTTGGTAAACGATACCCTTGGCTAGGCACTGATTATCTAAAGGGCACTCTGCCTTCTTTCTACAATTGCACAGGTTTTGGCTGGGGTCTTCTGTGTTTGGCTTTATCAGATTCTTGTTGTGCGCGCTAATAATTGATTTCACATTGGGCATGCAGCTGTATGACAGCTTAAGGGTGTTGCGATTGAATATGGCGTGCAGGACGTGGCGCCT